>JAQQSK010003813.1:88183-413844 GCA_028658325.1 Potorous gilbertii
CTCTCTCTCTCTCTCTCTCTCTCTCTCTCTCTCTCTCTCTCTCTCTTTTATTCACACTTTACTCTCATTCATTTAATTAATTTGGCCCCAAATGCCATTTTTCTTTTTGAAGGAATTTTATCTTTCTCCAGGTTATCATAAGTTCATAGACTGAGAGTAGAAGGGATCTAAGAGGTCATCTAGTCCAACTCCCTCATTTTACAGATAGGAAACCTGAGACCCAGAAAGGTGAAGTGACTTACCCAAAGTCACTCAGATAGTACATGATAGGATACAAATTCAGGTCCTCTGAGTCCAAATCCCCCTGCAACATAACATCCAAGCATTTAGCCAGCATCATCCTGCAGTAGTATGCATCATCCCTTCCAGGCCACAGGTAAAGAAACTATATCACAAAAGGTCTTCCAACCAGACCAAGAGAGAACTAGAAATAAGCTCTGTACTATCTTTGCCTCTGGCTCTAGGATCCATGGCATGAATAAGAGGATAGAGTGTCAGGTCTGGAGATGAGAAGTTTCATCTTCATGAGTTCAAATCTGGCCTCAGACACTTGCTAGGTGTGTAACCCTGTGAAAGTCACTTAATTCAGTTTCTTCATTTGTAAAATGTGGATAATACTAGCACCAAGGCTGTTGAGATATTTGGAAAGCATTTAGCCTGGCACATAGTAAGTGTTATAGAAATGTAGGCTACTATTATTATTCAAAATTAGATATATAGATATATAAACTAAGTACACTTTGAATCTCCTGTTAGAATGTAAGTTCCTTGATGGTAGGAATTTTTGTCCTTGTATCCCCAGCACTTGGCACCATGCCAGAACATAGTAGGTACTTAATAAATAAACTTACTGATTTATTGATTGACTGAAAGTCAGAAGTCCAATTAAGAGATTGTTATACTACAGCAGAAGAAAAGTGATGCGGGAAAATGGTGAGTGGATGTGTGACTAGGGAGAGAAGGGAACAGATGTGAAAGATATTGCATGGGTAGAATCAACAAGAATTGACAACTGATTGGAAAGGGAGAGTGAAGATGGAAAGTGATACACAAAACTCAAGAAAGTGGCAAAGATTCTTTCGGCATCTGTTCCTCTCGTTCCCCTTTTCTCTGAGTCCACTGAGTGGGTTCACATACAAGTCTGCACCAAACAGCTGGAGACTGTAATGGGGGGGCCGCTGCTCATTTTAACTTCCCTCTACCGCAGAAGCAGAATAGAAAAGCCAACCCCAGGAACTGTGTTATCTCCACACCCCACCAAAAAATGATGTCTGACAGCAGCCCAAAATGAACATTTTTCACCCAAATGAAAGCCACACTGGACAAGATAATTATCTTCATAAGGTCTGCAAAACATGACAATATATCTATTTTATAAAGCCCATTAAGGTTGGAATTTAATGCAAAGCACTAAAACAAATCTAAAAATATAAGGTAATACAGTAAAAATCAATAGGGATTATTAGGAGTAAAGTGTTATATCTGAGGCAATAAAGCCTTCGCCATCGAAGAAAACAATGTTCTAGTAAAACTATAATAAATGACTATAGTTTAATCACTTGGTAAAATAACTTGGTATTTCTATGAGTTTTATAGTGTCTTGGTAAAAAAAAAAAAAAAGTGCACATTAAGGATTCATCCGAGACAGTTCTTGTGAAGAGCGCGTCACAGAATAGTGTCATTTTGGCAATTTACGCTTTTAAATAATAGTATATTATTTTCTACATGGATCCACTTTTTAAGCTTTTCACATGCTTTTAAGATATCACTTACCATTAGACTATCACTGTGCATACTCTCAAGACTTTGAACACATAAAATTATATTACTCAGGACTATCTCCCACTCCATAGCACAGGCAAACACTTAGGAATTCCTGGAGGAACTCAATTTTCCTAACAACTCTTCCTTAGTTGAGTCCTAATTGCAAGATTTGGGTACATTGAATTACAAGACTGGAGCTCTTATCACATGATATTCTCATCACCTATTTAATAACCCAAATCAAAAAAGGTGTCTTCCTCCTCCCTTCCCCCTAGTCGTTCAGAATCGTCAAATGAAGATAAACCCTTGATTTAAGTAGCTGCTTCTTAGCAGTAATTAACATGTACATCAAATACCTTTTTTTTAAGTTTGATATGGTGCTAAAATTTAAGCTCTGATGAAGGTGCCAAAATTAACTACAGTGGGAAATGCATCATAATTTTTAGGATGACTTCGTCTTCTGCATTAGCTAATATCCAAGTGCTTTACTTGACTCTATGCCCCAGCTGTTGAAAAAAATCCTGTAGTTGGTCAGCTACAAAGATTTATGAACATTGGGGAGGTTTGGGGGAGAGGACGCTGCGGGGAAGTCCTCTGGCCTCACTCCCATTTCTTCATGGCAGAAGCACAGTGCAGTAGAAAGAATATTGGATTTGGAGTCAAAGGAACTGGACTAAAATTCTGCCTTCTTCTCTAATTACCCAGGTGACCTTGGGCAAGTCATCTGAGCATTCTGGATCTCAGTTTCCTAATCTGTAAAGTAAAAGTGGTTGGATAAGATCACCTCTAAGGTGCTTTTGGCTCTAAATCTATGATTTATGATCTCTTCTTTTCCCAGTGTTTCCTATCCCACCTCTCTATACACTCAGCTTATTTTTCCCCCAGGAAATGGATGGTTTTCAAAAAAGTAGACAGTGTTCAAGGTAGGTTACAGAACTGGGGATCCCAAGGAAAGGAAGACATTGTCTAGTAAAAGGTCTTTCCCTGTTGTATCCAAAATCCTTGTAGTTAACTCCTTCTTTGAGAAGAGGTCAAGTGTAAGGTCCAGATCTCAGGAAGGAACAGTCTATCCCACAATACTTTGCTCTAGTCAGACCACACCTGAAGTGGTATTTTCAGTTTGCTATACATTTTAAGGGGACTATTCATAAACTGGAACCCTTCTAGAGGAAGGTAACCAGGATGGTATCAGTCATTCAACAAGGAAGGACAGCCAATGAAAATGTCTGCAATGGGCAGATGAAATGTCTCATATAAGGAACAACAAAGAGATTGGTATTGTTGAATCACAGAGTACATGGGAGGGAGTAAGGTGTTAAAAGACTGGGAAGGAAGGAGGGGCCTAGATCATAAAGAGTCAATGGAAGAGTTTGTATTTGATCATGGATTTTGTAGGGAGCTGCTAGGATAGGAGAATGACATGGTCAGACATGCACTTTAGGAAAATTAATTTGACAGCTGAGTGGAGAATGGACAAAAGTGGGAAGAAATTTGAGACTGGGATACCAACCAGATGGTTATTACAGTAGCCCAGGCATCAGGTAATAAGGGCCTGCACCAGGGTGACAGCAGGGTCAGAGGAAAGAAGGGAGCATATGAGAAATATGTCACAAAGATAAATTCAACAGGTCTTGGAAACAGATTAGTCATGGTGAGTGAGAGACAGTAAAGAGTCAAGAAGAATACCTAGGTGTGAACCTGGATGACTGGAAAGATGGTGGTATCAACAAAACAGAAAAAGTAGGAAGAGGGAAAAGGTAATGAGTTCGGTTTTGGAAATGTCAAATGTAAGATACCCAGAGGATATCCAGTTCAAGAAGTCCAATAGGCTGACAGAGATGTGGGACTGAAAATCAGCAGAGAGGTTAGGGTTAGATAAAAGATCTGAAAATTAATAGCATAAAAATGATCATTAATTCCATGGGAATTGGTGAGATCAAGCAAAATATTAGAGAAAGAGAGGGAAGGAGGCCTCAAGACAGAGACCTGGGGGAAATCAACTGTTAGCAGGAGTGATTTGGACTAACAACATCTAACAAAGGAGACAGAGATAATTGTTGAGCTAATTGGAAAACTTTTAGCAAAATGCCTGGCTATACTATATACTATAGTCAGACAGGTAGGAAGAGATCTCTGGAAACTAGAACATATGAGGAAGGGTTGAAGGAATCTCCTCATTGTGGAGGAGATTGATGCCCAGGAAAGGTTGCTGTGTATGTCCTTCATTTTTCAAGAGGACCATGACATCAGGGAAATGATTGATGTGACTTGCAGTTGACTTTGATTTGAGGGAGGGAGGACTGTGCACAGGAAAAGAGGATGGACTAGATGCCCACTAAGGTTCCTTCCACCAAAGAAATTCTGTGACTGCTTAGCCCAATCACAATTTTCAATTTTTGTCTTTTGGGGCATTAAAAGCCTTTCAGAGGATCAGCATCAGAGATGTTGATTAACGCAAGTCCTTGTGATCAATGAGATTGAAATCCAGTAGGGGAAATGCTCCAATATCTCCTCACTCTAATCTAAACTACCTACTACAGTACAAAGAGCCCCCTACAACAGTCTAGGGGGAAAGGAACTAATGTTTAAGCCAGGATGGTGGTGGTAGTGGGACTAGAGACATCATGATGTAATAGGAAGAATACTGACCTAAGAGTTGGAACTGTTATCTTCAGGAAGACAATAGTTCCGCTATGTTCTGCCCTATTCAGGACACCTCTGAATAGTATTGTTCAGTTCTGGGTGCCTCAGATAAGGAATATACACCAACCAGAAGGTGTTGAGAAGATGGCAAACAGTATGGAGACTGTGCTATAGAAGGATGAGTTAAAGGATTTGGAAGTGTTTATCCTGGAGAAAAGATAAATTAGGGGGTTTTCATTGGTTGCTTTTATGTATTTAAAGGGCATTCTTAGTCAGATGGTTTCAGACTAGTTAGCCTTAGAGGTTTCTTCTAACTTTCAGAGTCTGTAATTTTGCGATCTAAGTTCTCATCCCAAATCTGCCTCTAGCTTTGTGGACAAAGCTTTGGGACAGCTATTTTTCTCTGTAACCCTCAGTTTCCTCATCTATAAGATGAATGAGTTTGACTTACTGACCTCCAAGGTCTCTCTCAATTCCAGAATCCTAGATCATATGCATATTAGAGATACTGTGGAAATGGAATTGGTCAGGCTGGACAATTGACTGGATGTGAAAGAAACAACTTCTTAGTCATCAGAACTGTCCAGCAGCAGAATGGAGTGTTGTGGAAGGTGATGAATTCTCTATGCAAAGGAAGTGTTCAAACGCAGGCTGGCTGGGAATGCTGAAGAAATTGCTGCATAGAGTAGCAAAATCATTACCCTGTCTTCCAGTTGAAGTGCCGTAGGACATCCTAGACAAGGAAGCAGAGATCTAGTGTTTAAGACACTGTAGGGCAGTGGTAACAAACTCAGATAGAAACAGGGACCACTAAGCCATGAGTAAGTATCCCCAAGGGCCACATATTGACTTAGTTTTAAAATGTAATATTATCTGTGTTTTATTGTACTTTTATTTATTTTGTTAAATATTTCCCAATTACACTTTAATCTGGTTCAGGCTATACTTGGGAATGTTGCAGACCCAGTGTTTGACATCTCTGTTGTAGAGAAAGAGATTCTTGTAAATGATCGTTATCACTGTCCTGTTCTCCTACACATCTGTCCTAAAATACACACACACACACATGCACACATGCACACACGCACACACACACACACACACACACACACACCACTCCAGTTTCAGGTCTGGTGAGACCTTCACCTTAAGAAAAAAGAAAGGTCATGGCTTTGAGACAGTTCCATCATCTATAAGAAAGACCTTTTGCTACAGCTTCTCCCAGTTCTTCCACCTCCACCGGCACCCCCTCCTTAACCTATCTGTCCTCCATCTGTTCCATCAAAACTCCATTTCACAATTTCCCTTGTAGCTGTCTCCTAATTGACAGCTCCAGCACTGTAATGTTATTTCTCTATCTTTAGTATGGGCATCAGATTAATGGAAGATCTGCTTGGAGCATCTTCCTTCCACCTCCCAGCACTCTAATGCCACATCCTGAGCTTTGCCTCAGAGCAGTGCTGGCACCAGGGCATAATGCAGCTTCAGTGATGAGGGAAGCCGCCTCATGCTGCCCTTACTGGGGCTCATCTCACTTGCGTATTGCTAGAAAGTGAGAAAAGAGAGGTTGCATCACAGAAAACCTGGCCATCAGGTTGATGAGCAATGCAGGCATGAGAAAAAGAAATAAGAAAAAAGAAAAAGAAAATGAGAGGCCTTAACAAACTTTGAAACTTCAGGCAGCAGAATTGGACTATATATGGGTTCTTTCCAGGAGGCTATATTTCAGATGGTAAAACTACCCCACATGGGAATATGGATGGGACCCAATGTTGGTTTCACATTGTGAAAAGGTTGATGGGAGTGGGAGGGAATAGTATATAAGGACTGGCCACATAATCTTTTTATTGGGAATTAATAACAAAAAAATCACCTCCCCATAGAAACAATGAAATCCTAGGTGGTTGAATATCTTGGCCGGGCCACACCAGTCTTTGCAAGGTATATGATGGCTACACATACAATGTTGTTGTTCAGTTGTTTTTTGAGTCATGTTCAACTCTTTATGACCCCATTTTCAGGTTTTCTTCAAAGAAATACTGGAGGGGTTTGCCTTTTTCTTCTCCAGCTCATCTGATAGATGAGAGAACTAAGACAAACAGGGTTAAGCGATTTGCTCAGGATCACACAGCTAGTAAGTGTCTGAAGTCAGATAAGATGAATCTTTCTGACTCCAGGCCCATACTCTATCCACTGAGCCACTTAGCTGCCCCTCCTTTGCATATACAATGAAAAGCAGTAGAAAACATTAATGTGGCAGTATAGGAATAATCAACATAAATATCAGTTTTTTTATGACTTACCTGCTCAATCTTAGGGGAACTGTCTGAGGCAGATATAGTTTAAGTGTCTTGCCTAGCTGCACATAGCTATTAAGTATAACAATTGGATTTGAACTCAGATCTCCCTGAAACTAACCTTAGCACTATGCCATGCTAAAGAAGCCATGGGAAGAACATTTATTTGGAGACAGAGGACTTAATTTCAAATCCTAAACTGGCTATTCACTACCTGTATAGCCAAAACATCCCTATTATGAACTAATCTATTCTCATCAAGGGTGCCATCTTCCTAGTCATTCAGGTTCACAATCTCGATGTCATCCAATACTCCTCACACTTACCTCATATATCCATTCAGTAACCAGATCTTGTTTCTACATCCACAGCATTTCTGTATCTATATCTATCTTATCTATCTATAAATATGTATATATGTGCATGTGTGTATATAGAGATTACTCACACATCAACCTACCTAGTCAACTAGCCTTTATTAGGTACTTATTAAGTGCTAGGCACTGTGCTAATGAATTGCTGGGTTCAGGTCCTCATCACCTCTCAACTGAGCTATTGAACTAGCTTCTAATTGGTCTGTCTGCCCCAAGTCCATCTCCAGCTCAATCTATACCCCATACAACTTCCGAAGCGATTTTTCCAACATATAGGTCTAGCCATGCATGTCACCCCATCTCCTAAAGAGTTCTGGTGGCTCCTTATTACCTCTAAGATCAAATATAAACTTTTGTTTGGTATTTGAAGCTCTTCACAGCCTGGCCTTCCCCTACCTTTCCAATGTTTACACTTCCCTCCCCTCTATATAGTCTTTGATCCAGCCATCCAGGCTTTCTGGCTGTTCCTTGTGTGTGATATGTTATTATCCATCTTCATAACTTTTCATTGTATATTCTCCATCCAGGAATTCTCTGCCTACTCACCTCTGCCCTTTCGAATCCTTCCTTCAGAACTCCGCTCAGATATGATGTTCTTCTGGAGGACTCACCCAATCCCTCCTGTTGCTAGAGCTTTCTACTCTCAAGTTACCTTCTATCTACTCTCTATGTATCTTGTTTGTACCTATTTCTATACAGTATCTGTTGTCCCTCCCTTTCAAATATAAGCTCTCTGAGGGCAGGAACCTTTTCACTTTCATCTTTATTTATCCAATGTTTAGTGACTTGCCTGAAACAGAGCAAGCACAGGTTACATGTTTATTAACTTTGGAATTCCTCTCATCTAGGACTCAGATGGAAAGTCCCTTCCATCTCAAAAGCTGAATCCTATGATTTTTTTACTTCTATCAGCAGAAACTTCATATATGATGATGGCTCCTGAGACCACCCTCCCCCAATCTATGCAGGTGTGCTTGGTATGACTTAGGAAACCTAAAAGTAAAACTAGAAAAACATGGCAGTAACCCCATCCCCCAACCTGCAGCAATGCAGTAGAACTAGTGATTAAACAAAGCAGGAAAACATGTAATCAAACGAGCTAATTTCCTATTTATCTTGAATGGTGGTTCGAGGGGAAAGTAAGTTTGATTAGAGGAGGTTGAGGAGGAGGTAGCATGGTATAGTAGAAGGAGAAATGGAAGCTGGACAAAAAGTCAGGAGATTTATGTGCTAATCATTTCACTTTGCTAGGCCCCAGATTCCTTACCCATGAAATGAGAGGGTCAGCCTAAATGATCTCAAAGGTTCCTTCTAAGCTCCACCATTTTGGGTAGGTGGAGGATTTTGTGGACTTTCTAGGTACTGTCCTAAATGCTTTTGAGGCTGATGATACCAGTTCTTCATGATTTCTAACTTCACTCCAAAATCCAGGACTTTCCTTATCTCAGACAAATGCTGTAGTGCTAATATTAGCCTTACTGACCATGATTGGAGTCATTTTGCCACCTCACTAATGCAACAGAGAGAAGTAGAGAGAAAGTAAGGAGAGGGGAAAGGAAAGACACTTTTCTAGGGCAACTGAATAATACTTAGAAGAAAGAAGGAAGGGGGGAGTTTAGACAAGATCTGTGTGTATATGTGAGAAACGGATGCCCTGAGGTAAAATAAATGAATTGTGAATAGGCTGAGGGAAAAGAAGAATGCACTGTGTTCCTAAACACCTAATAGGAAAGAAAGGAGGTGGTGGGAAAGAGATAATCTGTCAGGCATATCACCATCATGACCACCAGAAGTAGCTCAGAACAGTTTGTTTATTGCCCAGTACAAGGAGGGAGAAAGAAAATAGGGGAGGAGAAAGAGGAAAGCAATATTGTATGGACCAGAAGCAATATGGTATAGTAGAAACATCATTAGATTTGATGTCTGAGAATCTGTATTAAAATCCTGGCTCTGTTACTACTTACTACCTGTGTGATTTTAACTTATCACATTTATCTCTCTAGGCCTCAGTTTCCCTACATAAAATGTAGCATTTAGACTAAGACTCTGTAATATCCTTTCAACTTTAAATCTATAAGCCTGTGGAGTAAAGTGCATGTAAATCAGGATGCCTATAGTGAAACTTCATCACTTTACTCTTTCTCTATTTCTTTCATTCTGGGGTCTTAATATATGAGCTTTGGTCTTATGCAAGTGGCAGCACCAAATATGCCCATCCCACCTTCTCTTTCTTCATCAGGATGGCTCTTTTTCCTGATGCTCTTTGGGGTAGATATTTAAGGAGTGCTCCATTCTGGGAAAAGAATACTTTCTGAGAAGCCCTTATCAGATGTAGTCTACAAAGTCCTTTTGGATACCATCAGTTAAGTTAACTTACCATAAGGTAAGTTAAGGAAACTCCTTCAAAATAGGGATTGTCTCATTATTTGTCTCCCAAGTGCTTGGCACACAGCAAAAACTGAGTAGGGGGTTGCTGATTGACTGATTGATTGGTTATGGCTGCCATTTTGACACCCATTGACAAATCACCAGCAGAAAATGCTTTTGCCACTGAAGGACTTGTTTTCAAGCCCCAGAAAGCATTAGGTCATCATTGTATCTTTACTAAAAAGTGCAAAATTCCTCCCCTGTTCAACACTATTCCATTTCTACTAGAATATTTGTCTAGATTTGGTATATATATTTTTAAGAGAGTATCTTTTATTGATGCCTTTGTGCTTACATCACAGTTTTTTCTAGATAGGATTCTACATAGCTCCAGAATCAAACTCTGCCTTATAACAAAGAAAGACAGTTAATAACATAAAAACAACTCATAGAGTGACCACATTTGACAATGCATGAGTCATTGTGCCCCATTAGCTCTCTTCCTTTCTGCCAAGAAGAGGAAGCTATATATATTTATTGCCCATTCTCTGGGACCAAGATGAGTTACTACACTTACATAGAATTTGATTTTTTTTAGTGTTCTTTTCACTTACATTGTTATAGCCATTGTGTATATTGTTTTTCTGATTCTACTCATTTCATTCTGTATCAGTCCATGTAAATCTATCTGAATTCCTCATGTTCCTCACTTCTTGCTGCACCCAAGAGTCTGTTCATTCATATGCAGCAGTTTGTTCATAGTTGTATCACCTATTGATCTCCAATAGCACTTCAGTTAGACCTTCCTGTGGTCCTTGAGCACAATAAATGCTTAATAAATGTCTGTTAAAATTAATTAACCATCCTACCTTGTATAACAGCTACATGCATACAAAGATCTTAATTCCCCTACTAGATTTCCAACTTCTTGAGGAAAGGAACATGTCTTTTTCATTCCCGAATCTCTTTCAGAGTCGAGCAAGATATCTTGCAAATAATGGATACTGTATGCTTGAATAAATGAGGTAATGAATGTATTAATGCTCCCTGGAGTGAGGACAGAGCAAATCATCTCTTGAGATTTCTTCCAGGTCTCAGACCAATTATTCTAGATACCCAAGGCCTTCCCATTCCCTATCTCTGAGTACATTTTTTTCTGTGTGTGTACACTTGCATACGTACACATGGAGAGGTGGAAGAAAATAGGCATTCATTAAACGCCTACTGTGTGCTAGGCATTGGCTAAGTGACTTAGATAAATATTAACTCATTTGATTTCTCACAATAACCCGGGAGGGTTATGATTGTCCACATTTTGCAGTTGAAGAAATGAGGCAGATGGAAGTTAAATGACTCGCCCAGGGTCTCACAGCTAGTGAGTGACTACGAATGGATTTGTACTCAAGTCTTCCTGACTTTGAGCCCAGTGCTCTATTCCCTGCACCACCATCTATGTGGTTCTATATGTGTTGCCTATTGAGATAGGGAGAACATAGAATCAAGTTGGTCCCTGATCCCGTTAGAGACATTAGAGATCTTCTTGTCCAACCTCTTATTTTAAAATGAGGAAACTGGAATACAAGGACTTGGCCAAGGTCACACGGCTGGTAAATGACAGAAGTCAAAGATCGAATGTCAGTCTCCTGACTCCCATGTGTCTCTTCCATCATGGACTAGAAGCACCAGAAGCAGTAGGGTGCAGTACAGCAACTACAGCTGTACATGTACCTGTCTAGAATGCTTGCCAGGCTGTTCTCCAATCAGGGAGAAGAAGATTCAGCAGCTCTTCCCTTTGACATCAAGCTAGACAAGCCCTGTAGTCAACCCAAGTAAGAGGCAAACACTCAACAGCACTAAAGGAAATGGCATGGAGGGGACGAGAGAGAGACAGAGACAGAGAGAGAAAGAGAGAGACAGAGAGAGAAAGAGAGAGACAGACACACAGAGAGACACAGAGACAGAAAGAAAGAGAGAGAGGAAGAGAAGCAGGGGAAGGGAAGGAGAAAGACACAGAGGGAGAGAGGGAGGGAGGGCGGGAGGAAGGACAGGGAGAGAGAGAGAATCCTTTGGTAAGCTACACAAAACCACCCTATCACTGATGGCTGTCATCAGGGAAACGAGATTCCACTCTAAAAACAATGAGCCTGCTTTGTGTCTTCTCCTAGCTTATGTCTGAGAAATGTAAACTACTTTACCAACATTGCCTCATCCATCATCCCAGCATCCCAGGCCTGGGAAGGAGGGGAGAGGCAGTTACTATCACAGCTCCTCGTAGAGACGGAAATTCAATTAAATTTAATTCAAATTCTGCTGAGATCTCTCAGCTTCCGTGTCAAAGGGCCCAACATAGAAGGTCAAAGGTCCTTGCACTCAGCCCAGGGTACAGGACCCTTCCCAACACTTCCCACTCATCTTTCCCCCTTCTTGTAATAACAGTGATAGTGCCAGCAAGTCACATTTATTAGCCATTTAGGGTTTCCACAGTGTTTATTTCACGATTTCCTCTTAGTATATCATCATTTCACAGATGGGGAAACTAAGCCCCAGAGGAGTTACATGACTTGTTCATCATCACACAATCCATAAATAACTTTACCAACTGAGATAATGTATCTGCAAGTGCTTTAAAAACTTTAAAATGCTACATAAAGGTTAGTTATTGTGAAGTCAAGATTTGAACTTGTCTGAATACAAGACCAGTAAATAAGTCAGTAAACATTTATTAAATGCCTACTGTGTGCCAGGCATAGTGCTAAGTGCTGGATATGCAAAGAAATGTGACAGTTCCTGCCCTAGAAAAGCTCAAAATCTAATGGGGAGACAATAAGCAAACAAATTATATATGTCATATGCAGGATAGATACAAAATAATTAAGAGAGAATCCAATGTTCTTTCCACTGCCCCACACGATCCTAATTTGTATTAGCTGTTACCTCTCAGCTTCCTTCTCCCATCTTCCATCTCCCTGACTTTGCACAGGCAGCTCCCCACACACCTCCTCACCTCCCCCTCTCAAAATCTCTATTTTCCCTTAAAGCCCAGTTCAAGTACTACCTTCTGTGGGAGGCTTTTCTGAGCTCTTAAACTGGTAGTGCTCCACCTGAAACTATTCTCTATACACACTTGTTATGTACGTATTGTCTCTCCAGATAGAATGTAACATTCTTAAAGACAGGCATGGTTTCATTTCTGTCTTTGTACCCCCATTCCCTGGCATACAGTAGAAGCTGTAAAAATGCTGATTGACTGATTGGAACTGATTGGATTGAATCTCCACCGCCAGACCATAAGCTTCTCAAAGGGAGGGCATATTTTCTTTCATCTTCATATTCCCAACACCTGGCCAAGAGCCTCAAATATGATAGGCACTTAAGAAATCTTTGTTGGATTCAACTGAATTCCAGCAGTCTGCCCAGATGTTTCCAGTCTGTGTTTGAAATAGTATCCTGAAATGCATACATTCTCTCAGCACCAGCTTTTTAGGCAGTATGGAGAAGACAAAAGACAGCCAGAATGGAGCATGTAGGGCCCCCAGAGCACATTTATGATCCTTCTAATGTAAGACTTTGTAAAATTTACTGTGCCCCACCTCCCTTTCTCTTGGGGAGCCTGAATACCCCATGTCAGAACCCTACACACAAGAGGAGAGCTCTGTTCAGTCTCTAGCCAAAGGAATTATACAGCAAAAGAAGCTTGTCGTAAATCAAGAGCCAAAAGCAATTCTTAAAACCAAATTAAAGTCCTAAGCATACAGCAGTGCTGCTTTAGAAATCACTCCTTCAGGTTCACTCCCTTGCTAGATAAAGAGGAAGGGGGGAAAAGAGGCATTGGTATTAAAATTCCAGAAAAGTAATATGAAGTAAATAAGTGATATTTTTCTGGCCAAGATAATGCAAGGTTTTTCGTTCCCAATATGATCGGGCTGCTTTACATTTTAATAAATGCACATTTTGAGAAAATAATATTATTGCTCTGATATTGGGAGATTATTTGTGAACATAAAATATGAGAACTTGTCAGGAAGGCATTTATTTTCTTTTTGTCTTTTTTTTCTTTTGCCATATTCTTCTGCCTAATGGAAGATGATTGCAGAAATAATTATATCAAACAGTGGCCAAAACGCAGAACATAAATGGGAAAAATGAAGGTTATCTGGCATCAGATTGCAAACATGGGGGAGGGGAGGAATGTGTGTTGGAGCTCTGGGAGATAATTGCACATCAATCAGATGATTACAAAGTGGGTGGAAAAAATTAAGACGACTGATTGGCTGCTGAATGTTCTGATCCCAGACGGAAATCAGAACATGGATCGGAACTCATTAGTCAAATTACCCATTTCCTATGCCCATGTGAAAAAGCTGAGAAACAGCTAGAGTTTTGCGTTTGACAAACTCCTGGAGTGATCTAATCTACCCTGCCAAGTGCCCTACCTTTTTTCCCTACCTTTAGTAGTAGCTAACTTTAGTAACACTGCACCATCTTGGCCATAAGGAATCCAAAGCATTCCACAGATCTTACCCTCTGACCTTGGTTCCATCTGAAAAAGAGAAGAGGGCCCAAAATGGAAGGAATGAATGCAAGTGTGCTAGTCCCCAGTGTTTTACACTATTCAATACATAGACTCATAGATCTAAAGCTAGAAAGGACCTGAGGCTGCCTCATCCAACCTCTCTGTTTTATAAATGAGGAAACTGAGGTTCAAAGACATTAATTTTTCTAAGGGCACTGAGGTCCAAAGACATTAAGTCATTTGCCAAAGTAAGTGTTAGAAGTGGGAGCTGAATCCTGGGCCTGACTTGAGAACCAGTTGCTCTCTCCATGGTACCATAATGCCTCCTAATCAACAAACATTTATTAAGTCTCCTCTATAGCTGGTAACTAGAGTGCTAGACTTGATAACTAAGTTCAGATCATTTTTCTAACACTTCCTAGCTGTGTGACCATGGACAAATCACCTAACCTCTCTATGTCTCAGACAACATTAACTTATCTAAGTTAGAGATGAGTGGGTAGTTCCTACACAAACAAATGGAGATAGTTCCTACACAGACAAATCACTGATATGTGGAAAGCATTATACTATGCCCAAGGTCCAGGGGAATATTATATATAGTGGTCTTTTTCATAAACCATGGAGCTATCTATCTGCCTTAGTCTCCAAGCCTGTGCATGCCCTTCCTTAGATTCCCCTAACATTGTGTTTGTCCTTCTCTTTATATACTTCTCCCTTTTGTGCATATTTGTCTTATCCCTAGTAATAGAATCGAGGGTTAGAATCCATGAAGACAAGGTCCATTTATGTTCATATTAAAACCTACCTTGGTGCAGGAGGGATAGTGCTAGACTTGGAGTTAGGAAAACATGGGTTCAGATCCTGCCTCTAACACCTCCTCATTAGTGGGACTGTGGTCACTTAAATTCTGAGTATCCATTTCCTCATACATAAAATACGGATAACAATGTCTGTTGTAGTTGTCTTCCCGGCAGGCCAACATAAGGCCCAAGTGAGATCATGTATATGAAGCATTTGCAAACCTTAAAGAGCTAAATAAATGTCTGCCATTAATATTAATTATGTTAGCAGATGCCCAATAAATAAACAATAGCCAAATGAGGACTGAATCTTTGTCAGTTCAATTCACTGATTTGGGCTTTCAGAGCTCCTTTGATGAGGTTTCACATCACAGATGGGGCAGCTAGGTGACATTGTAGATAGAGTGATGTTCACTGTCACCTTATTTCATATGATCATGATTACAGTACTTCAATACAAGTAGTGATTAATAAATGCCCATCCAGTGGATCTGGCCTGTAGCCCTCAAAGGATGACAACTACTTGGGATATGTTGTTGTTCATTCATGACTGATTCTTTATGACTCCATTTGGGTTTTCTTGGGAAAGATACTAGAGTCATTTGTCATTTCCTTCTCCAGTTCATTTTACAGCTGAGGAAACTAAGACAAACAGGGTTAAGTGTCTTGCCCAGGGTCACAGAGCTAGTAAGTGTCTAAGACCAGATATGAACTCAGGACGATGAGTGCCAGTAGAAACGGGAGCCAAGCCCAGGTCTTCTGATTTACAGTCCAGAGTTCTTTGAATTATTTTAAGCAGCCTCCATCCAAGTCTTATCATGGAAGCAGCTAAGTGACTCAATGAATGAAGCATTGGGCCCAGAATCAGGAAGATCTGATTTCAAATGTGGCCTCAGACACCACTAGCTATGTGACATAGGGCAAGTCACTTAAACCTCTGTTAACCTTAATCCACTGGAGAGAAGGAAATGACAAACCACACCAGTATCTTTGCCAAGAAAACCCCATGGACAGTATGGTTCAGAGAGTCACAAAGAGTTGAACCAGTGAACAGAACCTAATGGGAATTGGCAAACCATGCATTTCCTCAGACAGGATTACTGCTGCTCTGTCTCCTCAGGTTGAACCTTTTAGACTCTCTACCTTCCTTCAAAGGTCACTCCCTACAAGAGATCTATTTTTATCATTTACACACATACACACTCACACAGGAGAGAGAGACAGAGAGAGAGAGAAATAGACAGAGACAGAAAGAGACAGACAGAGACAGTAAGTTGCTCATGCCCTCTTCTCCAAATTTATTTAGATATATATGTATGTGTGTATGTGTGAGTAATTTACTTAACAATAGTTAATGTACAATAGTACATGTTGTTTCCCCAAAGAGAATGTAAACTTCTTAAGGATAAGTATTTTTTTATAGACTCTCTATCCCACCTAGCACAGTACCTGGCACAGAGAAGACACAAAAAGTATTTGTGCATTCATGTATCCCTTCAAAAACAGCTTAGGTAGCACCTCCTATACCAGACCTTTCCTGATCACCTTAGGTATTAATGAAATGGATGGATGGATGGATGGTTGAATAGATGGATGTATGGAAGTTTGAATGGATGGATGGATAGATGGATGGATGGTTGGATGGATGGATGGATGGTTGGTTGAATAAATGAATAAATGATTCACTAGACTTTGGTTGGAAGTTTCCCCTACTTCCTAGGCAAGGAAGAATTCATAAATGATAAACAGCATGAACAATATCTAATTAAGCTAGCATGAGGCCCCAGGAGAAAGGAATGTATTAGCCCTCTTTGACAAGTAACAAAGAGTAGATATTAAGGAATTTGCCCAGGGCAGCACAGTCTGCAGCAGCCCTCAGTACCTGAGTTCAGACTAGGAGGCTACAGCTGCCTCAGTCAACCCTGCCAATATAATCCACCCTCACTCCCTTCCCATGGTACTTATCTCTGCCCCAGCAGACAAGTCGATGCTCACCTAAGGATGGATGGCACACATTTAAGGGTTCCCTTAATTTGGCACAATTAACGTTAGAGCCAGAGTTGGCAGTGGCTTAACCTGCCTTTGTGGAAGACTTTTACCTTCTCTCAAATAATACTAATTACATCACAATTTTATCCTCCACCTCTGCCACTCTGGTCACAGTGTATCAGGTACCTACCCCATCAATGACTAATTTCTTTATAAAGACCAAATTGCCCACACTGCTCAGGCTCACTCATCAACATGGGACCCAGAGAGTTGAACATCAGACTCAGGCTTTCCCATTCCATCCCATCCCTTCCCATCCTATCCCATCCCATCATGGAACAATGCTCAGATCTCAAGCAGACAGGTGCTATGCATGGTAATTGTGTGTGCAGATGCAATTAGGCCCCAGGAAATTGCAAATCACACAGGCAATTACCAGTTTCCAAGTACACCCAACTATGGGACAGGTTTCTAAAAACTTTGTCACTGGAGCCTGAGATTTTCTGCAGGAAAAAGGGAGTTTTCCCATCAGAGTTTCTCTCCTTGGGCTCTGTGCGCCTGGGAAAGGCAGTCACTCTAAAATCCAGGGAGAGGATAGTGTCACCAATAGGCCTTAATGGATCAATGCTACTGCTGGGGCCTATTGGTTCGGTGTAATTACTGGGCTCTGAGTAAAATGCTTCATAAAGGAGTGTGGTGATTAACCACCCCATTTGAGGAGAAGAGAAAAGCACTTGCACCTGCTTGGGAAAACAACTGCACAGCCAGGAATTTATCTGCAGTACCTGAGGAGTACTAGAGAGACCAAAGACAGGGTTAATTATTCTAATGAGGGGATCAGCAGCTGGCTTAATGTGGCCTGGTGGTATGGGGGCTGGAGGAGAAACCATAGGCTGGAATCCTAAGGGAGTTAGTCAACTGGGTTCCCAAGAAGTCTTGGAGAATCATTGCCGGTGCCCAACTAATTAAGCAACTTTTGTTACAGCCCTTAGTTCAAACAGCCTTCTGATAGGGCTGATGATGTTGGGATGCCAAGACGGGGAGGGAATTGAATTTCCTCTAGTTTGAGTCACTTTTCATGTCTCCCAGACAAGCCTGACACCATGCTACACACATTTAGCATGTAAATTCTGTACAGGCCCCCTTAAGTCAGGAAGACCTGGTTCTAACTTGTGCTAGAGTTAGACAGACCTGGATTCAAATTTTGTTTCTGATACATTAGCTGTGTGAACCTGGGCAAGTCATTTCCCCCTCTGTCCTTATGTGAGCCTCAGGTACTCTTCTGTAAAGGGGAAGAGGGGAAATCTAACTCACATGGCATTTGTAAGACTTAAATTCAATTTATGCAAAGTTCTTTACCAACTTTAGAGTGATGAATCAATCAGCAAACCTGTATTAAATACCTACTATGTGCCAGGTACTCTGGTAAGCTATCAAAGAGTTTACATTCTAAAAATAGGAATGAGAGTTCAATTATGTGTAAGTATACCCAAATACTTACATTAAATAAATACAAGATCACTGGCATTTAGTATTATTACTAAAGACCTGTGTAACTTAATATGGAAAATCTAAAATTTGTTTGGTCATCTTTCAGTCATGTCTGTTTCTTCCTGACCCCATTTGGGATTTTCTTGGCAAAGATACTGGAGTGGCTTATCATTTCCTTCTCCAGCTCATTTGACAGCTGAGAAAAACTGAGGCAAGCAAGGTTAAGTGACTTGCCTAAGGCACACAGTTAAGTGTCTGAGGCCAGAGGAATCAGCAAGAGAAATCTTCTTGACTCAAAGCTGATAACTCTATCCACTGCACCACCTAGCAGCCCAACCTAAGGTAACACAACACTTTAGGACATCAAAGACCCCTTCTGCAACTGTCTATCCTTCCACTCAAGAAGATTATATGGTCTCTGTAACTTAGTAGATCATCCTCTATAGTTGCTGCTCAGAAAAATTCATCCTCTTGTGGCCAAGATGAAGATGAGACCTCCCTCTCTCAGGATAGCTGAGGATAAAGCTTTTCCCACTGAGTGGAACCTATGAGAGCTTTTACCGTCCTTGGCTAACCCAGAATCATCTATGTACCACAATGGAGTATTAGAGTAGTATTTCATAACATGCCAGCTATGTGGTGCAATGGATAGAATGTCAGGCTGGAGTTAAAAAGACTCCTCTTTCTGAGTTCAAATCCTACTTCAGGCACTTCCTAGCAGTGTGACCCTGAGCAAGTCACTTAACCCTATTTGCTTCAGTTTCCTCACTTAAAAAATGAGCTGGAGAAGGTAATGGCAAACCACTCCAGTATCTTTGCCAAGAAAGCCCCCAATGGGGTCAACAAAGACTCAGACACAACTGAAAAAGGATGGAACAGCAACAGCAAACATAATATAATATATACCCCAATATTTATTGAGAACCTACTATGTGCAAGACACTATGCTAGGCACTAGAAATACAAATAATAAAATAACAAATAGAAATGTGAAATAACAATATAAACATATAATAAAATAGCATAAATGTAAAATAACACAAGAAAAAATAATTCCTGTTCTAAGGCAGATTACATTCTATTTCATGGGAAGGTGAAGACAAGTTGAACAAGATATATTCAGATAAACATAATAAAAGGGTATTTGAGGACAGAGACAGTACTAACAACCTGAGGGAACCAGGGAAGGATTGATAGGGGCTTGGTGCCTGAGATGAGCCTTGAAGGAAAGCAAAGTGTGAGAACCATGGGGATCAGCCATCCTATGCAAGTGCACAGAAGTGGGAGACTGCACATCCCATATAGAGAAGAGTGGGTGGGCCAATTCAGCTGGGAGGCAGAGTTCGTGAAGCAAATTTGTGCAAAGTAAGATTGGGAAGGAAGGCCTGTTGCAACTAAATGCTAGACAATGAACTTGTCCTTTCCCTAGAGTTAATAGGGAGCTACCAGATTTTTTAAGCAGGGGAATGATGTTTTTAAAGCTGTAAAAACTCAAGGACCTTCTTTTGGAGCCAGAAATACACAATGCAGAACATAACAAATTATAGTTGCACAGACAAGTGTAGCCTCATTGCCTGGAGTAGAGGGGAGGACACAGAAGAGCAGAGGAGTGGAGAGGAGACACTGGGTGCTGCGGAAGTGACTCCAATGGTCAGAATCCATCCGAGCTTGATGGCTTCAGAGAGCATTAACATCAGGGCACGGCAGTCCTCTTTGTTGTGACAGGGCAGCTGTTGTGTCTGCTGGGATGTAGATCAGCAGTGCAACCACTGCTCCAGAATCCTCCGCGGCTGTGCTTTTTCCACTTGATTTTAAGAAAGGTCAGGTTTAAAGCCCTTCACAATCTACCTCCGAACAACCTTTCCCAGGATTGTTAGACAGTACTGCCCTCCGTGCCCTCTTTAGCCCTGGCCTTCTTGCAGTGACTCACACACTAAGGCTCAGAGGATTTAAACTCTTTGCTCAGGGTCTTCCAACTAGTCAATGATCTTAGCAAAAGACATAATGTATGTTAAGGGGTTTGCAAATTTTAAAGTGCTATATAAAAATCCTTTCTATCCCATTAGCTTGTGAGCTCCTTGAGGGCAAGAACTGTCTTTTGCCTTTCTTTGTATCCCCAGGACTTAGCACAGTCTGGCCCATGTTCTTCTCCTTCTTCCTCCTCCTCCTCCTCCTCTTCCTCCTCCTCCTTCTTCTTCTTCTTCTCCTCCTTCTCCTTCTTCTTCTCCTTCTTCTTCTATCATTTCAGTAGTGTCTGACTCTTAGCAACTCCATTTGGGGTTGTCTTGGAAAAGGCACTGGAGCAGTTTGCCATTTCCTTTATCTCATTTTACAGATGAGAATACTGAGACAAATAGGGTGAAGTAACTTGCCCAGGAACAACTAGTGTCTGAGGCTGGTTTTGAACTCAGGAAGATGATACTTCATCACTGCAGGTCTGGCACTCTGTCCCCCCGGGCCACCTACCTGTCCCTGGCACATAGTAAGAGCTTTATAAATGCTTGACTGATTTATTATAAGGTCAAGATTTGAAGCTGTATCTTAGAACTCCCAGCCCAGCGTTCTCCTCACTACACCACACTCTTACTTGTATACTGGTCTCATTTTCCTATCCTATCCCTGTGTCTTCGCACAGGTTGTCCTCCCATGACTGGAATTCACCCTCCTTACCTCTTTCTCTTATCCCTAGTTTCCTTCAAAGCTCACCTCAAGCACCCCTTCCTATATGAAGCCTTTCCCAGTCCTCCCAGCTGCTATGGACTCCCATCCTCATTACTTTGTACATATGTGTTACCTCCACTACAGAATTTAAGCTCTTTGGGCAAACTTTCCATTCCATTCTTTCTCTGGCACACAGTAGGCCCTTAATTAATGTTTGTTGATTGACTGATATCATTTCTATGGAGCCTAAAGGTTTCCTAAAGTGCCTATTATCTCATTGGATCTCATTTGATAAGTCTGTTTTGAAGGGCAGTGGCTAGATTTCAGCAGATAAGGTCTCTCATTGAGTCCCAGCCCCTCCCACTTGAGCAAAAACTTCTGAGACTTAGTTTCTCCATCTTAAAAATGGGGATAACAACCCAAATCCCTTGCAGAAGGTCAGGAGGATGGATTCGGTTCACTAGGAGCCCTACCTTCCAGAGCTCCCTGGAAAGTAGGCCAGATGAGTTTTGTGTCACTGAGGGCAGTGGAAGCTGCTCAATGTGTAGGTTAGAGCCGCAGAGAATAATTCATAATATTGAAGTCCTATCTGACTGTAGGTTCATGGAGCAGCTCTGGCTCTCAGAGGAGCGGGACCACCTATGGAAAGACTGCTCCCCCTAGTGGCAGGAGGCTGTCATTATTCAGAAGATGAAACAAGCAGGGAAGGGGAGGGACTCCAGTGTTTGGCTCTCAAGTAAACCTCAGGGTGAGAAAGACCACCGTGCTCTTCCCTCCTCTGACATGGGGCTGTTATGGTAACGACATGGGCTGGTCCAGACCCAGCCCAGATGGTTGCCTTGGGACTCTTTCCTCTTCCTCCTGAAACTGTTCTATAAATGGGACCTAGAATATAAGAGCCAGGAAAGTCCCTTAGAGTCCAGCCCTCTCAGAGCAGGGATCAAAATAACATTAATAATAGTAACAAATAAACTCACATTTATAGCCCTCTAAGGCAAGAATGTCAAGCACTTAGCCCACAAGCTTTAGCAACACTCTCCAGGACAGCCCAAACTAAATTAAAATGTCAGGGGAGGAGGAGAGGGGGAGAATATTTAACAAAATAAATAAATGTTGAACAACACAAAAATACCATAGAAGGTAGATAATGTTAATATGTGATTTTCTAAATCAATATGGGATCCTTATGTAGATAATATGAGTCTGATACCCCTGATCTAAGATTTCCAAAAGCACTTTCCCAGAGCAACCCTGTGAAGTACATAGGAAAGTATTATAAATCCTAGTTTACGTATGAAGAAACTGAGACCCAGAGTTGAGGCTTCTTGTCCAAGGTCACCACACCTGGTTACTACCTTCCAGAAGAGTCACCACTTTGGGTGTAGACCAAGTCAGTTCCCTTTTTGGACCCTCATTTCTTCATCTGTAAAACAAGAGACATTGAATGCAAAATGATTCCCAAGATTTTTCCAGCTCTAGGAGTCTGTGATTCTCTCTGTATTTTGGAGATATAACCCTGCCAAAAACCCTACCCAACAAGGCAACACCCGCATAGCCAGCAGGCTTCTCACCCTACCACTGATACCATCCCAGAGATTCCTTGACTATTAATAAGCATTGTGTGACAGGCACTACTAGCTGCCTGGGAGAACCCCTCTTAAGTAACTGTTTAATGAAGTAAACATAGAACATGCAATTAATAAGCACAGAAATAGGCTTTGTAGCCAACAGGCAGGTATACCAGTGCTACCAGAGCTAGCTGCTGAAGCAGGAGATCATAGCTTCTAGGACTTGTCTACCTTAGTCCTCTTCCAGCTGGCCTGAGTTGTTTCTGCTTCCACCCTAGGTGCTTCTTCTAGCTCCCTTTCTATCTTTGATCAAGCTGAGAGGAAGAAAGGAAGGAAGGAGGGAAGGAAGAGAGGGAGGGAGGGAGGGAGGGAAGGAAGGAAGGAAGGAAAGAAAACAAATTTGTTACTATGCACCAGCACAGGAAAAAAATGTAAGGCACAGACAGAATGTGAAAAGAACGACTCTAGCATCTTAAGTATTCCCCTAGAGTGCCCACCCCTCCTCCAACCCTGGATCTGAGTTATACTCCCTAGAAACTCAGACTCAAGTTCTCGGGTCACTACTCAGAGGCAGCTTTGCATTTCTCATTGCACTGAAATTCCAAGGATCACTGTCTGGCACCAAGCCCCCTGAAGTGTGCTAAGATTTCTTGATGAGCTTTTATGCACTGAGATGTAGCTGAATGCCTCATTCAAAAAATCAGTGAAATAAGGGAATGAGCTCCCCAGGTGTGGGTTCCCCAGGGAACCTACAAAATCCCCTTTCCTAGAGAGCTTTAAGATAAACTCTCTTCCAAAAGGAATCATTTGGTAGCTTACTTCCTCTCAGAGGCAGAGGGATGAATTAAGGGCCCTTCTATTGCTAGGCATGCCTCATTCAGTCATTGGGAATGGGGAGAACAGGAATAGTCACCATGTTCATTTGCCTTTCTGCCCCACCTCTAGGGCAAGATGTCTCAGGGCTTGACACTACCTTAGGATGTCTCTGCTCAGCATCCTCCCCCTACTGTCTCCACCCCTGAGTCCACCTCAGCTCCTAGAATATCTGATGCTCCACTGCTCTACTCTGTACCCCCTGCAGGGATCATAAATGTGCAACTCCAAGCCCAGCATGATGGATATTTATGGCTGGGAATGGCGATGTATTTATTAAGTGAAACCGACAACTTTCATTAACCCAAGTAGACATTATTAAAACGTACGGGTTGTCTCTGGGAAATGAAGTGCCCAACGCAGGCTGTGAGCAGTCTCTACATGCGTCACCCTCCCCACCCCCACCCCCAGTGCCAGCTGGATGTTGGCTGAGCCTCCTGGTCTGCATCTCATCCATCATCTCTTCCAGGGCAGTCTCTGCTCAGTGACTCTTCACACCAATACTCCCCCCTACCCAGCAGACCTCTCCTTGAAGGAAGGAAGGAAGGAAGGAAGGGGGCTCAAATAGACTAAGGTCTGGAGATCATGGTAGCCTCCTTATTTGTAGAGTGCTTAGCACATAATAGACTCTTAATAAATGCCTGTTCCCTTTCCTTTTCCTAGCTGCCTGCAGAACCCTTGACTAACCACATTAGATAGAACATATTCTACCTGAGGAGAGCAATAGCAAATAGTGAAGGGCACACCAGGTTGAAGCTTCAGCTTAGTGGAATCCTGGCTTAGCCCACACTAGGGTAGGCTCCTAGGGAGTGTTATCCACAGGTTTTAGGGTTGGATGGAAACTTGGGGAGTAGAGCAGGAGAGAGAGTTAAGAATGAGAAGCGGAGAGGGAAGACTGGGCAAAAGTGATAACATGACCTATCTATATTGCCTGTGTGAAAGGCCTTCGCCAATCTACAAGTTTCTGTTGATAGAAATGGTAAATTTTTTTGTTTTATAAACATTCACAACTAGAACACTAGGTCAGATATCTAGGGGTATCGAAGGAATCTGAGCTAAACTAGGAAAATGAGCAGAGCTGGTCATCTAAACTGGAAAGAGTGTGAATCATAATAACAAGACAATAGCTCATATTTATATAGCAATCTGTTTTTTAACATGCCCATGACTTCATCCACGTAGGTTTATCAGTGAGGAACGCCCCTATCAATACAGTTCTACTACCTCTGCAACTTACTGTTTTAGAAGAGGGAATTGCCTGGGCCTTGAGAGGATAAATGATTTGGCCCCAGGTCTTACAGACTCTGAGACCAGCTCTATATTATTAAACATTCTTTTTATGAGTTCCAAATTTCCTCCCTTTCTCCCACCCACTGAAAAGGCAAGCAAAGTGATATCAATTATACATGTGAAATCGTGCAAAACATATTTCCATATTAGCCATATCACAAAAATCTTTAAAAAAAAAATGTAAAGTGAGAAAATCACACTTCAATTTACATTCAGAATTCACCAGCTCTCTTTGGAGGTAGGTAGCATATTTTCATCAGGAGTCCTTTGGAACTGCCTTGGAACAGTTGCCACATCTTTCACAGTTGATCATCATGACACCATTGGGTGTGGGGGGGCGGGTACAGTTAGGTGGTGCCAAGATAGAGTCTCCGACCTAAAATTGAGAAGACTTATCTTCCTAAATTCAAGTCTGGCCTCAGACACTCACTAGATATGTGACCTTGGGCAAGTCACTTCACCCTGTTTGCCTCAAGTTCCTTATCTGTAAAATGAGCTAGAAAAGGAAACGGTAAATCACTCTAGTATCTTTGCTGAGATAACCCCAGGTGGGGTCATGAAGAGTCAGACACAACTGAAACAACAGTGATAACATTGCTATTCCTGTGCACAATGATCTTCCAGTTCTCGCTGCACTTTGCATCAATTTCATATAAGTTTTGTCAATTTTTTTCTGAAACCACAATACTGCTTCATCACAATCATGTGCCACAATTTGTTCAGTCATTCTCCAATTGATAATCATTCCCTTGATTTCCAGTTCTTTGACACCACACAAAAGAGCTGTTATAAACATTTTTGTATGTAGAAGTCCTTTTCCTTTGATCTCTTTGGAGCACAGACCTACTAGTGGTGTTGCTGGGTCGAAGGGTATGCACAGTTCTATAACGCTCTGGGCACAATTCCAAACTGTTCTCCAAAAGGATTGGACCAGTTCACAACTCTGTGCAAAGTGAAAGATGAAATAACTGAGGAAACAAAGATGTGAGCTTCCTTGGAACCTCATGATTTATTTATTATTTATTTCTATTTATTAAGCAGCCCATGGCAATTGCCCAGAAAACTGGGACCAGACCTCCTCAGCTTAGGCCTGGACCCTGAACACAGGGGGATTTGTATACATTAGAAACAATCAAATAAGGCCAGTTAATTAAAAAGAAACAATTAACCAGGATACAGAATTAGTTAATCTGATTTCTAATTGCAGGAAAGATTAGGGACTTTTCAAGTTGGGAGAAGGAGAATGAAGAGATGCACATTCCCTGAAATCAGAAAAAGAAGTACTTCATTCCCCCTAAGTGTCTATGAACAATCAAAGGAACATGTAAGCAATAATTGACTGATCAATATGGGGTTAGTTTTCAGATAAGATATATGGGTTGCATGTGAGTTATAACTGTGAGAAAACTCCTTGCATCAATCTTTGGGTCTGATTGGGCTTCTGGTCAGCATAAGGTAGGTCCTTGGTTAAGGATCTTTTAAGTAGCAGGTAGAAGAGGTCCAGTTTTCCAATTACGCAGAGCTAAGTTCAAACAATGCATCACAGTTTTCTCCCAATTCCCATAGCTGAAAAAAGTTTTCTCACAAGACAGAAATTGGACTAGACCCATAATTGAATAGAAAAGGAACTGAGCTAACTCCAGAACTGAGTCACCAGAGTCAGTATAGTCCATTCAGTTCTCACTATCACTCGCTATTCCAATCCCCTCAATTCTCCCAGTTTCCCCTTGGTTCATGGGGGAGTGGGCAGCCCACTCTTCCATAGAATACTTGTTTGTAAGTCAAATCTATAAATTTTTTTCACATATTCATAATCAGATTTACATGTTATAGATCATATTACTTAGAGGGCTCACAATGAACTAATTTTGAGAAGGGAGATTTATGTCACCAAGGTAACGAAGAAAACATAAATGCCATGAAACAAAAGGCCAAAGCAATGCAATGATGGTCATCAATATTAATTAACATCAAGTCTTCTTGTATGCTAGTAACCCACTCCCAATATCCATTTACTCAGCACATTTTGAGTCCCACATGTCTCATGTAGCAACTTGGTCTCTGGAGATCTTCTCTTGGGCATTTTTGAAACAGGCCTCATCCTCAGAGCATTTCTTAAGGGAGGCTCTGCTCTTCTGGTTCCAAATTACTTATAGAGGTTCCTAGAAAATTCTGCTAATAATAAGTCTTAATACAATTTAGTACAATCTCTTAAATTGGGTTCTCTGAACCTGAAACTTCAGGGAATTTCAATTTTTTAAATATATAACACTTAGTGTTTCTATCACTACTGAAACCTTGTACCTGTTACAAGAATCCAAAACAGACAGATAATTTTTTAAATGGGGAAATAATTTCACTTTCTTTATAATTATCAATGCAATTTACATGTAAAATCCTTACTCCAGTTTTGAGAGCTTATTACTAAAAACATATTCAAAGCCTGAATTTCCCTACTAGATAGCTTTGCAAGCCAATCATATGCATATGTATATATTTTCTTAAAGAAAATGTTCTAATCCTGCTGCGTTCTCAAATTCTACTATTCCGTTTAATTAAAAAACTTTTCCATTACATCTTTGTCTTATTACTTTCTCAATTTCCCCTTTGGGACAAGATCATCCCTATATTAAAATTTGACCACAAATACAAATTAAAATTGTAAGATTTTTCATACTGAACATCTCTGAGTTACTGATTAAGATTTAGTATTGTACTTTCAAACCTTCTACTGCTCACCTGCCTTCATTATAGAAATTTACTGGGAAAAGAAAAGGAGGGACATTGTTGTTATAACAATGGCAAAACTCATCCCCTGAAGAGCACAGACTGACAACATGTGTCATAAAATGGGGGGGATCCTTAGATATGTTTGATCCCAAGCATGTGCTATAGCTGACAAACAATTATGTAGTCACAAGGTATTAAAAGCAAAGCTTAGGATTAACCAGGTGGGGAAATTTCTTGTTCAGAGAGGAAATAGTATAACAAGGAAACTGAGTCAACAGACACCTACCTTTGGCCATGCCAAGGTCATCCTTTAAACTTTTCCCATTGCCTGACATCCACCTCTAATAGTTCTCAGACTGTAGTACATACTATTTTCTACTATTGAATTTATAATAATAATTTATTATCTTTAAAAATGTATACTTCATTAACAGTTTTTAAATATCTATTTTTATCACATTCTTTTAAAAGTTCAATTCATAATCTAATAGCTTCTAAATAAAGAAGTCATTTGTCTATATTTCTGATACAAAGATCCCTCAAATTTCACATTAGAGAATTTAGAAAAGCAGTCATAACATACACAGTATCAAGTATTTAAAACATTAAACAATTTTATTACTAATCAGATGACATGAGTTCAGTTGGGTTGCTGCCTGTACTCTGCCATCTTGGCTCTGATCTTCCATACTGTTTCTTGACATGGCACTTTAAAGCTCAAACAATGCCTTCTTTACAATAACCTACTAGGGTAGATAGTACAAATGTTATTTCCATTTTACAGATAAAAATTGAGACTCAATGAGGTTAAATGTTTTGCTCAAGTTCACCTAACTAGTAAGTGGCAGAGCCCAGATCATCTGATGCAAATCCAGTGTTCATTCCACTCTACCAGGTCTCTCTGTCTTTCTTCTACTAGGTATCCAACCCTGTTAGTGACACAGCCACCATCACCTGACTACAGGGGAAGATTTGTTATGTGTCCTGACTTGTGGTAGTAACAATGAGAACTAATAGTTATATAACATCTTAAGGTTGGAAAAGTTCTTTACGTTATCTCATTTGATCCTCACAATAATGCTGGCAGGTAAATGCTACTATTAGATCCATTTTCCAGGAGAGGAGAGTTAAATGATTTACCCAGGGTCACACAGCTAGCAAGTGTCTGAGGCTGGATTTGAACTCAGGTCTTCCTGACTCCCGATAGCTCTATTCCCTGCACTACCTAACTGCCTCATTGTGCCACCTAGTATCCTGGTATATAATTATACTTATGCCTTCCACATTGCAGGGTTTAGAAGCACGGCTCTCCCATAATCTGGAAAATCCACCTAAAACATTTTGACCCTTCCTTCATACTAGAGTAGAAATCTGAATTTTTTTTCTTTTTCTTTTGTGTGGTATTTACTGAAGCTTATTATAAATATTGGGTTAAGTGTTTGGTCATAAGCTATATTATACAATACTACACATATATTTTATGCATTTCTGAGTTTCTAAACTTTCTCTTTGTCATCCTCTAGGCTTTGCATATCATCTATGATTTCCACAAAATTCCCCCCAAATTCCCATTTAATTTCTTATGCCAGCCCACAGTATATTGAAACCACAATGTGGGAAATATTGATGTGGAAGGAATAGCTGTAGTTTTCAAAGATATGAAATAAATCATATATTTCTGTGGTATCTGGAATCTTCATATAAGGATGGTAGCATTATAGAAAACAGCTTTACCATTGCAGATGAAGAAACTGAGATAGAGAGAGGTTAAGTGACTTGCCCAGGGTCACACAGCTAGTAACTGTCAGGCTGAATATGAATTCAGGTCTTCCTGACAGAGTCCACTTAACCACCTGGAGATTGATCCTGGGATATTTACCCAGGTCTACTGGAAACCATCATAATACCATTCTCTTTATATGGTGCCTTTGCTATTGACCCATCATCAATTGCATGTATACTTTAAGTTGTTGATTTACACTCAACTTCTATAACCTTGTGACCAGTACATATTTGTAGGATAACTGGTTATTATTTAGGGTACTACCTGGCTCCATGGAACTGAACAAAGCTAACTGGTCAATAATTCAGTTCAATACCATTCAGTTCAACTCAACAGTTATTAACTGAATACCCTCTATGTGCCTAGTCCTGGACTATAAGGAATAATAAGGGAAGAATCATAGGATGTTATTATTGGAAGGTTAATCTTAGAAATCATCCATGCCAAACTACTTTTTTTTATAGATGAGGGCTAAATGAAGTTCAATGAGTCATCCAGGTTTTGCAATTAGTATAACCAGACTCCTAGCTTTCATTTCTATTTACTCCACATTGACTGTATGACGCTTCCACCACCATCACCATCCCCATTTCATTGGATTTAGATATTTTATTTCAATCTAAATTCAATATTTAGTTCTTTTTTCCAAATTTTTTAATTTATTTTTTCAGTTTTCAACAATCACTTCCATAAGTTGCAAATTTTCTTCACCTCCTACCCCCCCCCTCCATCCCTAAAACAGAATGGGTTCTACATGTGCATTCCTATTAAACACATTTTCACATTAGTCATGTTCCATAGAAGAATTAAAATGAATGGGAAACCATGAGAAAAACAAAACATAACAAAGAAAAAAATAATCTGCTTCATTCTGCTTCTGACTCCATAGTTCTTTCTCTGAATGTGGATTCCATTTAGGTCCTTGTATTACTATGAAGGGCTAAGTCTATCAAAAACAGTCCTCACACACTGTGACTGTTACTGTGTATAATATTCTCCTGGCTCTGCTCACTTCACTCTGCGTCAGTTCATATAAGTTTTTCCAACTTTTTCTGAAGTCCGCCTGTTTATCATTTCATATAGCACGATAATATTCCATTACATTCATATACCACAACTTGATCAGCCATTCCCCAATTGATGGGCATCTTCTCAGTTTCCAGTCCTTACCCACCACAAAAAGAACTGCTATAATCAATATTTAGATCTTAAAGGAGTATAGCAACACATAGGCAGGAAAGGAGGAGAAAAACTCTATTAGATCCACCCTGCCTCTGAGATACCCACTACCAAAGATAGGAATTAAGTCAGCTTGACCTGGCCTAGATCTCAACACTTATCAGAACCTTCCATTCCACTGTTAAGTTCAGATGAGGTCTTGGTCAAAACTGTCATTGTCTATGGTAAAAAAAAAAAATGTCTCTTGGTCACCTCCATGGACTGTTGGGACAAGGTAGGCTGGTATTTTGAATTATCCTAGAAGGGAACTGGGAGAAGGAAATGACAAAACACAGTTTAAAATAGCTAAACCACAAGAAGTGAGCCAGATGTTATAGCTTTCTTTCTTTTGGATCTGAGTCTATTTATTTGGCCTAATCACTAGCTGAGAGGAGAGGGCTCATGAGGAGAAAATGAGGCTGGTGACCTTGCACAAGCTTCCCTCATTTAAAACAAATCAAGTGCAAGTCATGTCACCATTTCTCTGATGTCATGATCTTCTTTGAAAACAAAGGATGAATATAGACTGTGAGTAGACCGAACTGCCTGAGTGGGGACTCAGCTAGCTGGGTAACCCAACTCATCCTCCTCCTTCTGTCTCCCTCTCCCCTTCCTTTAGGGATTTGTGGTTTACTGGCTAGATGTCCTTCCTTCCTTCTTTTCTTCCTTCCTTCCTTTGATCTCATTCCCAAAACTTTAAACCCAGTGCACTCTGAAGTCCATGGGCTGGACAACAATAGGTCTCTGCCCAAGGTCCATGTAATGGCTGACTTAGAGTGATTATCACTAGCAACAGTTTCTGTGGATTTAGCTATTTTTCTTATGTTCATTAAAAGAGCCATTCCCTGACTACTTATTAAAGAGACCTATTCACTCAATGGGCGTTACCTCCCTCTAAGTGAGTACCTGAAAAGGTCAAGGTCTTCCCTTGTATCTTGGGCCATCTCCAGTTATCCTGATGAATATCTGATCACTGGCCTCAGATGGCTCAGGAGGAGAAAGTGAGGTTGGTAACCTTGCTCAGCCCTCCCTCACTCAAAACAAAGTCAAGTGCAAGTCATGTCATCATTTCCCTGATATCATAGTGTTCTTAGGAAAATGAAGGATGAACACAGAGCTGGGAGGATATTAATAAGGGCATTTTTTTCCTCTTACCCTTATCTCCTTGTTTCCCATTAACTAAACACTCTATTTTCATGGAGTCACTTGAAGAGGCTACAGACAGGAAGATGATGGGAAACATGAAATGCTATGAACCAATGACAGTAGCAGGTAGAGTGAAATGCTTCTTTGAGGATACACTGTGGAATTGGTTGTTAGTCAGTGGGAAACAGTGAAAGCTGTATTCATCAGAGGTGCAAGAGACACACTTGACGGTGTGTTCGTCTGTATTCCTTAACACTCTCTCCTCCTGCCACCTGGCCAGGCCAGGGATGCCGAGCTGGAAGGATCAGGAAAGGTAGCTGCTCCAGTGTGTGTTCTGTGGTGGAGGTGGAGAGGCAAGGGGCTCTTGGATGCCTGCTAGCAGATGCAAGCAAGTGAAAGCAGACACCTACTGTCAGATAGAGCAAATGCCTCATTAGCCATGTTTGCATAGTGCACTACTGCCGCTGTTTCAAGGGAGAATGGGTCTTTTACTTTCCTCTCAGGTAAATGTGTTCAGAGGGACATAGTGAGAATCAAGGGAAAAGGAGGAATGAAGATGGGCAGTTGGTAATTACATTTTCCCTCCTCTTTCTCTCTCTCTTTTTGGACTTCTACTTTCCCTAAGGGCTTCCTCAATCTCTTAGAGAACAGACTTCAAGACTTTGTCTCTCTCCTCTCCCAAAGAAGGTCCACCCAGGCCCTTCATGCTCACTCTCCTCAAGCTCCTAAGGAATTGTCTGTTTCCTTCATCACAGCCCTTGCTGTAGTGAAGAGAAATGTGTCTCTCCCAACTGGCTGCAGAAACAAGGCTCCAGGAGAGTCCCAGAGTCCATATGAGTTTCCACCTGCCTATTTATCCATAATCAATATGGATTTATTAGTTTAATCAGCATGTGAGGCAAAGCTTGGAACTCCACCATTCTAACCCTGGTTTTGGGGGGACTCAGTGATCATGGGTTCCAAGAAGGTCCTCCTCATTTATCATTCTGGCTGAGATGGTTCTCCTTAGGAAGGAACTCTGCCAATCTGAGGCCCTTTGACCATTAAACTGAAATACCCTTATGTTTTCCTTTGAAAGATCCTACTTTGGTCAAATTTGAAGCTCATCATGGTTTATAACAAGCTTTTGAATAATCATAAAATATGTCATGGGGAGAGTCAGAGCAGAGCAGAAGCATATAATTAGAGAATAGTGAGAAAATCACTGTTGGCTGGGAGAAAGAGAAGGGGAAGGGGGCTAGGAAGGAAAGGAGGAAAGAATAGGAAGAGAGAGAAAGAGAGAGACAGAAAGAGATAGAGAAAGAGAGAGACAGAGACAGAGAGAGACAGACAGAGAGAGACAGACAGAGAGAGACAGAGACAGAGAGAGACAGAGAGACAGAGACAGAGAGAGAGAGAACAAAGTAATGTCATAGGAACCAGTAGATTAAGTTTTGTTGAGCCAAAATACAGCTATTAAAATTTTTAGATGTTCACAGCCTTCTTCAATTTAGTTCAATTCAACAAACTTTTCCTGAATACCTATGATTCATTCAGTAGGTAAACTCCTTGAAAGCTAGGTTTGTTTGTTGTTTTGTCTTTCTATCCCCAGCACCCAGCTGCATACAGTAAGCATACAGTTGGTGCTTCAGAAATAATTGGTAAATTTGAACTGAATGTTTTTAGTTCTAGGCATTATACAAGAAAAATCTAAAACTAACTTCATGGAGCTTGTGGTCTAAAAAGATCTATTTATAGGAAATAGATATAGAATTAGATATATTAAGTACACAAATTAATGGTACAGACAGTAAGTGCTATAGGAAGCCTCTACATGCTAGTCCTCCAGCTCACACTACGCAGACCTCAGACTGGCATCCAATTAGCCGCTAGGTCATTGAGACCTGCTGAGGTTTTTCACTAACTGGAACCCTGCTGAATCAGGCCCAGAGATGGAATCAGACTCTGACAGTCTATTCTGGGCTATGATCCTATCACTCCACCTATCTCCATCCTACTCCTAATGTATTTGGCTTAGGCCCCTAATGACATTGCCCTCCCAACATGATACCTTATTCCCTGACCAATGCCTAATGAAAATTGAGACCCAAGAGCCAAAGAAGCCTTCCCAGTCCCCATTGTCCAGAAGAAAAGAGCTCAGGGCCAGAGGACAGATTTCTTTGGGGAGACAGGAGTAGAGAAGCACATTTTCACAGAATTACACTATAGCCTAACACACCAGAGGAATCTACACTCTGTAAGATCTAAAGCATTCTGAAGGCCCTGGCCCTCAGCTGGAGCCACCCATGACCCAGCAAACACAATTGGCTTCTCATCTTCAAAGCAGCTCTGCTTGGAGATTCATCAAAAGGAAAACAAAAATACTGCACACTTAGAGTTACCTGTTCATCATCACTCATGGGGATGTTGGAGGGTACACCAGTCCTCATCTCTGTAAACAAACGGCCCCATTCAATTAACTCCTGGATGATACCTATAGTACAATGGAGGAAGGCAGCTTCCCCCATGGCACTTCGCCAGTTGGGCTTCGTGACTTTGCTAGATGAATCAAAGATACCACCCTGTGAGGAAGCAACAGCCCTCCCTCAGGTGACCTCGTTTTATCTTGACCTCTGTTAATGTCACTTTTCCCTTAAAACTCTAGCCATCAGTAGTTTGGAATGTCACATTCTAGGACTAAGACCTCTCCTTTTAATGAAGGGATCCAGTGTCAAGGTTAGAAAGGAAAAGGGTCCTGGTAGATCAAGGGTGGCCTTGTACTTCCCATTTTTTAGGAGTTGATTGCTTCACAAACTTTGAGCTTGGAAAGAGAGAACATGATAGACTCATGGAGAGAAAGAGGGAGGAAAATAAGATGATTCAATGGGAGAGGAATAAGTCTGCTCCTCTCTTTAGGTCTGATTCAGCAGGGTTGCAGCCGGTGGAATCTCAGGAGGTGAGACCCAGCAAAGTGGCCTGGGGGGAGGAAAGCACTGCCTAAAAGTAGTTCACCCTAAACCTTCTGCCTCCTCTCCTTCACCCCAATGCTAGTACCCCACCTTTCAGTGGAAGCCATCTGCCATTTTAAGAGAAGGCATAAATTGAAGGAGAGATGGAATGAAATCTGAATGGAAAATGGCAAAAGATGAAATCTCTGTGAGAAGAACATGTGACTATGGGGTTGGAAGACTTAAGGTTCAAGGGGAAAGGCAAGAACATGCCTTAGAATTTCCAAGGAAGCTAAACCAAAAGCATTGTGTGGCAAGGGCATATTTACAGAGGAAAAGCAAACTCGAGATTTGCTTTGCTGCCCCACTCTAGGTACTAAAGGAAAAAGGACCGGCTGAGTTGTGAAATAGAAAGCTCCTGTTTACACCCATCTATCTCCCATAATTAGCCATTTAGAAAGAAAATAGCCTTCAAATTCAAAGGTAAATTGACTTACATTGGGATAATAACGTTTGATTGAGCACGGAAAGTTCATCTTTAAAGTATGAGAGCAAACAAATTGCTTTTCTTCCCCGGTGCTTGGGTAGGAAACAAGATGAGATTGCAGGTGCTCCGAGAGCTGAGTTCCCATCACCTTGGGGCATTAGCAGGCCCAGTGCTCCCGCCACAAAATCAAAGGTGCCCACAACCCAGCTCGTTCCCCCTTCACAGGTTGTTTTCTGCTCCTTGTTTTGGAGGGTTTTTAAATTATATTGCATCCTATTGATGCAGCAATCAGTTACTATTGTCAACAAGAGCATGAAGAGACATAAATTCCCTCCCTTAGCTAGAGAGACTGGTTCATAAATACATTTTTTTATTGCTTCCTAGATGGGAGAAATTGCTTTGTGTTTTGCCTCTGTGGAACGTCCGGGGGCAAAAGGTTCAGAATTTCGTTTTCAGCTATCAGACCCTAGAATCCAGGATGGTTTCCTGAAGCCTTCAGCCCAACCCTGAGGCACCTGAGCCTAAGGCTGAGGAAAAGGAAGGAAAACTCATTGATTGCTCTCACTCCGAAGGGCAGAAGCTGTGGTCTAGCTGTAGAAAACAACCAAAAGAGCCTGATGCCTTTAGCTGGGATAAGGCAACACTAACTTTACCTACAACGTAATTTAGCAAACAAAAGGCTGTTCTATTTTATTTTATTTTTAATTTATGAAATAAAACAAACTTTTTCATAACAGAATAATTCTTTTAAAAGATGATTGCACATGAAACTTAAAATCTATTATGTTCTACTTGTTATTCCTTTTAAATATAGAATAAATTACCATGTAATCTCTTCTTTTTCTCCCCCTCTCCCACCCCAGAGATGGCTACTATTAGGCATGAATACATAAATATATACATATATATGTAATCATTCTATACATACTTCTATTTATCAGTTCTTTCTCTGGATTCAGATAGCATCTTTTTTCATATGTCCTTTGTAGTTAATTTGAATATTTATAATAGTCAAAATGACTTAGTCATTCAAATTTGTTCTTAAAACAATATTGCTATTACTGTAGACGATGTTTTTTTGGTTCTGCTCATTTCACTCTTTATTTCATGCAAGTCTATCCATGTTTCTCTAACATCATCAAGCTCATCATTTCTTATAGCATGGTAGTGTTCCATCACAATCATATACCACAACTTGTTCAGCCATTCGCCAATTGACAGGCATTGCAAGGCTGTTCTGAAGAGCCTTGGGACCATAGATCTAGAGTTGGAAGAGACCTTACAGATCATTTTGTCCACGCCCCTCATTTTACAGATGAGCAAAAGGAAGCCAAGAGTGTTTAGGTTTCTTGCTCATGGTCACACTGGGGGCTAAGTGGAAGAGCCAGAATTCAAACCCATATTCTCTGAACTCCACATCCACTGTACCCCTTGTATTCCATTGAAGGTTGGGCAGGAACAGTATTAAGTCTTCTCTGAGCATCCATTGCTTTCTCTGTGCCTTCTCTAAAAGCATGATCACAACTGCTCTCTGGCTCTGGAGGAACTTTATCCCTTGGGAATCAAGAATGACCCGTAAAGTCCCTAAGTGATGGCATTTCCTTATAGAGTTTCCAAAGGGATCTCAGTATGTAGCTTTTTTCTAGAAATTAGAAATGATTTTATCTCTTTATGTCCTTGGTGTCTTCTAAAAATTTACTCAAAAAGAACATCCTAATCTCAAGGTTTGGACAGACATACAAAGATAATCTAGATTGACTAACTAACATGTAAGCCAAAATCCCCTCTAAAACAAACCTAATAAGTGATACTACATCCACTGGAAGATCTCTAGTGAGGAAGACACTCTCTTCTCCCACAGCAATTTATTTCCTTTTCAGATCGCTTTAATCATTAGGTTTTCTTGACATCAAACTTAAATTTGATTCTGCTAGCTGAAACCCAATGTACCTAATTCTGTCCTGTGGGGCCAAATCCAACAAGTCTGTTCCTTCTTCCTCTTCTTTCCTTTCTCTTGATTCTCATAAACCATAACTCCCAAAAGAAAAGTCATCCAAACTCTACTGATGGTAAGTTATTCACATATGAAATTAATAAAATAAGTCAGGCTCTGAAAGATACATAAATACCAAGTTCTCTCAGTAGTCATTTATGGAACTATCAATCAATCAACAAACATCCATTATGTGTAGGCACTGGGCTATTAATCCTTGGGCTTACTTTCTAATAGAAGAAGACAGCATGTGTAGGGTAGTGGTGGTCAGGAAAGGGGGTTTGGGTCTGGAATGTTAGAACAATGGATTGTCATGCTCTTTCCAAAAGCAAAGCTCAAATGTGTGTCCAGTGGCAGGGTGGATGATGCATCCGGGCAGATGGCAAGCTGATTGGGGTGAATGACTATGAAACATGGCTTTGGACCAGCTGGATTTATAGCAAGTTAGGTGAATCAGTGGCGGTGGTTGTTACTAGGTTTACTGTACAGCGGAATTATCATTTGTGTCTTTTAGGGCTACCCATTAAATTCTATTTAATTTAGAAAGACTCCTTGGTGGAAGTAGTGGTTTACTAAAGGATGATACCTTGCAAGCATTAAAGCAGGTCCAGGAATGATATGGTTCTAGGTAATTCCTAAAAACAGACTTTAGAGATCTTCATGGTTACTTGGGGAAGGAGGACCATGTGGAGAAATCATGGGTAGAGTTTTGAAGACAGGCCCCTAGGCACTTGACCTAGATCCAGCTGCCAGGAAAGGTAAGTTGGTAACATAACATAATCAACTGGGAGAGGAAGAGGAGTAAACAAATGCAGAGTTGGTCTCCTTTTCATCTCAAAGAGTTAAAGAGAAATGAAGAGGAAGAAGGGGAGAAATAAATGAGAGACTGAAACAGCAAGCATAGCCAAGAGCCCTCTTGCTTCAGAAAGAGTCCATTAGGCGCCAAGAAACTCGACTAGGACAATGGGAATGATACAATGGAAGCTGCTGAAGAGCTCTGGAAATATGATATTACAGACAATCCTGCTCCAGGGATATCTTAACAGATTAATAAAGCTTTTGAGGATTTCTAGAAACATTTCTATGAGTCAGCATCTAAGAGGAGCTCTACACAAAGCCCTTTGAAGTTTTCATTTCAACAGCTTGAAACAGTATAGGCTCTGTACTAGGCGAGGAAGGCCGAGCCAGGAGAAGACTATTGTGCCTTAGAAAAATGGAATTCCATAAGAGAACTACAAAAGAAGATCCAGGTAAACCTTTGAGGTGGGCAGGCATACACATTTCCCATCTAAGACTACCCTCCCCACCACCTTCTGTAGCCCAATAACAATTATCCATAAAGGAGGAAGAAGGACATTAAGCCACCCCTACTACTACAGGTCACACAGTGACATTGTCCATGTTTGGGGATATAGGTTACTGTAGTACCCTCAAAAAGTTGGCCTTGAATTTCTGAAATTCTTTCTGAATTCAAAGAGCATCCAGTTACTGTGCCAAAGAGTCTACCATCTTATCTAATGGTAGGAACCATGAAAATAACTCATTTATATAGATAGCACTTTAAGGTTTACAAAGTGCTAGTCCTAGCACCTTATCCTCTTACTTTCACTGGAGACCCCCCCTCATCATCATCTTCTTCACCATCATCATCCTCATTATCATAACCATTTCTATCATGAATGAAATTTACATAGCTCTATGAGTTTTGCAAAATACTTTACATATTATTCCATTTTCTTCTCACAACATCCCTGTGACGTAGATATCATTCTTCCCATTTTACACATAAGGAAATTGAGAGACAGAGAGGTTAAGTGATTTTCCCAGGGTCATTTAGCCAAAAGAGTGTGTAACATGGAATTCAAACCCAGGGCTCTCCAAACAAAGTCACTGGCTATTTAGGGTCACTCAATATCTACTTTATTCAAATTTCAGTGGTAAGTTAGGGAACCCAGCAAAACACTCATGAATTCTTTGTTGTGGTGGTGGTTCTTTGGTCCTGTCTGACTCTGTGACTTCACTGGGGATTTTCTTGACAAAGATACTGGAAAGGTTTGCCACTGCTTTCTCCTCATTTTTCTGATGAGGAACTGAGGCAAAATGGGGGTTGGGGAGAAGTGACTTGCCCAGTGTCTGAGGCTACATTTGAGTTCAAGTCTTCCTGATTCCAGGCCTAGCACTCTATCCACTGCTCCATCTGCTGTGCACGTGTGTTCTTTAGTTGCCCCAGTCCTTTGACCCACCCAACACTACTAAAGTCTTCATTTGACATGGGATAATACAATGTCCAGAAGGGCCTGAATTGTTCAGAATAATAACTGGATGGAGAGCTTCAGCAAATCAGATGACTTGCTCTCTCTCTCTCTCTCTCTCACTTTCTGTTGTATAGATCCAGCCATAAAGGTCTCTGCTTCCCAAATGGGAGTTTGAGATTACCTTCCATCTACTCCATTAGTTTGTCAAATCTTCCTTTAAATTGTGAACTTGAGGACAAAGACTGTCTTTTGCTCTTTTTGTATTCTCAGCTCTTAGCATAGTGCCTGTTAAGCAAAGTGAGCACTTTAGAAATGCTTGTCACTTGACTGATTAACAGTTGATGTGGGGTGTTGTGAAAAACTAAGTAATTGTATTCCAGCCCAAACAGAACTGCACATTGGCTAGGACTTGCCTAATGAGTTAATGAAGAAATTGGTGCAGACAGTATCACAGCAAATATGTGACCTTGTTATTGATGCCACAAAGATCACATTCTGCCCTCAGCCTGCAAAGGGGTTCCCTGTTGATGCCAATGGGTCACCTGTGCCAGAAGACCTAACCTTTAGCTTTGTGTAAGACATAACAGATTCCTTGGCCCATGTGCTTGCTTTCTTGACCAGGCAGGGGAAAGGCACTTGAGAGAGTAGAGTTGGGACTGTTGCACACTAGCACCAGAAAAAGTTTAGGTCTCCAATTTAGAAACACTGAGGCAACAGTGAAAATATGGGCCATCTTCTCCTCTACCTCCCTCCTTCCCCATCTCAAAATTTCTTCCAGTGACATTTTAAGTAACAAGGCTCCCGTCTTGGAACTTTGACTTTCAATGTCTTCCCAGACTGGCCTTAAAGAAGATGGTGTCATCAGTGACCTTTTTAAAAGACTGCAGGGGCTTAATTAAAAACTAAACATGGCCACTTAATTCAGAGGTTCCTGTCGACTCCCCGGTACTGATGTGAACTCAGGCTTGTCAGCTCACTGTTGCTGCCAACGTCTCTGCCCCTTAGCTTCCTAATGCCATGTCACTGCTGAGAGAGAGAGTGATCAGATAGGCAAGGTCTTAGGCTGGAAGACCACTGTGATAGTATTGGGGGAGATAATAGTGTGGATAGACCAACAACCACAGAATTTTAGGTGAGAGAGAAGTTCATCAAAGCAGAATTGGCTAAGACAGGAAAGGTCTCTTTGGGAAGAAAGCAAGAACCTAAATTATTCTTAATATCAAGAGACTGATGTGAAATCATATTTTCAGGAGCCAAACCTCCTGATTTGGCCTCAAACCTTTCCTAATCCAAGCCTGTTGGCACAGGCAAAGTGGCAGGTCTACTGACTTGTGGGAGCCAGAAGGCAGAAGTTGCTGCCTATTGTCCTGACCAGGACACTCACCACCGTCTTCTTCAGAGGCTCCCTCAAGCTAGTTGATCAAAACAAAGAAGACAGGTCCTCTGGACTTGTATTCCTAAACTTGCCCTTTCACTGTAGTTCCAAGAAAAAAAAGGTAGAACAAGGGGACAAGTAAGACCGCTTCATGGTGGAGCTCAGAGGCTCTAAGGTCTAGTGTTTCTAGGTAGCTTTCTCTGAGCATCCCTAAAGAAGCATCATTCTCTGAGCTATACTGAAAACTTTCTGATGATGTGGACACAAAGGATACCTAAAGATTTGGGTAATGGTGACCTAGTGCCACAAAGTCAACAGCAATTGCACTTTTTACACCATTTTCTGGACCTTCTCCCATGTCTGTGTCATATATTGTGGGACTTCTAGACAGCTCTCTGAGCATTTTGGATTTGTACTATCTAAAACATCCTGACCTCTGAGCAGGGCCAAAACTTGGGTTAGGAATCAGGCATGGAATGTGACATGGGCAGGCTCCATGATGCAAAACAAATACTTTTCCACAATGGTGATGTAGGGGTAATGGCCAATTCTAGGGCTAATGTCACTCCATTCATTCTACAAAACTAAGTAAACCAGGTAAACCAGGCAATTAGCTGGGAAAGCACAGAAGCTAAAGGTAGTGTTGGGGAAAGAAATAAGATCCTGAACAGAGATTTAGAAAGGAAATGTATGCTATTTCAGAGGCTGGTATTAAAGCATAGGGCCCAGGGTCAGGAAGACCTGAGTTAAATTCATCCTAGATGTTTACTATCTGATCTTAAGCAAGTCACTCTCTCTGCTTCAATTTCCTCACTGTAAAATGTGAGTAATAATCATACCTACCTCACAGGGTTGTTGTGAGGATTGATATTTATAAAAATAATTTGAGATAATTGATTGTGCAAATTTGTGCAGAGCCTGGATCATGTTGTTTAATCATTTTCAGTCATAGCTGATGCTTTGTGTCCTCATTTGGGGTTTTCTTGGCAGAAATACCTGGAGTGGTTTACCAGTTCTTTCTCCAGCTCATTTTACAGATTAGGAAACTGGAGCAGAGTTAAGTGACTTGTTCAAGGTCCCACAGCTAGTACATGTCTGAGGCCAGATTTGAACTCACAAAAATGAGTCTTCCTGACTCGAGGCCAGCATTCTATCCATTTTGTCCACTAGCTGTTCTACTTGGAATAGAATTTATTTATTAACTTAGCAGAATTGGTTAAGGCAGGAAAGGCCCCTTTGGGAAGAAAGCAGGAATCTAAATGATTCTGAATGTCAATAGATTGATGTGAAATAATATTTTCAGGTGCCAAACCTACCAATTTGGCCTCAAATCTTTCCTAATTCAAGTCTGTTAGTACAGGCAAAGAGGCAGGGCTAGTGACCTGTGGGAGCCAGAAGTCAGAAGTTACTGCCTATTGTCCTGACCAGGACACCCATCACCACCTTCTTCAGAGGCTGCCTCAAAACAGCTGATGGAAACAAGGAACACCCAGTCCTCTGGGCCTGTATTCCTATACTTGCCCTTTTACTGTGGCTGCAGAGAAAACCATTTATTAATTGTTGATTCCCTTATTTCCCCAGTGCAAAGCTGGACTTAAAAGAACATAAGAATATAGCCTCTTTTGTCCAGGGCAAATTATAAGATGTTGGGCTGAAACAATGGTTCCTCTGTTCCCAAATACTTTCCAAAAGTCAGGAAATTGAATGATTCTCATAGTATTATCTTTACTCTGCCACATAGGACAGTTATGAGCATATAATGAGGCAATCTGAATTATAGGGAGGAACTGTCTAAAACAAGATTTATAACCTAAGGTCAACTGACAGATTCCAGAAAGTCTATAAATTTGGATAGGGAAAAAAATTACCTTTTTATTTTCACTAACATCTAAATGAAAGTTAACATTTCCTTTGGTTATGAATTTAAAGAAAAATCTTCATTCTGAAAAGGGGTTCACAGGTTTCACCAAAATGCCAAAAAGGCCAATGATACACAAAAAAGATTAGAAACTTCTAATCTAAAAGCAAGATGGCCCTTTCATGGTAAATGAAAGTATCGTGTAAGTTAGAAGTCCTGGGTTCATACCTAGGCTCTAACATTTACTTACTGTTTGACCTTGGGCCAGAGAAGACCTTTCCTTCCAACTTTGCTTCCATTTTCTTCTCTGTAAAATGAAAGATGGAACTGGATCATTTATCAAGTTTTTTAATTCATTTAGATATATATTTGTTGTATCTGTTTAACAATTCAGGACATTGTATAAGACACAGGGGATAGAAAGACAAGAAGAAAAAAGTCCCTCCTCTCAAGTAGCTTACATCCTCCTATGGGATACAGCATATAAACAAATAAATAAGTACAAGATAATCTGAGGAAGCAAACATAAGCTAAGAAGATCAAGAAAGCTTCCCATAGGTGATGGCCCCTTTGCTGAGTTTTGAAGGAAGCCAAGGATTATGAAAGGTAGCAGCAAAAAGGGAGTGCTTTCTGGGGATGGGGAGCATCTTATGTAAGAAATGGAATACTAAATTGTGGCAAAAAGCAAGTAGACCCATGTGGCCAGAATACCAGTCTTTTCCAGTGATGACATCCTAGAATTTTATATTCCTACTTCTCCCAAAGGAAAGGAGAAAAAGAAGGTAAAAGACACTACAAAGAATTATTTTGGATAAGTCACTTAACCCTCTCTGGTCTTCAATTGCTTCATCTCTAAAATAGAGATAATTATACTTGACTTGCCCAAAAGAAAGGGAATAAGGTGAGATTACATTATATTATTATTAAATTATATATATAGATGATATTATAAGTCTAAGGTCTGTAATTCCCCCACTCTAGGTGTTAGGACAAATTAAAAAATTCTTGTTTCACATCCATAAAAAGTGACTCTAGACCTTCTGTGACACTTGTACATGGTAGGCTACCCCAGGAGAAGGAATCTTAGACTAGGGCTCCCAAATCTGGAAGTAGTTTTATTCTGTCTGCCTGTGAAAGTGAATGATGGATGTATTATGTCAATAGGCAATCACATCATCACAAGACTTCTGTAAAAACCAGGTTTATTACAAGAGAAATCAACACATATGTGGACCCCAAAGAGTTCCAGTTTTTACAAAATTTACATTTTTGTAATAGCAAGACATGGGAGGGGGAATGGTACAGCAAAGGTGGGGAAAAAATAACAAGACCACTCCCTACAGGGAGGAACAAGGCTGTATTAAAAGCCTCCTTCTTTACCCCTGGGATCTGCTAGACTATGAAACTAGGAAGGTCTTCTTATCTGCAAAGTATCCCAGCTGCACAAGCATTATCCCAGCCTGGCACAGACTAGCTGGCACATGTCTTGCCTCCCAAGGACACATAGGTAGTCCAGCTTGGTTGTCAGCTCAGGGGAAACTTTGTTCTTGACACGTTCAGGGCCCCCTGCATGCTCTGGGTTCTGTATTTCTGGAAAATATGGCAACTCAAGAAGACAAGGTCATGGGACAGCTTAACAGCTCTTAACCTCTTCCCATTGGTCAAAGGAGACCCCAGGGTATACCAGTAACCATAAAGAGTGCCCTGGGTTAAACAATAATGTGGATACTCCCTGGGACAACCCCAAGTATACAGTGAGACCAGAACCATTAACCAAATACAGTAAAAAGCATAGGAAGAATGACCAAAATCAAGGAATCTGAAGGGAGAAATCAAACAACATCAAGACATCAGGAGAATATAGCATATCAATATCAAAAACAAGAGCCAAAGGGTACAATAATGGCCAGCAATAAAAATAGACATTGTCTCCCAGCAACTCAATACTCCCACCCAATCTTCATTCAATCAACACGATTCCTCCTGGATCTCAGACTTCCTAGGCGGTCATCAGGTCCCTGGCACATCTTTCCTTGGGGTGGTCTGGAAAATGCCATGTCTTCAAGGGCACTTCTCCAGGGATTTTTCCATTCTCTCTCCAGATCACTTGCAGAGGCTTCTCATTTGTTCCTGCTAGAATCCCTAACAAAACAAATCTCATTACAAGTTGGCACAGAACTTACTACTTACTACTCCAACAACTAGTTCATGTTGTGAAAGCCAACTCAAACCTGGCAATTCTAATATAATCAATAAGAGAACTAAAAAAAGGAGCACCAAAGTAGGAACCCAGAGTAGCTCAGATGTATCACAGCCTTAGTCCATGGGATAATGATGTCAACATATGTTTGTTTTACAAATTTTTTATCTTTGCCTAATTATTCCCATATTATTCAGAAAGGATGAGCTATTTCAGGGATTTAATCTTATGTATGACTATGTAAACATTAGCAGGTAGAAGACACGCCCAAGTACCAATCAACCTAGTTGTTTGGGATATGGATTGATTTCACATTCTGGTTAAAAACAGCAAGATCTTACGTACTTGCATTGTGCCCATGTCTTCTATTGACCACTTGCTTAGATAATAGAAATTTCCTATTTAAAAAAAAGGAAGGACATTATTATAATAGCACTGAACTGGTTCTTGATGACTCAATGCATATATGACAGGATAAAGCATCCTTAGCTGACTTCAGATAAGAATTACAGTTGACAACCAACCATGTGGTAACAATTCCACCTCATAGCTAGATTCAGAAATAGCCAGGTAGGAAACATTCCTGTTCAAAAGAACACAATGGGGAAACTGAGCCAGAAGGATCCTAACTTAGGCTAAGTCAAGATCATCCTCTCAGCTTTCTCCCAGATACAGATCAATTAACAATTCTTAGTTTTCAACATTATGACAGCAATGCCAAACAACTTAGTTAACACTCATACTTTCATAAGTGATAGCCAAATAAGTTGTAGATGTAATTTGCTCTTACCTACAGGCAAAAGTGGAAATAACCAGTTCCCTAAACGGCAGTTACAAAACACTATAAAACAGGGTTAGCAGTGCTGATAAAATAACATAACTGGTTTTAAGCAATTTTTCCACTATCTTTTAGTTTCTTTCAGTTCCTACTCTAATAACATTCAAGTTATAAAAAATTGCTCAACATAACTGATATAAAATTTTACCAATTTGTGCAATATAAAAAAGATCTAGAAACATAACAAACCATAAACAATATTATATATCTGAAAGTTAAAACAAACCCATTACCACTTAGGTGATTCCAATCCAGTTGAATGCATTTCCAATTTACCTTACACAGAAAATTAGACATCTCATCATCACTGGCATTGTATACTGATCACATCTAAAATCCCATATAAAGTTGTCAAATATGAAGCAATTATACCCAATTAAGGAACTAATAATAACAGTTAACATTTATAGTGTCTGCCCTCCACCAAGCATTGTGTTAGGCACTTTACACTCATCTGAAGTAAACTAAGGTAAATAGATGTTAGATACCTTGCTTAAGGTCACCCAGTTAACAAATTTCAGATCCATACATTTTCCCAATTTGTCTAAATGTCAAATAGCATAATAAATGCTGGCTTACCTTAAACATCAAATTAGGAGAGACATATTTCACTTAAAACATGATCAGAATGAATTCAATTACATCTGGATTAACATTCCAAGAGGCATTACAAAGAATCTTGGGTTATGATTTAATACTGTAGTATTATATTTTAAAGAAATGCTACTTATTCCAAACATTTCATATTATAGGGCCCATTATTTCCAGCCAACCGACTGCCAAAGAGTGTAAAAGTGGCAATCTGATATTAGTATTTAATCTACCCCAATTATCATACTTAAGAGCATGTTTTAATTTAGCTCCACAATATCAGAAGAAACCCATAGCTTATCAATTTACTCAGAGTTCTCTGACTTGTTCTTATATATTTCCAAACCAAGCAGCAATTTTTATTATTATAATTTCAACTAAAATAAACACATTTTGCACAATCTTCCCTCTTAAAAAAAAAGTCAAAACATTCTCAACCCTTTCTGTCAAAATACTTCATTTGCTTTTCATAAAAAAGACCAACACCTTCCTTGTTACTGTCAGATTCTTCCCTTATGCCATCCATTACTTTGTGCACTCCTTAGGTTCTCCTTAAAATTTTTAGTACACTCTGATGGTAAACAAAACTAATGACCTATTAAAGAATTTGGTTCTTAAGATACAAATATTGGCTATTAATATGCCTATAAAATTTAAACTGTTGAATAAGAAACGGAAGCACCAAAAATTCTTTAAGATGATTTTAGACATTAAACTTGATCTATTCAAGTAATAGTCAGCTTCTGGCATATTATTCACAAAAGTACAAGCTCCTCTTGTATGAATAAGGAGCAAGACATTTCTTGAGATTCAAATACAGAAATCTATGATAAAATGAATGAGTCTCATATAATTTGTAGCACGATTTCCAATTTCACAGTACACATAGCAATTCGAAAAGTTACATTTACATTGAACAGTGCTTAATTTTTAACTTGTATGATTCCTAAATACCAAACTAAATATTCCATTCAGACTCAAGTGCCTTTTGGTTGTGTCCTGGTTCACAAAAGCCTTTCCCCTTTTTCATGAACCAGGAAAGGGTTAAGTGCCAGTCCAATTCCAAAGTGCAAGCCTTAAAACTTCCACTCACTCACTCAGCCCCCAAACCTGTCTCTCTTTAATCAGTGAAATGACCTTCTTCTCTAGCTGTAAAACAATAAACCAGTCATGGGGGCTGGAGAGGGGAGGGAGGGGATGGAAAGAACTTGACCACAGTTCAGAAATTCAAAGAAAGAGAACAAAATCTTTCTAAAAATATAAATTATCTAAAAAGACATGAGAGACATATAAGCACAGATACAAGAAACACAAACAGACCAATGCTAAAAATTCCTTGATAACTGAGGCTTTAGATCTACAAATCAAATTAAAATGCACATCTTTACCTATCACATAAATACCTGCAGGTTTCAGGGCCATATATCTATAAAATTTGGCCCTCGGCAGTCCCTTTGTGGAAACCAAACCATCTTTGAACACGTGAGTACCCATGGGGAACGCACACAGAAACACATACAACAACATCAAAAATAGCCCTAAATTTTTATGTTTCCAATTCATATGCATGTCTATATATTTTATCTTCCTTATTTAAGCCAGACAGTGGGCCATGCAGGAGAATGAGGACACTTTTGATGTGCCTTCTTGGAATGCATCACCCAGGGCAGTATCTTGGAAATGAAGCCAAAAACCCAGTCCCCTTCAGCCACCCCAAAGACTGGATGACCTCTAACAGGGCTCTTCCCAAAGCCCTCTTTGGCTGAGTCTTCCAACTCAGGACAACTACACCTATCCTAGCTAGGATAACCTTTATCCAAACATCTAGCCCACTTACCCAAATCAGATTCTCAAATCCTTATTATCTGGGATACCCTTACCCAAACAAGGTCTTATCTTTTTCCCCTTTACCTTACACAACCTACTTTCTCTTGTAATGAGGAGCTCAACCCAAAGAGAGAGGAGTCTGAGATATGAGTGGAGAAGCAAACTCCCCAAATCAGAGATCTGATATCAGATCTGAACCCTCTGGCTGGTCTGAGTCCCTTTCTCTCATCATAGCCCATCACTGCCACCAAAAAGTCAGCAGGTAATTGCAACATTGCAAAACTTATGTGAAAGTCAGGTATACTGCAAGGGAAATGAATATGCATTCAGAAAGAATGCCCGGTCTTTACAGAAGTTTACATTTTTATAATAGCAAGACAAAGGAAGGAGGGGATACCAGGAAGGGGTGTGACATGGGAGAGGAAATGTTGCAGAAAAGGTGGGGGGAGACAAAATCCCTCCCCACAGGGAGGAGCAAGGTAATGGCAAAATCCTCATTCTTTTCCCTTGGGAACTGCTAGGTTATGAAGACAGGAGGATCTGCTTAAATGCCAAGGATCCCAGCTGCACAAGCATTATTCCCACCTGGCACACTGACTGACACCTGTCTTGCCTCCCAAGAACACACAGGCAGTCCAGCTTGGGGTGCAACAACAAATTATGTCAGTTTAGGGGGAACCTTGTCCTTGACACATTCAGGACCTTCTGCATGCTCTGGGTCCCATGATTCTGGAAAATATGGCAATTCAAAAAGACAAGTTCAAGGGACCTCTTAATAGACCTTAACAATTACAAGGCCATAACGAGAAACTCTCCATACTGAAAGTCTTCTGTGCCTCCCTCTCCAAGGAGACCTCAGCTGTTATCCCCATACTTCCTAGAGGAAGATTATGTCTAAAAAGATGGAGCTATATTTGCCAGCCCTGTGTCCTTGACATTCTATAAATCACAATTTATCCATTCCTCTTCACAAGCAAAAACCAAAACCTAAACTAAACAAAACTCTTAGAAAAACAAACGATGCCAATCTTGACAGAAATAAGGATGATTTACATGAATGACTCCAAGGAACATTCTGTGCCACATCACTCCTTGTCACCTTGTCATCTTTTCGAAGATCATAGCTCTGAAGTTGGAAGAGAGCTCAGGGACCATACAGTCCAACGCCCTCATTTTACAGACGTGGGAACTGAGGCCCAGAAAGTTTTGAGTGATTTGCCCAAGGTCACACAGGTAGCAAGTTTCAGAGGTGGGGATACCTATGGTTTTGCTGTGTCATCAGCATGACCCTACAGGGCCAGTACACTTGGAATTCAGGAATGATCCTTTTGGAAAATTTATGATTAAGGAGGAGATGGGCTGAGAACCAACTAGGGTATCAAACCAAAGTGACCCATGGTCAAGGGCTTCCTCGCCCCTGGGAGCGTGTCTCATCCTTACCAGTTGTCCCACTGCTGATCACCACCCCCAGAAGTGCAGTATGGTTCAGGCAAAAGGACTGTGCCAACTTCCTCCTCTTGTCCCTCTCGCCCTGCAGCATCTGCCCGGCCAGGAAACAGCCAACCCCGATAAAGAGGCAGGATGGCTCCGACTCCTTTGTCTGCCCCGAAACAGGAGCCCAATTCCCTGCATTCCCCTCACTCCTTTCCAAGTGAGTTGAGTGCCTTAGAATAAAGAGAGGAAGGAAATGAAGTGGGTCTCAAGTGCACTCCAGACCTGGCCCAGCAGCTCACAGACCTTGTCACCAGCCTCCCAGCTGCATGAAAACAAAGCTAGACCCAGCTGAGTACAAACCCTTCATCCATATTCAGCAACTGCCTGGTAACAGGACAGGGCTTGCTTGAAGCACTGGGTAGGCAGCCATCACTACTAAGACTAAGATGAAAGGTGGGAGAAGAGAGGAGCAAGGTTGAAGGCGGAGGAAGAAGGTTCACTTCAGGGCCACCAAGAACCAAGTTTCCGAAACAGCTCACCCAGATGTTCCTAGCAAGTCCTTCTCCCTCACCACTAAACCTGCCCTCAGAGTGGCGGTGAACAAGCTGGTCCAGGGTGCTGCTGAATAAACCAGCCTTCCAGTACCCATTTGGAGGAAGAGCTTGGTATGCACATAATCCCAAATAGCAGATAAGCTCCAGGTCCTTATCTCTGGCTGTGGAGTTTCAGATAGTTTTTAACAAGAGATTTTGCTAATGCTTAGTGTGATTAAGGTTGTATTAAGGTGGCTTTTATTCCCCTGAGCTCACTTGGGTCGGGTCATGAAGGAGAACTAGCTAGTTATGTGGGCTAGGGAAGTACTTTCGGGTGGAGAGGGAGGCACAGCATACATTTCCCAGAACGTTTCTCCAAGTGCATACCAGCTTAGACCAAGGCTCAGAGATGGGAAAAAACAGGCCCAAGAGGGAAGCTTCGCTGAAATAGAGGATGCAGGCCAGGAGGCAGCAGAACTGGTCGGACCCCGAGGGGCTGGTGGTGAGGCCCCTGCCTCTTGCATACACAGACAGGACACCGTGCGTCCCAGAGCTCCAGGGCTTATCGGCGCCAGGGGCGCGGCTCTGCGCTGGGCCAGCTTCGCACACTCCAAGGCGTCCCCAGCTGCTGCGGAGAGGAAGGGCCCGTGGGCAGGGCTGGGCAGTGCCAGGTGCCCCTGTTTGTGTGATGTACCTGCGCGCTGCCATCAGCCTTAGGAGAAGCTAAGTGGAGTGGAAACGCTCGAGTCCCTGCTGCCTCCTGATAACAGAACTAAATAAAGGTAATTTTCAAGTCACCAGTTAACAATGGCTGAGTGAGCGAGGTGGTGACTGGTGAGATGGTAAATTATCCATGCAAGCGCTGGGGGGAAATGCTCTGCGGAACTCCCGCCACTACATAGCCCATCCATCCACACAAGGAAGGGTAACCAGGAAAATACGGTGGTACTTCCATCACCCGCCAGGAGCCCGCCCCTCAACCTTTGGCTTTGCTGAAGAACATCTTTTTATTTAAAAAAAAAACACGAATTTCTAAGAAGGAACTGTTGCAGACATAGAACTACTCAAACTACTGCGGCTGTGTAATTCAGTGGGGGACAGGACTTTGGGAAGGAGGTGAGGGAAAGTGGCAGCCAGACCATCCCAAGATGGGGCAGTCCCTTCAGAAGGGAAGCCCCATCACCCAGAAACCCACAACTGGTTGGGTCCTGCACCTCCGGAGAACCGGTGCCTATGTGTGTTCGTCCTTCGTTGCCAAAGATGACCATGCCATCACAGAAATGATGACATGACTTGCACTTGACTTTGTTTTGAGTGAAGAGGGCTGTGCAGGTCACCAGCCTCATTTCTCCTCCAGACCCATCTGAATCCAGTGACCAGATATTCATCAGGATGACTGGAGGTGACCCAGGATGAGGCAATTGGGGTTAAGTGACTTGCCCAAGCTAGTGAGCTAGTGAGTGTCAAGTGTCTGAGGTGAGATTTGAACTCAGGTCCTCCTGACTTCTGCACTGGTGCTCTATCCACTGCACCACCTAGCTGCCCCTTGCCACTGCCTATAATTGCACCCTGGAGCAAGCCTCCTGTGGCCTTAACTTGTTCACTGCCTCAAGACCCATTACCTCCCAGCCCACCTGCCAGTTGCACCCTTGGATTCATAGGGAGACACTGGATACCCCCAAAACTATCAGCTTAAAACAGAGTTACTCCTAGGCTCCTTCCATTGCTCACTTCACATTCTGCTCAGAGAGAAAAATGTCAATTGCCAGGGTCAAGCATTTAAGGAACAGAGGGAAGACCTCCTGGAATCCCAGGCTCCTTCTTGGAAGGTCCCTCTGTCAGAATAGGGGTACAGTATAGTAACATCAGCTCACATTTCAATAACACTTTGTGAACTTTGAAGGACTTCCAGTGAGTAACCCTCTGAAAAAAGCCATGGAGAGGTAAAGTGACTTGCTCATTGTCACATAGCTACTGAACATCGGAACCGGGATTCAAACTCAGGTCTCCTTGAAGGTCCAGGCCTCTACTCAGAATACAACTACATTACCTCTCAGAATAGGAATCTGCTTTTCAACAGAGGCGCATTTGTCCAGGTGTCCTCATTTGAGAGGGTATTTAATTCAACAAGCATTTATTAAGCATCTACTACATACAGGCACATTGATGTGGCTACTGTCAAAAACATGATGCAGCGTGTTAGAGCTAGAAAGGACCTGAGAGAACACCTAGACAATTTCTGCATAGGCTAAAAATACCTCTATAATATAACTGGAAAAGTAAGTTTCCCACCAACAAATGCCAATGTTGTATACCTGAGAGAATGCTAAGTTTAAATGTAGAAAGACCTAGGTCCAAGTGTAAATACCAGCACCTCTTAGTTTCATGACTTCGCAACTCGTTTCAGTGTAAAGTGGAAATAGTAGCATTTACTCTGCCTACCTCTGAGGATAGTTGTGAGAAAAGTGCTTAGTAAAGTTATACACCCCATAGAAAAGAGTTGTAACTCTCTCTCCTATCCATGCAGCACTGAATTCTATCATCAGTTTAGACAGTGGGTTAAGACCTTATTCTCATATATCCCTGGGTCAGTAGTAATCACCTATTAACACCTGAGCCTGAATTAGTTATCTGATGAACTAATTCAAGCTCTTGTTAATAGATGATTACTATTCATTGGCTGCCCCTTAAGACTAAGGAGGCAGCTAGGTGGCCCAATGGATAGAGTGGCAGACCTGGAGTCAGGAAGACTTATCTTTTTTAGTTCAAATCTGACCTCAGACACTTACTAGTTATATAGCCCTGGGCAAGTCACTTAACCCTTTTTACTTCAGTTACCTCATTTGTAAAAATAAGCTGGAGAAGGAAATGGCAAAACATCTGGTATCTTTGAAAAGGAAAAACCCAAAAGGGGTCATGAAAAGTCAGATATAATTGAAACAACTGAATAACCTAAGAATAAGGAGGTAAGACTCAGAGTGTTCTGTATCCTGTTCAAACCAGCTTGAGAGAGCCATTGTTATATTTTCACTATGGGCATTTACACCTCAGAAATCTACCAGTGCTACAGATAAGGGCTTGACTTATTGTTTTGTTGATTGTCTGGACTTAAGAAAGTGTTAATAATGCAGATTAAATTTAAAAGTGTGTGTGCATACATTTTTTTCCCCAGAGTCCTGTTGTTAAACATTTACCAGCACATCCCCATTAATTGCTCTATAAACATTGCTTAAGCTCAGCAGGAGTGCAGTGGAAGGCTCCGGGAATGAAGGCATTGCCAGACAAGAAGCCTGCTAACTGCAGGCTCAGAATAATAGCAAACAACAGTAAACATCTGTATAAAGATTTAAGGTTTGCAAAGAGATTCATATCCATTACTTCTTCTGGTCCCCATCCCTGCCTGAGACATGGGAGAGCCTAAGTGTTAGTGGGGTGATTGCAGAAGGGAGGCACCAACTTCCATTAGTGGAATAAGTGAGTCCTGGTCAAAAAGAGGCACTTGAAGGAAGGGGAGAAGGCATCCAAGACAAACCAACTGTTTTACAATTCTGTCACAGACTTTCATCATCCCACGCCCCACCCTTTCGGAGTTCTTATTCACTGGCTGCTTTGGAAGACAAATAATGACATGCGCAAAAGGGGAAGGACAGTGCGATATGATGGGAAATGCACAATCAGGTACCTGGGTTCAAGCCCTACTTCTGCCACTTACAAGTTAAGTGGCCCTATGACAGGTCACTTCTACCTCTACACCTCAGTTTTCTCATCTGTAAAATGAAAGGGTTGGTTAAAGATCTTTAAGATCTCTTCCAACACTAACATTTTATGAAACTGAGAAATTACACTGTCACTACTTCTCCTCACCCAGGAAAAAGTAAGTGAGTTCACGTCTATTGTCCGACTCTCCTTGAGCTGAGGCATCAGCCCCTTTGAGCACAGCCTGAGCACTAATTACCCCCTCTGCCACTCTCTCGCTGAGGCTAAAATAGGAATAAATCGCATATCAACAGTGGCAGTGACCTTCAAAAGAAAGTTCACTTTTATTCAAGCCCCAACTTGCCCGTGATTTTGCTATTTCTTTCTTCTGTATTTTTATTAAGCACTAGGACCGATGGCAGATGCCTAAGATGCCCCAAAGAGAGGAGGGAGAAAGGAAAGAAGATCATTTGAACCAGTCTCCCCATCAGCTGTTCTGTCTCCAGTTGCCTCAAATCCAGGCCATTTTAGGCATGTATCCCTAAGGTTAAGACTGATAGTGAGTGGGACAGAGGAGAGGGGAGAAAGATGAAATCTGAGCTAATTAAATAGACTGCCAAAAGGTGTCAGCCAATCAACAGAAACCATCATGTGTGTATATGTCTCTCTATATATAGATGTATGTATGTATGCATGTATGTGTGTATATGTATGTATATATGCATGCAAGCATATAATGTGCATGTGTATATATGTATACATATGTACATACTCATGTGCATATATGTGCATTTTGTACTGTACATGTACATTTTCCCCTTGGCTTTGCTAATTCTTCTCTTGTATGAATGCTAGGTTGAGTATTTGCTATGGCAACATCATTCAATCAATCAACAAGCATTTATTAAGCATCTAAGACATGCCAGGTATTGTACTAAGGGCTTAAGGTACAAAAAACAAAAAATAAAATAATTCTGATTTTCAAGGCGCTGACATTCTAATGGAGGAGGCAAAAGTTAAACAATTAGTATATACTGAATAAATACAAAATGCAAGGTAAATAGGAAAGGAGAGCACTAGAGATTGAGGGAATCTAGAAAGCCTTTGTAGAGAAGATGATGCTGGAATTGCATCTGGATGAACTACAAGTTAGGTCTATTTTATCATATAATTACAGGGCATGAATAAGCCATGAGTGTGGAAATGAGTCATAGGTTTTGCAATAATCAATAGAGGCAGAATATATGTGATGGTTCTTTCAGATGACTCATTTAATAATTACTGAATCAATAGTAAGTTGCTTTTTATACCCCTGAGAATTTCTGTTAAAACTTTTTTGAACCTGAGCCAACATATGTTTTCTTGTTAAGTGTTTATAGAACTTCTCAATGACATAAGCTGTGAATGTTTTAAAAAAAAAAAAACAACATAAGAATATTATTGGCCTCTATTTGGAGAGATCACTGATATTCTCATCTTTTGGTAATGGATATGTAATACCTTCTCTTAAAAAAGGTATAATCTTACTTGTATGTGAGAGCTAGTGATTTTCTAGTAATTAACGTATCACCGTGGAATGCTTGAACCATAATTATGGGTGTTACCCAGTCCCATGGCTTTCCAGTTTTGCTAGAGTTTCAGTTATCTCCCTGGACTTGACACTTCTGTAGTTTATTGTATGCCAGCTTTCTGTTTCGCATTTGATCCGACTTACATTTTTGTTGTTTTGGAAATCTAGCAATTATATAGATGACCAAAAATTTTCCACATCCTCCTTCTTCAGAAGTTCCTTCTCTCCTCTGATTTCTTAGCTTCTCAAACTTCTTGTATTTGCCCATAACCTTTTTGACTTTTGTTATCAACCCCTGATTTTAAAGGGATATCGACTTTCTGAATGTGCCTTTACTTTGTAGATTCCATTCTGCAAGTTTCTTTTGTTGCTTTAACTGGACAATAAATATGGCACTCAAGTTTTCTACTGCCCGTACAAGTTAGATATTGATTCATCACTTTTAAATTGGAAAAGGAATTTTCAAAATTCCAGTCTAAGTATTCCCATTTCCTCTCCGAAATCCTTTGAGATGTCATTATTGTTTCGCTATCCATTTCATTATTAGGTGACATTTCTCAAGTGTGGGTTAAATGGAAATTCTCAATGATTTGGGTCCTTCAACTTTTTCTCTCCAGATTTTAGTGGCAATTTGATTTCAATGCTTACTTCATGTAATTTGGGCTAAGGGAAGAAGGAATCTTTTTTTTAATTGCCCTACAATGGTTTGCAATATATTATTATGTTACTTGGAGCTGAGGGTACAATTGGCTAAAAGCAGTCCAAAGACCTTGCTTATATAACTGGTAAAAATCTGTTTTCAGTTTTGTAATGATAGTACTGGCATAGAAGGAACTATTCATATCTTCATTCTATTTCATGCATACTCACTGTTTGCCAGATTTAGTGGTCAGCACCATCTGCACTGATGCATTTTCATCAGGCAAGGCATTGGTGTTTCTGATTTCTTCCTGTGTGTTCTTCTTTTTGATAGTAAAACAAAAAGGAGCTCCACTCACTCTGCTGTCCTCCATTTCAAGCTGATTACATCACAATGTTTCAAATAAGGCCACCCTGCCATATACAGGGTGTCCCGAAAGTCCTAGTGCAGTCATAAGTTTTAATAAGCTTTTAAGAATCAAAGATATATGCAGGGTGTCCCAAAAGTCTGAGTGTAATTATAAGTTTACTAAAACCACACTAGGACTTTTGGGACACCCTGCATATTTCTTTGACTCTTAGGAGCAGTTGTATCACCACAAAGGGAATGGTATCGCCAGAACCCAAAACACCAGGATTTTAGGGTTCCTGACAAATCTTCAAAACTACCATAGTGATCTCAGAGTACCCAAAGTCCCAAAAGTGCATCATGCCAACCAGCAGTCCCCTACTTTGCCATTGTCACCCATGCCTTCCATGGCATGGGTGATGAGTTGGGCTTTGAAAGGGTTATTGGCAGCAGCAGCACAGAAGCTAGGTGGTACAGTAGATGGAGTCCCGGACCGGATGTCAAAAACTCAAACTCTGCTTCAGTCATATGCTAGTTGTGTGACCCTGGGCAAGTCACTCAACCTCTGACTCTGTTTTCTCGTATATATAATGGAGATAATGACACCACCTGCCTCCTGGGGTTGTTGTGAAGATCAGACTGATAATGTTTGTAAAGCACTTAAAAGCTCAAAGCAATATTTAATTTCTAGCTAGTAGTAGTATTAGTATAGCCGACCAAAGTTGTAGTATTAAAAAGAGTGCCCAACTAGGCACCAGGCGACTTGAGTTACAGTCAAAGCTTTATCAACTGACTGAGCAAAACACTTACCTTCTCTGCATTTCAGTTTCCTCGACTGTAAAATGAAAAAGGAGAAAGGAAGGTGTTAGACAGATGGCTGTTAGATCCCTTCGAGGCCTGATTCTAAAGGGAATTTGAATTGGAAAAGTAAGGTGGATCCAGAATTTGAGACCCTCAAGTGTCAGACAGAGGGACTTGAACTTGGTAAGAATGATAGCTGCAACCATCAGGAAGGTGCAGTTTAGATTCTAGTCTCACTCCTCCAGGACTCCTGGTTCCGCAGGAGACTTGCTGACAGCCCATTCTAAAGAAGAGGGAAAAAAGCATTGAGAAAGCCTAGCCAGCTGCTCCCTACCAGGGACCACCGAAGACGGAAAACCCTGCCCTGGAGCTTGAAGGCTGGCAGCTGGTAACTGAAACCCTGAGGGCTGATTAGAGCCATCCACACTCATCCTTTTATTTTTCTCCTGCCACTGCTGCCAACAGCTCAAAGTTCTTCAGCCTTGGAGGACTTGAAGGGCCCTTGAACAAAGGCGATGTTATTTGTTGTCTCAGTTGTCATGATGAAAGAAGAGAAATATTGTTTCCAGTCAGAAGAGCCATGGGGTGGAGCGGAGATATCATAAGAGTTCAGAGAGGCAGTAATTGCTCTAGTCAAAAGGGGTTTTAGTCAGGTTGTCAAGAGTGAAATGCAGCAACGTCTCTGGTGCTTAGGGATTCCTTGGGGCATTCATAGATCCCTTGTCTAATGACCTCACACCAGCACTGGATATCTTTGTACCAGTAAGACATATTGGGATGAATGATGAAAAATGGGATAGTGGGATGAGTACCTACTCTTCCTATCTTCCTATAGCACTTGATTTGCCAGGGTGACCGATAACTCTAATTTTAATCACCTTTTACCTCACTCAACTTTTCTATTCTGAAGATAAGCTTCCTAAGGAGATAGATCTTTAACTGAGGGAACTCTCCAGGAGTTATCTGATCCATCCCTTGCTTCCTGAGAGGTTTTCATTTACTCCTTTGCATATGGATACTCCCTTTTTAAAGTCTCCCAGAGATTGAAAAACAGTGTGAGCTGGGGGAATGTGAACTGGCTTGGGAAACAGGATTTGTGTGTTCCAATCCCAGCATACCCACTATGCGGGTGCTGGACTTGATGGTCCCTAAAGTTCTTTCCAGTTCTAAATCTCTGATCCTTTATTTGATTCTCTGTATTTATCCTCCTTAAACTGCAGCTTCCTCTTAGAGAAAAATTAGAATTTGACTAGATAACCTCTATGGTCCCTTCCAGTTCTAACATTCTATGACTATTTTTAGTTCTGGGCCCCACATTTTAGGAAAGACATTGCTCAAATGAACTTAGTCCAGAAGAGAGCAAGCAGAACAGAAAAGTTCATGACATAGTAGGATAAACTGAAAGAACTAGGAAGAAGATGGATAAAAAAGATTTGACTTCAAGGGAACTTGATAGTTGCCTTCAAGTATTTGAAGAGCTATCCTTTTGGGGAAATCTAATTCAACTGGTTCTGCTTCTGTAGGAGCATTGGATGGATGTTACAGAAGGGGTGATTTAGGTTCCCCGGTAAGGGAAAACTTCCTAACAATCAAAAGTAGAATGGACTGCCCAGGAGGGAGTGGGATTCTCCCCTCACTAGAGGTCTTTAAATAAAAATTAGATGACCATGTGTCAGTTGTATTGTAGATATGGGTCAGATCAGACGGCTTTGAGGTTCCGTGATTCTCATTTTATGAGCCTCCTGCAGAAAGGCAACCAGGATAGTATGGTTGTCTTTCCCTAGGAGGCTCATTAAATCCAAGTATTTTCCTTACTATCCTGGTTGCCTTTCTTTATTGAGGCGGATAGGTGGTGCAGTGGGTAAGAATGTTAGACTTGGAGTCAGGAAGACCCAAATTCAAATTTTTCTTCTGACACATTAGCCAGGCAATCACATCACCTCTCTCAGTCTCAGTTTCCTCAGCTATAAAACGAGGACCATAACAGCACTGACCTCACAGAGTCATTATGAGAATCAAGTGAGATAACATATGTGTGTTTGCAAACTTAAAAGTGTTATTAAAATGCTAACTGGCATCATTATGGTTGTACTGTTGTCAGTTCAAAGATGTTTAGCATGGAAAAGGAAAGATCCAAAGGAGATATGATAACTGACCTTAAAATATTTGAAAAGTTGCCATGTGTAAGACAGATTAGATTTAGTCTATTTAAACCCCGCCCCCCCCCCCCCGCAAAAAAAAAAAAAACTGGAACCAAAGGTGAAATGTACAAAAGGCCAGTTTTCTGCTTAAGATATGAATGTTCTGAAGATGAAAGCTTGCACCAATACAGTAATACATCACTGAAGTATCTGAGCACAGATTAGATAACTGTTCAATAAGTATCTTGTAGAGTGGAAAAGGTCCCTTCTAATTCTGTGAGTCAGACACCGCACAAAGAAGACTAAAGACCTTTCAATCACCCATCCAGATTCTTTTGGAAGGAAAGTGCTGCCTGGGGTCTGCCCCAATTCCCAGATCTTAGTTATCACCAAGACAGCCTCCTTTTGCTCATCCTCAGCTGTCAAGTTCGGAAATACAGGGAGGGTCCTTCTCTTCTCCCCTGCAAATCCCCTCCCCCAGGTCTATCTCCCTCTCTTAAAGTCATTCATTTCTTGAATTCTATCACTCCTATATTGGAAAGAAGAGGAAAGATAGATAGCAATAAGAATTGTGTTCAACTCTTTTATTTAAGCTATAATCATTCCTAATCTAAATTTGCAGGAATGTATTACATAGCCTAATCATTCACATATATTGTACTGCAGTTTCAATTTAGGGAAAAGTAAAAGCCATTCGGCAGGCAGAAATATGTTAAATGAACATCTCCCAGATTACAGACTTTCAGAGAGAGAAAGCAGGACCAATATTTTTTATTCAATAGCTTCTGTTGGTTGCTCTGGTCCAGCATTTTTGTTCCTGATTGTGAACAAAGCAGAGAAAGGAGAAAGTGACCATTTTGGAAAAGAAACTGTCTTCCGCGGATAGTGATGGGACAAGAGTTAAGAGGGTGAGAGGTCATGGACATGGAGGCATTTTCAGACTTCCTGCTCCTGATTCAAGGGGTACTCTGACTTGAAATACTAATAACACTAGTCTAAAGCAGCCTGACTTTGAGGCAAAAAAGACCTAAATTTGATTTCTATCTTTACTACTAACTAGTCAAGTAACCGTATCAAATTACTTTAATCTAAACCTTTGTTTATCTTTCTGTAAAATGGGGTAATACTATAATTCCACTGGCATACCTCATAGGGTTACTCTGAGAAACAGATGAGATGAGGTACATAAAAATGCTTCTTAAACTAAAAAGCACTTTCTAAGATTTTTGTCGTCAATAGTCATGTAGTAACTTCCTTTTTGAAATACTTTCACACTAATTATATGTTGTGATTTTTAACAACCCTATTAGGCTGCTATTATTCCCATTTTTTAGAAGAGAAAACTGAAATATATCAAATCAGTGGCTGAGTTGAGAACAGTACAGAAGGACTCTTGATGTCTACTCCACTGTACCATAAAATTATTGTCTCCCTCTTGAAGGGAATGGAGGCCTTGTGGTCTAGGGTTTCAGAGACTGGAAATTCCAGATTTTTCATGAAAACAAAAATTTTCCTTCTTCTATCATAAAACCTCATAATAGAAGGAACCTTAGAGATCATCTATTTTCTCCCTCTCATTTTGCAAAGGAAGAAAACAGGATCCAGAAGTGAAATGACTTGTCTATGGTCATATGGCTAGTTAATGACAGAACAAGGAACCAAAGCTAGGTTTCCTGACTTCTACCACAGTCCTCCTGTACCATAGGGGAAGATATAAGGTTTAATTTGGAGACTGTATTTAAGCTAGCCATTCAGGGAGGGGCTGAAATGTAGAGGAGTAGCATGAATTAGTGGAGAGATCAATGGACACTGAGTCAGGAGAGATCTGGGTTTGAATCCTGACTCTTAACACTTATCAGCTCTGTGACCCTGGACAATTCACTTAACCACTGAATGGTGTAAGCTTTAAATTACTCTAAAAATGTGCGTTGTTATCACTGTATTTGGCAAAAGCAAGAGAGTCACATATGTAAGGCAGTATGCTCACAGCTGTCGTATTTGGCATTTGAAGTGTAGCTAGAAATTTGATGTATCTCTAGAAATGGGTTACATTCAGTCAATAAGCATCTGAGTGACTACTAATATTTCTACTAGTCATGCAACAACTAATGCAAATATAGTTAGGTATCTAATAAATGTTTGCTGAGTAAATGAAAACCCCATGTATTTATGTTCTGGGCATCTCTACAGGGATATAAAGATAGACACAGACCCTCCCTACAAGAAGCTTACAAACTAGTACACAAAACAATCTAACAAATGTCTCCAAAATACTCAAGAAGAGTATTCTACCATTCATTAACTGTGTGGGCATATTACTTCATTTCTCTGTAAGATGAGTATTTTAAATTAAGTGGTTTTTAAGATTCCTTCCTACTTTAGGCAAGCAATGATTTAGGCTGGAAAGGAGTAAGGCATATTTTTTCATTGCCTTTCCTTCATGATTCCCAGAGACAAGAGAAAACCAGTACCATGCCCTGATTTCATTTTGAGTCCTTCTCTGCAGTATAAAGTCAAATTCTTAATATGTTTTCCCTACTGTGTGTGAGCTCTCTTCATCCCTGAAATGTACCTCTTCTGAGGCAACTTTCTTCGATAGTTTCAAAAGTATCCATTGCTGGGGGGTGGGAGGTGGTCGAGGGTTGTTTTTAAAGGAAAGCAAAGAGAAATGTTCTCTATTCCAAGCTACAGAAGGAATTAGAAAAGCAGAAGGCAATTACCCAGACTGGGTCCATGCCAGGGCTTGAGATATCAGATTTATTTGCCAAGAAAAACACCTCCCCAATATCTCTTAGCCAGTGGAGGAAAGCCGGCTGCCCAACTTGAATCACATTCCATGTGGTCAGTTTAAGACAGCCAGACGGCAGTTAATGATCATGATGGCCATTTACATTTATATAGCACCTTTTAGCTAAAGGGACCCTCACAGTTTGACAAACATTACGGATGGATGCACAGACAGGCCTATGGAATTATGGATGGATTGCCTCTCTTAAAGTTATCCTCCCCGGAAACCTCTATCTCTCTCTCCTCTTGTCGTTTAAAATGAAGGATCATCGAATCTTAGGACAAGAAAAGAATGGTTTCCTGCTTGGTGCTTTCTAAGGAGGTAGGATGTTCCTTATCATTGTAAGCCTTCAAGTAGACTGAATGGTCCTTGGTCAAGGACATGGTGGAGAAGATTCCTACTCTCAGATATTCTGTGATTCCAAGTAGGACTACATGATCCAAACCCTTGGAGAGGGAAGGAGGGCAACATTAAGAGTCTAACTTGTCCAGAGGAAGACTCTACAAATCTTTTAGTTAAGGCTAAATTTTCATTATGATGAGCTCCAAGGTGAACTCCAGGTAAGAGACTTGGGAGAGAGGATCTGCCATAGACCTTAGAGTCTTCCATGTTGCAGACTGAAGCCTCCAGGATTAGGTAGTGAATAAAGGACAATGCCAGAGAATCCCTGCTCAAGGAGAGACCAGAAGCATCAGATTGGACATACAGAGCCGGTTGCCAAGGATACGGGGTTGAGGAGCCAGAGTTAAATGGAACTGTCTGAATCAGAAGCAGGAGTCCATGCTTGGATTAAAACAAATCAAGGAGATGCAAAGCCTGGAGTCGGGATAAAAGGCTTAAGACTAGAATAGCAGAAAAGATCTGAATCTTATGAACATTCCCATATTTGACCATCCTCCTGTGTGTTTCCTGTGTGTTTTTAGATCGGGCCTAGGATGCAGCCCCACCTTTCAGTCTCCCAGAGGAGGTGGTTGTTTCTTAGTGGTAGCCAGCATAAGAGGCTGTTTGCTTTGATACCAACCTGCTGGGTAGCCTTGAACAAGTCATTTCTTGAGCAAGCCTCAGTTTCCCCACATAGAAAATAAAAGAGATGTTCTAGATTACATCTTATATTCCTACATCCCTTGTAGCTCTAAAGATTCCTATCTCATAGGACTGTGGTAAGGAAAGTGCTTAAAACACTGTAGGTATGCAAGATTTTAGATGTTTCTAAATTATTTCATTTGTAGAGAAATTTTCTGATATTTGACATTACTTAAGGAAAACAGGCTATTGTCCGGAGCTTTGGAATTCTTCTGTTATATAGAAATATGCTGGTTGTGGCATCTTTTGTCAAAATGGTATCTACCATGAAACTATTCCATCGTTCCTATTTAAAATGTTCTTTTGTATGTTTCCCCTAAATCTCCTCTGCTACAAGTAGGAGGTAGTAGGGTGTCGTGGAAAGTGTTGAATTTGAAGTTGGAGCCCCTGGATTTATATCCCACCTCCATCACTTTTACCACATGGTAACCCTGGACAGATTCTTTGAACTTCTCAGGCCTCATTTCCTCATCTGTAAAATGAAGCTATTAGACTAGATGACTCATAACGTCCCTTGAAGCTCTAAATCTATGATACTATAATCTTCAACCCATCTTTCTTGCAACAATAACTCAAAATTAGAGAACATTTTAAAGTTAGAAGTGCTCTATTGACAACTCTTTAGGGGAGGGGGTGTAAGCTTTGCAATCCCCATTTTACAGCAGAGAAAAATAAGCTTCTTCAGCTCCTACTGCAAGTTAGTGTCAAAACTGGAATTTGCACCCAAGATCTAGCACTTTCTTTCAACTCTGCCACAACCCTTGTTCTGTCCTCAATGGCAACAGTATGGTTGGTTGTGCTTATCATATAGTTTGGCTCTTAGTGTTCCAGACTTGGAATCAGGAAGAAATCCATTCAAATCCTACCCATAACAATATCTTTGTAACTACCAGTAGGTCATTGAATCCCTGCTTCCTTATCTGTAAAATGAAGGGGATATATTAAACCTCTGAGGCAGCTTATGCTCCATATCAATGATTCTTAATTCGAGTCTTCAAGTCTGTGAAGTATTATTGAAGTATCCAGTGGCCTGGGATCTAAGACTCACCTGGTTTAGAAAGCCACCCTAGCTGAGTTTGGTTGCTTATCTCCGTTAAACAGTAGAGACAGATAAAGAAAGCTGCCTTCTCCTTGTCAGGGAAGAAGAGAGCTCTTTCAACAAGTAGGCGTGTCATGTAACTTTTCTACATAGGACAAATTGGGAATCCTATTTCACATCTTCTATGATCTGTGTAATGGTGAACATTCTCTCCACAATGGAAATTATTTTTTCCCTGTGTCAGTCTCTCATCTCTCTTTCTCTCCCAGCATCTCTGTGTATCTCTGTTTCATCCTCCCTCATTTATTTTGGGTTTTCCATCAGCACATGCATGCACAGAGCCCCAAGATCCCCACCAGTTTTATTTTTCCAATTTCACTCACAAGGACAGCTTTGTGGCGGATACATCATCTCATTTTCCTGGAGGTCCTGAGGGGCAGCCGCCAGATTGCACGCACTGAATGTCAGCTACATTAAACTAACACATTCACATCATTGAAAAACCCTATTTACACATAATAAACATGGGGATAGAGGCTGCGGAGGAAATAATACAGTATTGATTAAAACAATGGCCTGTAATGCCTTCTGAAAGGCTGTGTTCACAGCAGCTCCCTTGTGGAGGCCTGTGCATACTCCCTACCTGCTAGCCTCAGGCCCTCAGTCAACTGTCATTTTTCAAATTTAGGAAATATGCATTTCCAAACACGAAGCAGGCTAGATGCACTGAGGTCCCCTCTTTGTCTCTGTGGCCACTTCAACTGGGATATCTCTTTCTCCCCGTCTCCTCTCTATTTCTCTCCTAACATCTCTCTCTGTCTCTGTTTCTTCCTCCCTCATTTATTTTGGGTTTTCCATCAGTGCATATACTTAGACGTGCAAGTCCACGGAGCCCCTAGGTCCCTACTCCTTTTATCAGGATACTACTGACTGCCTGAGTCAGAAATAGGTTGTCATATGCCCTCAGGGAGCTTTCCTATTGGGTCAGAGACTCTTTGACAGTTCTCGAATAGCAATTCAAGGACATCTATTCAGCATCTTGCTTATCCTTCTGCTTAGCCAGGTCTGAGACCCTCAGGAGGACCAAGGCATTATGGGTTCCAATATACACACAGACACATGGCATTGGCCCTGGCTTTCATGGAGTGGGAAGAATTTCTCTAACCCCATCCAGTTTAGCTCATCTGGAACTTTCTAATTCTCAGGGCTGGAAGCTAAGCAGAAAAGTTTGCTAGGAAGACATAAATAACATTATCCCTAAGTGTTTCTAGAAAGTCCTAACAACCAAGCTAAGCTCCACTGGCAAACACAGACACTGCCCACAAACACAGACTTGAGAAGGAGCCCCAGAGCTGCCTGAGGACTTAAAAGTGGTTTTATGTTTACTTTTTAAAGTCAGAGACCTTACCAGGTAAGCAAAATATGGGAGACATTGAAATGATCCAGAGGAGAGCCAAGAACATGATAAAGAACTGGGAAATAGGACCTGCAAAAACAGGCTAATAGAATTGGGGGTAATTTCACTGCAGAAAAGAGAAGGCAAGAGGACTTAATTTTCAAGGATAGAAAAGGATATTTTGCAGATGATAGGGAGCAGCTGTTCTCTATTTCCATTGAAGTCAAGAAAGGGGCGTAACTTATAAGCAAGAGGGATTTATGTGAGGTATTATCCAGGACTTCATGATCGTGGAGGTGGGAGATGTAAGAATGCTTTGTGGAGTGAGAAGAGTCTCCTTGAAATATTTCCAATAGTAGAATAGATACCTGTCTGAATCCAGGAAGGGTCAGGTTAAAAGTAACCTTAACTAAAGAAGTAATGAAGGAGGTGATGTCTCCAGCTTCCTACAGTTAACCCAAAGTTCTTGGGACAGCCAGATGGTGCTGTGGATAGAGTATTCAACTTAGATTCAGGAAGATCTGAGCTCAAAATCTACCTCAGACATTCATTAACTGAATGACCCTGAGCGAATCAGTTGACCTTTGCCTTCCTCATCTATAAAAGGGGGACAATTATAGCGCCTACTTCACAAGGCTATTGTAAAGAATAAATGAGAGAGCATATATAAAGGTTTCATAAAGCTTAAAATGCTATAAAAAATACTAGCTATTATTTTATAATCCTCCTTTTGAGGCCTAGTGCTGGTCAGATCCTTCCTCTTTCTTGCCTTCCCATATGCCTGGAGAGAGCTGGAAGATGCCTCTAGTTGAAGATATGCCCCTTGAGGGCAGGAGCTGTTTCATTCTTTCTTGTATCCCCAATACCTATTCCAGAACCTGAAATATAATCAAAACTTAATAAATGCTTGCTAAATTGAATCATGTCCAACTCTTCCCTCCCCTTCTTCCACCAAAGAGCAAACTAAGTTTGTCTGCTTCTCAGCCTCTCCTGACAAGTCACCGGCTCACAGATTTGGAAGGTAAATGTGCTGGCTTTGCATCTGCCAAAATCCTAGCTCCAGGTTCTGCTTTTTTCTGCTACAACTGAGGATTTCAAACTAAACCCTAAAGCCATGTCTGGATTATCGCTCCCAGCTGAGCCAGGCTTTTGTAGGCAAAACACTGAACACAGAAACACAAACCAAGGCTTAGCAAGACTGGCAAGGCAGGGACCACTTTGGGCTGATTCTTAACATATACAACCTACACAGACTTTCCCTTGGGGTAGTGACTGAGTAGGCAAGGCAGTGAGAAAGAGGATCATTTCGCCAATCAGGTCAGGGAGAGAAGAGGCTGTCATGGGCTCGGAAGCTGGACTGATTGATGAGTGCCATCAATACAATTCTCCATTGGTGAGTCTGAGGCTCTCAAAGAATGTGGTTACCTCCTTAATCTGCTATTGAATCTTAGCCCTGATCAAAAAAGACTCGTCTGGAATCAGGGTCTGGTACTGAGGGCCATGATCAGGAGACACCATTGCTATCACCACCCTCCTGGAAGGCAAGGGAAGAATCCAGCCAAAGAATGCTAACCTTCCATCTAGTACTATTCAAGTCAGTTCTTGTCTAGGCCATGTACCTCCAGAAGATGAGAAAAATGGATAAATTCAGCAACTTAGGATCACAGATTTAGAGCTGATAGAAACTCTAGAGTCATCTAGGCCAATCCCCTGATTTTAGGAAATTGTAACTGAGGGGTTAAGTGACTTGTCCTCCCTTGTTACTAGTGTGGAGAGTAGTTGGCAGGATTGAGATTCAAACCAACATCCTTTGATTCCAGATCCAATATTGTTTTCACTCTATCATGTTCCATCACCACATATAGCCCAGGGCAGTGGTTCTTTGCTCTTTTTGTATCTGCCTTTTGGCAGTCTGGTAAAGCTTATGGATCCCTTAACAGAATATTATTTCAAAAACATAAAATAAAATACATGGGATTACAAAGGAAAGCAATTATATTGAAATATAGTTATCAAAATATTTTTTAAAAACAAGTTCATATGCCTACTAAAATCTATCTACAGACATTTTGGAGGCCTGTGGATCCCAAGCTAAGAATCTCTGCTCTGAGGAGTCATTTAAAAGAATGGGGACCTTAGCCCCAAATTACAGCTCCTAAAAGACAGATAGCCTAGAAGAAATCAAATTTGTAGGATTCAGAACCTCTATAGAGACCTGAAACCTATAGAGAAGAGCATTCCAGGTGTACAAGGACAAGGTGAAGCAGGTGAAAGGAAATTTAGTATGAGCTAGGGACAGAAAAGCGAACACTAATGTTAAGTCAGAATACCACTCACTGCCTAAGACAGAAATAGGTTTCACATGCCCACAGGGAAATTTCTTATTGGGTCAGGGGTTCCTTGGCAGCTATAGGGCATCTTTTTAGTACCTCCCAGACATCCTTCTGCTTAGCTACATCTGTGACCCTCAGGAGGACTGGGATCTTCAGGATTCCCATAAGTACACACACACACACACACACACACACACACACACACACACACACACACACACAGAGCAGGCTGGTCTAGGGGACAGAGAGCTTTGTGCCAATATCCAGAGTAATTATGCTTATTTCCTCACCTCTGCTACTGACTCTCCTAAACTCTGGAAAAACAAGAAGAATACTAGAAGTCAGAATACCTAGGCATGAATCCTGGCCTTGCTGGGATACCCTTGGGCAAATTATTTTCCTTGTTTGGCCTTTAATGTTCTCATTTATAAATTGAGAGGGTTGAACCACATGGTTTTTAAGTGCTTTTCCAGTTTTTTTATACTAAGATTCTAAGTGATTCCTATGAAAATAAACCCATTGTGGAGGGGGGAAAGGTTTTCTATTAGAGGGAAAAAAAGACAAAGAGAAGGAATGGTGATAATCTTTGAGTGCTTAGAAAGGTCATCATACAAACGGGGGAGTGGGTATGTCCCATGTAACTCCAATAAGCAGAACAAGCACTGGAAGTTGAAGTTACAGGAAAGCAATTTGGGCTCAATATACAGAAGAGCTTTTTGGCAATTAGAACTAACTAGAAATGGGAAGGGACTGCCTTGCAAAGAAATGAGCTCCCTGTCATAAGAAGTATGCCAACAGAGGTAGAATGGCCATCTTCCAGGAATGCTGTTGGATTCATACAGAGAATGACAGGTCAGACTGCATGGCCTCTTGGGTCCTGATTCAACCTGCAATTCACCAAACAGTCTTCTTCACCTCCTTCCCTGCCTAGATGCTGATGAAATCTAGTGTCTCCTGTGCTGGGAACTGGTTTATAAGATGTTGTTGAACAGAATCTTCAAAGGGGCATTTGTTCAGGGACTTGTGGAACAACATGGACTTTTGTCATAAAAAATGAACAGCAGTGGCCTGAGCCCCTAGAATTTCTGCCTGGTAACCTGATGTCACAAAGTCGTTCACCCCTGCCAGCCCCTTATCGTCGATGGGAGTGTGACGTGCGTTTGGAGGGCAAGTTCATCTTGTGTGGCATTTTGATGAAGTTGGCCCTGAACTTCCTCTGCCTTATTGATTCCAGATAAGATGTTCATCCTTTCAAAGACCACCTGACTGCGTTCTTAATCCCAGTGCCACACACTCAGTCAATATGAAATGTTGCCAAGTCAAACACTAAACCAAGCTGTTTTATTGGGTGAAGACTTTGCCATGGTGACATTCTCTTTATCTCTTCCTCCCAAGGTGTCTGTGACTTTGCAATCTTTGGAAAGGGAGGGAGGGATCAAGGTCATTACAAAAGTCCCATTTCTTCCATCTCCTATAGCATAGGATCTTCATCTACTGCTCAAGAGTACTTTATTATTCAGTAGGTCACAAAAACAAAAAATATTCTCCCAGGGTGTGTATGAGGCACCCAGAATAAAGGGTAGCAGCATGAATAAGCCCACATTTCTGCCTGCAATCTTAAACAAGAAAGCAAAAAAGTAAATAGAATGTTTGAGAAAGAACTCCAAGGACACATTTAGAAGAAAACAGTATATGGCACCACCCCTTGATACACATACACACACACACACACACACACACACACACACACACACACACACACACACCCCTCAGTGAATCATTGGTTCAATTAGGGGATGCTAATTATTGGAATAGGTCCCCCATCTGGTGTATCACTCTTTAGATAAACATGCCAAAGACACAAATTCAATAGCAAAAGCATTTAATTAAGACCTCAAACAACACCAATAACAAGAAAGGAAATCAAAAATAAAACATTTCCTGCACTTTTACCCACAAGTACAGGCTACTGGAAAATACAAGAGAATTTTATTCTAATTCCCTTAATCTCTTCAACTTTTCAGCATAGCAGAAGGTCATAGTCACTTTGTACTCATTATCCAAAGGTAGTTGCCTAGTACATAGTAAATTCTATTTTCAGGAGTTTTTCCCAAAATTCCCTTGGGATAAGCTGAGGAATGGCTGACAGCTTTTACCTTGACTCTGTAGACATCATCTTGGTTCAGATAAAACAGTGGGATTCAGGATGCGTGATTGCCAGCCCACTTGGTTGACTTTCACCTCTCTGCCCAACCAAGATCCAGATGTAGCCGCCCCTGGCTCTGTTCCACCCCCTCATGGCCAGAAGATAGAATGATTGATAGATCTCTGAGCCTTGAGTCAAGAATACCTGAGTTCAAATCCAGCCTCACACGTTCACTAACTATATGATCCTGAACAAGTTCTTCAACTCTGTCTGCCTCAGTGTCTTCAACTGTAAAATGGAAATAAAAATAGCACCTATCTCCCAGAGTTGTTGTAAGGATCAAATGAGATAATATTTTTAAAGTGTTTGGCACATAGTAGGTGTTTAATAAATGCTCATTTTCTTTGTTCCAGGGCTTTCACAATCTCATTTTTCTAAAACATCCCACCTTCTGGATTAAGTTTCTTCATGAATCAGAATCCTCACCTATTGATATCTCTATACCATTGGCTCACAGAGTCCAAGCATTGTGGGAAATGAAGTCCTATACATATGTCCCTTATAAATATGATTTGAAACTTAACCATGTGGAAAGAGAACACACTAATGCACAGCATGACAGATCTATGATATAGTTTGTTTCAGTTAAGAAAAAAGGTACTAGAACAAAGAAGAGGCATAGGGCAAGAGAACTTGCACAGGAGCCTTTTCTCACACTTCCATTAAAGTTGTTGTTGTTGAGTTGTGTCCAACTCTTTGTGAACTCATTTGAAGTTTTCTTGGCAAATATACTGGAATGATTTGCCATTTCCTTCTCCAGCTCATTTTACAAATGAGGAAACTAAAACAAATAGGGTTAAATGACCTAAATCCCACAGCTAGTATCTGAGGCTGGATTTGAACTCAGGTCTTATTGACTCCAGGATCAGCACTCTATCTATTATGCCCTTTAGCTGCCATACATAACTTATTTAAGCTAGCCATGTGCTATAGTCAAAAGTGAGGTGGTAAATGTTTAACAACCAACTCCCCTCCAAAACAACTTACACACTACACACTTGTAAGTTTAACATTATTAACATCTTCTCCATCATTTTCTTAAGTCTAAACAATCAACAAAACAATAAATCAAGTTCAGATTTGTAACATTTGCCAATTTCTGAGGTCTAAATGCTCATATTGAAAATTTAACAATCGACTCTCCCAAGCTAGTAGGAGTTGACTCCAAAACAACCTTGATAACTCATACAACACCCTCCTTCCACACTGAACTCTTCAAGCTCTGCTACTTCCCAAAGTATCAAGGCAACACAAGGTAAAAAATTAAATGTCACTTGTTCAAGTTTATATATTGAATGTCTATCAAGCCCAGAGCCCTTTCAAAGAACATAGAAGGAAAAGTCCCTATTCTCAGAGAGTTGATATCAGAGGACTATAGTTAATCCTGAAGTCTGAGGGGCCTGTAGAGGTCAAAGGAGTTAAACCTGGAAGATATCTTAGAGAGCTTTTATTCCATCCCCTTTGTTTTACAGATGAAGAAACTGAGGCCCCTGGAAGTGAAGAAAGTCCAGAGAAGTAAGTAGGAGAGACAGGATACAAACCTAGACCTTATGATTCTGAATCCAGACTCTTTTTGCTCCACATCTAATAGAAAAGACCAAAAACTCCCATATGACTCAAGAAATAAGAATTCACAGAAAGAAATATAAACTAGCGCAAGTTAATGTAGAGCAAACTACATACAAACAAGTTTGGCCACAGTGCTGGTCTGGGTAAATCCCCATTGTGTCAAGCCTTTAGGCAGAATTTTCAGGAGCTCAAGTCACTGCTGCTGCCTCTTTCCCCGAATAAGAAATTATTATTTCCATTAGGCACTAAGGGAAATTCTGAGCTATGTGTTTACAGCTAGGGAGGAGGCAAAAAACCAGGCCCTTCTTTTGCCACCAAGGATTCTGAACTCAGCTTACGGCAGTATCTAAAACAGAAATCTTTCCAGACCCAGAGGAAAATGAGGTGGAAAAGAAAGAATCAGTCCCCAGAAGCTTACTTCTCCACAAAGCTACATGTCATCAGAAAGTGAGGTGAAGCAGGATTTGCCTCCAACTCAAGCATGGCAGAGTTGGCCAGCTCTTTGGTGTATCCAGTCTGGTGCTCAGATCTGAGCAGATGTTGCTGGCCTGGTCTTCCTGCAAATGGGGCATGGGAAGGAGATGTAGGGCAGCTGAGGCCCTGGGCAGCCAGGTATTCAGCCTCCAACAATAGAATGGTCCCTGAGAGCCCCTTTGAGTCTTCCACATCAATGTCCCTGGCAGCCACCCCTCACCACGGCAACAGCCAGATGTGATCAACTCCCTAAGTAGCATTCGGAGTCACTGATCATTGGGCCATCTGCTTTTCTCTTGGTTTTCTCTCTCCACAGGGGAACCTCACTTTAGAGCATACCTGGGGACTTCTGTTTTGCCCACCAGGATCTCTTTGTGACCTTTGACCAAAGCAGAGAGGCAAGGGCATGGTATCATAACATGCTATCACTCAGATAACCCAACTAAGAATTTAATTATCAGTGTGAGTGATTGAGAGACTCCCTAACATTGTTCTCCTCCAAGACAGTGGCTTTTCACCTAGAATCCTTGATGCCTATAGGTCACAGTATTTATAGTCATCATAGCAATGATCCAGGATCAATAATCTCCTACCAGGCTTCTACTACAGTGAACTGACTACAGCAAGAGGGATTTAGGTTAGACATAAAGAAGCACTTCCTGACACAGGGTACTGAAGTACTAAAAATGTTGCCTAAGAGTTATTTATTATAGAATTTCCATCTGTGGAGAATTTGGGGAAAAGGATAGAAAATATTCTTCTAGGAATGGCTCTGCCTGGAGACTGGGAATAGACTACGTTAACTCTTTCCAGCTGGAAGATCCTATGACTAGGCCATTTTGACTCTGACCTCAGAAACCAGACATCTCAGAAACCTTAGTTGTGAGAAAAGATTCCATATTCTGTGCAACTGGACCATAAAAGATGGTTTATCTGAAATAGGACTCAGCAGCAAGCATATGCCCAACAAGGACATAAGCCTCAAGTCTGAATGGCCTGAAAAGAAAGAAATTTTAAAAGTCTTTTACCTCAGTCACACAGAGCTCTGGTAGACCCTAAGGTAATAACAAAACTGTGGATACTGGGATGACCAGTGTCCCTATTCAGAGGAGGACTGGGGAGCTCAGGACAGCTCAGGGCTGTCTGGCTGCATTGAAGCTGTGGAAAGTAATGGGGTAGGCAATCTCACTCCATTACTTTTAATGGGCATATGACTGTGTGCCTGGGAATGGAGCAGCTACCCCTGTAGGAACTGGGGAGCAATTTCCACACATCATTCACATTATGGCCCAACAGCAGGAAAGTGGGCCCTTGGCAACCTCAGCCCAACTGGCTGAAGTAAGTCACACAGCTTGAGAGAAGAGGTTTGGCGGGGTCCCAGTTCCAAACTGCTTGATGCTCCACCAGAACATGGGAACTGGGCACAGCTGGATTTAGTCTCTCCTGAGACACACTCCAATCTGACCCTTCCTTTCTTTCTTTTACACTCCACCTCTACAAAGAGTCAATATAGTATAGTGGAGAACTAACCTTAAGGAATCAAGTGACTGAGACTCATGGTCAAACTCTGCCCCTAATCAACTGATTTTGAGGGCAAATTGAGGGGTACTTGCCTCAAAATATTTTGTAATGCTGGCTCCAAAATTTCTCATTTACAGTTCTGTTAATGAGGACCCTCCAAATTTTAAAATACCATTTTCACCACTGATAACACAGTTTTTAAGTGATGGTCCATATCTTAGAAATTGCCTTCTTCATTCCCTCTCTACTGCCAACCCTTCAATATATACTTCCAATTCTTTTCTCTCTCATCCTGTGCTCCTTCAGAGATATTAAAGCCAGGTAGCCAAAACTAGTCTCACCTCTCCAGGTCTCTTCTGTTGATATGGAGTGTTTGTGCAGCCCTAGCTTTGCAGATTAGCAATCAGTGTCCCACTGCAATAGCCAAGAACAGAAAATAAATTTCCATGGGCATTTGAAGTGACTGATGGTGATTCAGAATCAAGGCTCCTGAATCCATTTGAGGTTGCTACTTTAATCAAACCACAGAGTTTGCTTTTTTTTCTTTTTCACTCCTTCATCTAGGAAAGGTTAATAATTCAAAGGTCTGGGAAAACCTTTGATTCTTATAAATCAACTGATAGACTGAAACCTGGGCCCTTGCTCGTTCTGGATTGGTCATAGAGAGAGTAACTGAATCTTTGCAGTAGGAAGGATCCTTGGGACACTAGGTATTTGACTCTACTTCACTATATACAAAATTTGACTTGGCAGACCTGTTGAATGCATATGCGTTTCCCTGGGAAAGAGTCAATGCTGTGGGTATTTCCCTCTCTATCCCCTGACTAGTACTACCTTTCACCCTTGTTAACCCTTATTTAATCTTCAATAGACTATTATATCCTGATTTTTGCACTTCTCATCCCCATTTTTAGCCTCCTAAGATTGTACATCACTAGCCTAACAGCTTGAGCAGATATCTGTAAGTTTAGGATTCTCAGTGGAGTTTACAGGAGTTATAGATGCCCACAGAATATGTCACTAAGCATACAGTGAAGGGTAAGACCCAAGCAGAGGTGGTGCAGTGTAAACAGTACTGGCCTAGGGTCAAGATGACCTGAGTTTAAATCTGACTTCAGACACTTAGTAAGTGTATGATACTGGGCAAGAAACTTAACCTCTGTCTGCCTCCATTTCCTCAACTGAAAAATATCAATGATAGTAGCATCTATCTCCCAAGGTGGTTGTAAGAAGTAAATGAGACAGTAACTGTAAAGCGCTAATCACAGTGTCTGGCACAAATAGGGGCTTAATAAATTTGTGTTCCCTTCCTCCTTCCTTCCCACAAAGAGCTCAGTCAGCCCAGGTTATAATGTTCCATTGCTCCCAATAATATTCAACCTTGTATTTTATTTATCTTTGTATATTCCATGTTTCCTCATCATATTAAATGTTCAGTGAGGCCAAGAAGTATGCAATGTTTTAATATTTTTATCCCCAGGATATATAGCACAGAGAGATACTGCTCCTTCCTCTATGGGTCCTCATTTCCCCAACCTCCACTGGCCTAGTGGCCCCACTGCATTCCCACAGACACACAGGGGGCCAAGTAGCAGAGTTGACTGGAAAGTGTTTTGACTTCTCATTTTTTTCCAAAGCAGAAGAAACTTTGGCCAAAGGGGAAATGGGATCATCAAGAATGAATAAATAAATAAATAAGTAAATAAAAATGAGCCTCCAATGAGCCTGAATTGCTGCCGTGCTGAGAGGTAACTGGCAGATACAATTTAATTATAAGATACAAAGTCATAATGGCATGTGTGTGAGGCTTGAGGAGGATTTTCAGTAATAGGAGGACCACAGGGTTTCCTGCCTTCTCCTGTTGTGCCAAAACATTATTGAGTACTTTTCATCCATGTTAAGAGTTGAGTGGAAGAGGAGGCTTAGAGGGTGGGGAGGATCGGGGAAGGAGAGGAGTTAGTGATTTTCTAACTCAGTAGGGATCTCTGTGGTCCCTCTCCAGGCTTGCTTACCTCTCCTGCCCAGTAATGACCTAACTCTTTGAAAGAGTTCAAGGGCATTTGCAAAGCCAGACAGAGAAAGATGATGGAAGGGAAATGGAGGGTATCTCTGTCTCCCACCAATACCACCCACTCACTCACACATCTCCCCATTCTTTCTGCTTTGGTAGAATTGTAGGGCTCTGAGTGAACAAAGTCCATTCTGAGTGGCTACACAAGTGTGAATGAGGTACCTATAACTTAGTCTTTGGAGGTGACTGAAGGAAGAAGCATGTTTATCTCCTGGCCTGTTTTCTCATACTCCCTTTTTCTCTTCAGAATGAAAAAAATAGTAGCACTCAGCTCAGCCAAAGGGTTTAGCCTTCTCTCTTCCATCTCAAAACACAACGAAGCTCAAATATGCCCTTGGAGTGTCTTGGGTTTTGTCTCCCTTTTGTCTCCCTTCACCACCTCAAAAGAGCTCCTGTCCCTCCTCTGGCCTCTTTGTTTGGGTCCCCTCAAGGGACCCATTCACAGAGGCCAAGGTTCCTATCAGTTGAATTCTGATTATGCAGTCTTTCAAGTCACATAGTGGTCCCCTCAGGACTCACTCAACTAAGCCTCAGCCTTTAAGATTTTATTTGTGCAATAAATGAATGACAAAATGGTTTACTGGCACATAAGCAAATATCAGCACCATGGACAGGGCCCTGTGAGCTGACAACCAACCCAGCATGCCTCCTTCCCTTCTTTACCCCTCAGTCTTGCTGATGTTCTTCAGAAAGCAGCCTTTTCCTTCTTTATCCCATTGTGCACAGGTGTCCAGTAGAGTCCTCTGGCCAGGCTACTGGGCACTAAGAAGAACCTCGATATTCCTCACCACCATTCATACCACTGCCTGGGTCTAACCTAGGACACTCCTGCATTCACATAGGTATCTGTGCACACACTTTCTATTGCTATCTCCCCTGAGTTATAACCACAGGATCAGTTGCTCCTCAGACCCTTTTGTAGCTCTGTATCTCACTTCTGTTTTCTCAAAGGCTCCAAGGGCTCTTGAGGGGAAGACCAGTCATTCCTCACTTAGGTTAGTGAATACTTGGGCCTCTTCATTGCCCTCTGCTTTGGCTTTCAGTGAGTGCCATTAGGAGAGTGAACTATTGTTCATTCTTAAAGCCTGTCCCCTCACCCTCAGGTAACTATACAAATGAGGCTGAACCCACTTTGAACATTGTGCTTTACTCCAGAACATCTGGTCCAGTCAGTCTTTAATGCTCTTGTGGAACAACCTTCCCTTACTTAAAGGTTACCCATCAGACACTCCACCACTAATAATAACAAGTACCATAGAACTAGCTCTATGACAAACTTCACAATTTCTACACCTTCCTTATGGCCCTATTTTATTGACCTTTGCTGAACTTCAGACCTCCTGGGATTCAACTGCAAAACAGAGTTGGAAGCATATATCAACCTCAGCTGGGGATTAGACAAACCAAGACACAGAAATACTGGGTCACACAAGCCTCCCTTCTCCACTAGCAGTAAAAAAGAGGTGACAGTGTTAGAATTTTTAAAATTATTTTGCTAGATAACTCAGCAAGAAACGAGAGAGAGAGAGATCAATGCAGAGAGGTAAAAGAGACTAGTTTACATAGCACAGATTCTACAACCTAAAATAAATATGAAGCTAAAAATAAACTCATCTTCTTGACATGAGTTCAAATCCAACCTCAGACTCTTACTATCTGTGTGACCTTGGGCAAGTCACTTAATTTCTATTTGCCTCAATTTTTTCAATTGTAAAATGGAAATAATGATACAATAATTATTATTTGTAAAGATCAAATGAAATAATATTAGTAAAGTGCTTTATGTGGTACATGGCACATAGTAGGTGCTGTATAAATGTGGACTATTTATTATATCATCATCTTCATCATTTGGCTTGGATAAGGTCACACAAAAAATAAGTAATGGAGTTTAGATTCAAATCCAGTTCGTTCCTTAACCTAAGTCCACTTTTTGCAATGAGTAAGGTAATATAGAAGTATATCTGTGTAGCCTTTCACCTTTTTTAAATCGAAAGAGGATGGGACTTGGAGTGAAAATGTTTCCACTAGCCATTTTGCCCAGACAAAAATTATCATCATCAATGCTTGAAAGAAAAAATTGGTCATTACCATCAATTCCTAAAAGAGAAAATTCGACAAGTGTGTTTTGTGGAATCCGTTGTTTTCAGAATGTAATTTAAGACCCCAGCTGTTAAGGTTTTGTCTTATAAAAATTTAATTGGTATGTAATAGCATAGTTAATTAAATACAAATCAATAGTTTAAAACAACTAATTGATATTTAATATGAATGGGAAAAAATAACTTTGTTCTAATATAATTAACTCAATATTAAATAAGCAATGAAAATGCAATTAGGTCTTTACAACAATGTAAAGTTTATAGTTCTTTAATAAACTTAAAATTAGCAAGCATGAGTTCCAAAAATTATCTAACAGGTATTATTGGGCTATTAAACATTTATTCCCCAGTCTAGAGGGACAGAATGCATGAATGTCAGGGTTAATAAACCTTTACTTTGTTTTTTGCTCTGGTCATTTCAGTGTAGAGGTTCATCAGAAATGGTGAACACTAGATAACTCATGGTTGTCATCATTGCTCGGATTGCAAGTAATTAAGCTGTAAGTGGAGTAAGCAGATTGAATGAGAAAACTTGAGTTTGGCAGTGATAAAGTAAGAACTTTCCCAACATTCTCTCTGGTTTCAGCCTTCACGGAGGCTTCAGCAGATTGACAATAGAGAATAAAAATACTGACAATAACTCTCATTCAGCTTTACGTTTGTTGATATACTTTCCTTACTATGAGACTATAAGACAGCTAAAATACATATTATTGTTTCCATTTTATAGATGAGGAAACCAAGACTTATAGACATGAACTAAGCGGAAAGAGTAGCAGGCCCTCTGGACCTCAACTTCTTCTTTTATAAAATGAGGGGACTTGGATGAAATGGTCAATGCGATCTCTTCCAGTTTGAAATAAGAAAGCTTGGGTTCCTGTCCCATCCTTGACACAATAGGTGGTATCATAGATCATTAGAGTAATGTAAAGCATAGGCTTCTTTAATGAACTTAGAGTTAGCAAACCTGAGCCCCTCAAAAAGCCTGCAATCTCAGTTTCTTCATCTATAAAATGGGCAATTCTGCCCAGCAGTGTTTATTACTTACCTCTCATGAGGATTACGAGGATCAAGCAAGAATGATGTGTGAAAAGGGTTTATAAATGTAAAAAGTCATTGCAAATAAGAATAATCACTACATCAAAAAGTGGCTACTCAGATCTTACATATTCTCTTTGTCCTACCTCTTTTCTCCCTACCCAATCAGCCAGAAAAATAGATCCCACCACAGGGATCACACAGACTCTTAGAGCTAAAGGAACCTCAGAAGTCATCTAGTCCAATCAGCACCAGAAAAAAGCATAGCTTTAAATCCTACCATGAAGTGGTCACATGTTTAATGATCTCTAATGAAAGGAGACCTACAAGACTGGGAGGCAGCCTCATTCTACTTTTGACTCATTGTTCATGTCTTTTTCCAAAACCTGAAGGGAGATAAATTGTTTTCTCTTTACTTAACCTCTGGGAGTCACCCTCCCCAAGTCTTAACTCTCACTGCCTAAACAGCTAAATGAGGCAAATAGGCAGTGGATAGAACCATGAACCTGGAGTCAGAAAGGGCTGAGTTCAAATGTTGCCTCAGATACTTCTTGCGTGTCTCTCAGGCAAGTTACTTAGTCTCTGTCTGCCTCAGTTTCCTTATCCATAAAATGAGGAATAATAGAACCTACCTTCTGGGGTTGTTGTCAGGATAAAATGAGATATAAGCTTTAAGGCTTAAAGTACCATAAAAATACTAAGTATTGTTGTTATATATCAGGGGTTCTTAACCTTTTTGTGTGTGTTCCTTTTACCATCTAATGAAACCTATGGACCCTTCTTATAGTATACAATCTTTAGAGCTATTGAGGGTTTGGTTCCAGACCACCACAATCAAATGAATATAGCAATAAAGTGAATCATGTTAATTTTTCTATTTCCCAGTCCACATAAAAGTTATGTTTACACTGTATTGTAGTCTACTAATTGTGTAATAGTATCATATCTAAAAATGTACATGTCTTATTTTAAAAGGTTTTATTCTTAAAAATGCCAACCATCATCTGGACCTTCCGCTGTAATCTTTCTGCTAGTGGAGTGTATTGCCTCGATGTTGATAGCTGCTGACTTATCAGGGTAGTGGCTGCTGAAGGTTGGGTGGTTGTAGCAATTTCTTAAAGTAAGATGAAAATGAAGTTTGCTTCATCGATTGACCCTTCCACTTGAACACTTAGAGGCCATTGTAGGATTATTAGGTGGTCTAATTTCAATAGCGTTGTGACTCAGGGAATAGGGAGGTCCAAGAAGAGGGAGAGAGATAGGAATGGCCAGTCAATGGAGCCGTCAGAAGAAACAATTTGTCAATTAAGTCCCCCATCTTATGTGGGTGTGGTTCATGGTGCCCCAAAACAATTACAATAGTAAAATCAAAGGTCACTGATCACAGTTCACCATAACAGATATAATAATAATGAAAAGTTTAAAATATTGCAAGAATTACCAAAATATGACACAGAGACACAATGTGAGCACATGTGTTGGAAAAAAATGGTGCCTATAGACTTATTTGATTCAGGGTTGCCACAGACCTTCAATTTGTAAAAACAAAAACAAAACAAAAAACCTAATATCTGTGAAGCACAGTAAAGCAAAGCACACTCAAACTAGGTATGTCTTAAATGCATCAAATAAAATATGTAATATTAGAAAGAAAGCAAATCGTTTGGAAATAGTTATCAAGATTTTTTTAACAAGCTCATGGACCACAGGTAAAGAAATCCAGTACTAAACATTCTTCCTTAACTATCTGAAGTCCTTTGCTAGATACTGCAGACCTCCAGAAAGGGTATGAGTTTGTCCTAGTGAAGGGGGACAGAAAAATAGATCTCTCCTGACTGCATAAGGAGTGCTATGGGACCCTGAGCGTTGCCATTTTTCAAACTAATTTCCACCTCCTTAGATTTCCTTATCACTGATTTTTTTTAAAAAAGAATCCTCGGTTGTAGTTAATGTGTCAATATTTGTTTAGTACTGAAGGGCAATTACACTATTTAATTCTCAATTAACAGAGGACAGTCTAGGTTGCCCCAGTGAAGAAGACAGTGCTGTGTACTTGCATGCTTGTGTCTGGTGTGCTATGAATAAAAATAGTCTGGTTCCTCCTTCCAATTACAAACAGATGCCTCAATGCTCATCTAAGGTTGATGAAGATCAATAATATTTCATTTCTTGTTCAATAAACATCACAGGGATATGTTCACTTCTAATAGCTTTGAGTTTGGTTAGGAAAGGGTGAGGTTTCAGAGTAACTCTTACAGGGTTTTGATGGAAACAGGTTAGAACAGATGAAAAATGCTTCACAAAGGAAACAGACCAGCACCCTGGACACAATGGGAAGTTCAGGGGTACAGAAGGGGGAAGAGGGAAGCCACAGATAGCCACAGGAAGGGCTGTAGGGACATTGTAGTCATCTCCATCCCAAGGAAACTGACAGTCTCATCTGGTGAATGTAAGTAATGACCAGCTCCATGAGATATAGGCTGCCAAAGCCAAAATCCTTACAGTACCTGGGCTCCAAAGAAATACTCCAATGGGTGTGTGCAATACTTCCAACCAGCCTTCCCTTCCATTGGCTACCATCTTTACTGTGCTGCTGACTCAATGTTGAAAGCCAACTAGCCAGCCTGTGTGGGTTGGAGTGGGGGGGGGGTGTTAGTATCACAAGAGCTAGAAGAGACCTTGGAGAATATTTAGTCCAACCCCCTCACTTTATAATAAGAAACTTGAAGCTCAGAGAAGTTAAATGATTTGCCCAAGGTGGTTAACAAAGTCAGGACTCGAACCCAGATCCTTTGATTCCAATTCTAGTGTTCTTTCCATTACCCAGCACTGCCTTAAAAGAGCCCTGCCCGTTATCTTAAAGAGAATTGAATAAAGGGTTGGAAGATTCTAATCTTAGTGTTGTTCCTAACTCATGGTATGACCTTGGTGACATTTTATAACTTCTCAGTGTCTCAGTTCCCACATCTGCAAAGTGGAATTATTAGTACTTGTCATTATAATCTCATAGGGTATGAGGTTGAGATAGCACTTTGAAAAGTATAATGCTGCACATGTGAGGTAGGATGGCTATACGAGTATTATGATTTATTGTCCCTAAGAATATTGAAATCTTAATCCTGAAAAAGAAGAAACCACAACTAATCTACCACCTTCCCTCATTCCCAAGAGATAAGCAGGAAGCAGGAATTGGTACAATACCCTGGGTTCCAGCAGTGTTCCTATGTGTACAAATACCTACAGTCAACTCTCCCTTACCTTCAGACATCATGATACAATGGCATAACTGGACTTTGAATTAGGAAGACCTGGGGTGAAATTCTGCCTCTAACACCAGCTGTGTGACCGTGAACAAGTCATAACTGAATCTACTTCCCCATCTATAAAAAGGAGATAATTAGGTCTGTAATACCTACTTCATGGGATTGCTATAAAATACAAATGAAAAAATATATGCAAAGAGATTTTGCATTTTGAAGGCTTATATAAATGGCAGTAACTATTACCAATTCTATTGTCTTTTCCTATTGTTTGAAAATTGTTTTTAACTGAAATCTTTGTGCTGCACACTTCCTCTCATTTTATCCCTTGTACTGATGGAGAAAAGAGTCATTACTCTCCCTCATAAATCTAGGAGTTGTTCAATCAGACCTTAGCCTTCTCTTCTCCAGAATACACAATATCCAGCTAGTTAAATCTTTCCTCACATTTGTTATTTCCCAAACCTCACGTCTCTTCTTACTCATTTCTAAATTCACCACATCCCCATCTCACCCTATATATGTCAACCTGTAGTCACCTTATTCTCTTTTTTCCTCCGAAGTCAGTACTGCTTTCACAGTCATCCTCCCTCTGTCCATTTGCTTTATCTAATGGGTTCTGATTCTGTGGTAATTCAATTCAGAAGACTTCAACCCTAAGACCTGATTCCATTGGACCATCCCTTTCCCTTTGTATTTTAAAATGAGAAGCCTCTGGGATTGCCTTGCTAACTGATTCTATTGCCATGTCTCCTGACAAACTTGTGTCTGCTTTGCTGGCCTTTATTAGAGACAAAAATCCTACTTACTCTGTGACACCCCTAACACATTCATACACCACACAACACACACACACACACACACACACACACACACACACACATGCACACGCTTACCATTTTTTGCCCTCCACTTTCTCCTCAGATGTCTCAGGTAGCAATGATTTGGGTTTTTTTCCTCCATTTCTTTGTTCTCCAATGTATCCTGTCTCTATTTTGATCATACATAATTGTTTACATGTTGTCTCCTCCATTAGGCTATGAGTTCCTTGAGGACAGGGACCATTTTTTGTTTTGTTTTGGGCTTTCTTTGTACCCCCAGTGCTTAGAACAATGCCTGGCACAGAGTAGGTAATGGAAAACTGCTTGTTGCATTGGCTTTTTCCCCCAGATGAATCTCATTTAATTTCCCCTTTTTCTGGGAAGAGCACTAGACTGAGAGCCAGGAGACTCGACTTCTGGTCCTAACTCTATCACTAACTTCCTCATCAGTAAAATAATCAGGCTAAACTAAATGATCTCTAAAGTTCCCTCCTGCATCAGGTTCAAATATTCTTTGATTCTGCTTGATCAATGTCTTTGCTGGCAATCTCAGTTTCTTGGCAATTTTTCTAACCTTTCCTCCATCACACAGATAAAATTCTTTAATGCATGATTGGGGTCCCCAACTTAGCTCTATATGTAGAGACATAACAGTGGAAGCTGGTTCATCCTTACTTCACCAATCTTCCAGTTTTCTCATTCTCCCAAGGATCTCACAGACCCAAAATAACATCTCAGCATAGACTCCAGAAGAAAACCCTCTCGTTTAGCAGCTTTCCACAGCCTGCTTATTAGAGCCCGGTAATGTAACCGCCTAAATAATTAAGACTAACTCACACATGTCAAATTCAATGAGCCACATACATTGAGAAATTGCCGCATCCTCAATTTCTTTTATTAATCAGGTTTTTTAAATTTCTTTTCTTGCTAATTTGCAAAAATCAGATGTTGTCAGCGAGTCTCCTAGTTACGATAGTTTGTGACATCTTTTCTAATGCGTTCAGCCTTTGACAAGCAAACTGAAGCAAAGTGGATATCAGAACCCAAGTCAAACCACTGCATGGCCAGCTCCATGAGGGCAGGGCCCAGGTCTTGTGCAATCTTTGCCACACCTCCAGTAGGTACCCAGCACTATCCTCAGGAACCAATGGATGCTCAATAAATGTTAGAGAATGTGTTACCCAGTGAATTGGCATATTTATAAGCAACAAGTGTAATAGAGTTGATGTGGCCCTGGATTTAAAATCCAAGGAACTGGATTTGAATCCCAACTCAAATAATTAATACCTATGTAACCATGGGTAAATCACTTCTCTCTGAATCACAGGTTTCTCATCCATACAAAGAAAGTAAGCCTTGTTGTCAAGCCAGCCAATCAACAAGAAAGACTTTGTGTTGGACGCAAAAGGGGACAGGTGGGGGATACAAAGACAAAATTATGAGCCATTCAAATCTCAGAATAGGGTTTCAGCATAGAGTCAATTAGAAAGCCTTGTTGCAGATTTCCACAGCTATTAGGTATGAGCACTTAGATCAGCCAAAGCTCTTTCTGCTTATGCCCCCCCCAAATTCCTGGGGAATTGATGTCTCCCTCCTCTTCCTTGAAGCTGTGTTGCTGCAATTCCAGAGGATAAACTGAGACTGAGTCTCAAAAGCGTTCCAGGGTCTCTTGCCCTTCTTTCATTAGTCTCTTCCTCCCTCCTTTCACTTTGGTGAGCTCTCTCTCTCTCTCTCTCTCTCTCTCTCTCTCTCTCTCTCTCTTTAATTAAAAGATGTTAGGGATGTGCTCTAAGATGATCATAAAAAACCAATGAAAAATATAATAGACATTGTCAGCAATTGTATCATTCCAATGACAAACAATACATATGCAGTCATAATGGGACAGTTAACTATGTTCATTGTCAGTGTGTTCAGGCTTTCATTGCATTCTCTATTGAGAGGCTATTGTTCCATTAAAACTCTGTGTGTCGCTTATACTTCCGCTTGCCTCTTCTAGGCAGCCTGGATTCTTGCCTCTTGAAGATGATGTTAGAAAGAATTCACAAATATAGTAAGTAAACATCAAAGGGGCTTTGATCCAGGCAGCCCTATACAGCACAGGATCCCCTAAAGAAAGGGCCAAGGCCTTGGATGAGAGAACTTAACATCGTCAATTTGGGCGCCCGAGATGGAGGTTTGTTTGAAGTGAGAGCACGTTGACTGTGCCTTCAGATGCGTCAACGGGCTGGGAAAAAAAAAAAAAAGAAAGACCGTGTGTGCCTTTAGAAAAGCCACACTTAGATCTGCTTCTCTGCTCTTTACTGATAGTCAATAAGCCCCTTTAAAGAATCAAGAGATCAAAGCTAGTGACCTCCCCGGGCCATAGTATCCTGCCACTGCAAGCCCTGCATTTCCTTTCTCTGGGGCAAGAGCCCCTAAGTTTGATTTAGCTGTCTGTCACGGCCCTGCTCTCCCTTTCATCCTGCTGCCGGTGGAGGGAGGGCCGGGTAAGGAGGAGGCCCCAGCAGGTGCCCGCCCTGACCATGGTTTAAGAGCTGAAGCATAGACCAAATTCAGATCAGGTCTGGAGGGGGAAGCAACCGTAGCTCAGCACTAAGTGCATTTTTTCTTCTTCTGGATGAGTCCTACCTAGAGAGAAGCTTGATCCCCAGAGAGGTTTAGGAGAGAAAGCTGGAAAAAAGTTGGAGGTGAGGCCATTCGATGGCTTCTGATTAGGAAGAGCCTTGGACTTGGCGATCAGGAGACCTAGGAGATAGTCACACTTGTACTGTGCACCTCACAGAGTTATTATGACCCTCTAAAGCTTGCTGTGCCTCGCCTTGGCAATATGAGAAGGTGTGATCCTCTTGTTCTATGGCCTGGCTGTTTGGGTTAGTTACCCGGGTTCCGTCATCTGTGACTTGTAAGGACAGGAGGTGATTTCTGATGGTTAAAGCAATGTCACCTCTCATCCTTGGCTCCAGGTCTAGGTTTGTGGTGCCACCATAAAGAGGTTTTGCAAGAGACAGTCATGTGGTATAATGGATAAAAAGACGGACTTGGAGTCAAGAAAACCTGCGTTCAAATTCAGCCTCAGGCATTCACTAGCTGTGTGCCCTAAACACAATTCTCTCAGCCTCATCTGTAAAATAGAGATCATAATGACACCTGCAGTACTTCACAAGGTTGTTGGGGGAATCAAATAATTGAAGTAAAATGCTTTGCAAACCTTATTTGTTCAGTCATGTCTGACTCTTCTTGAATTTTCTTGGCAAAAAATGCTGGAATGGTTTGCCATTTCCTTCTCCAGGTCATTTTACAAATGAGGAAACTGACACAAACAGGGTTAAGTGACTTGCCCAGCAAATATCTGAAGCCAGATTTGATCTCAGGAAGATGAGTCTTCCTGATTCCCACCACTCGATCCATTGAACTACCTACCTGCCAACATAACATTAGTTATTTACTTTTTTAAAAGTGCTAGTTTATATAATAGTGTACATCAAATTGACACAACATCAGCCACTTGGTGCTACTTGTCTTTTTAAAATCTCTGTCCAATCTCCTTTACTAGATTGTGATCCTTTCAAGGGCAGGAAGCCTGTTGATACAATTTTGTATCTTCACTTCCTCAATATATGTTGGTAACAATGACTAATTATGTGTGCTGTGAATGATATGAAGCTGTCCAGAAGTTCCCCCAGACCGTAAAGTTTTCCACACATACACCAAGTGTAAAGTCCTTTGACCTTCATGCCTTTGTGTCTCTAATCCATATCGTTTTTTGCACAGTGGTGTCAAACTCCTGTTTAAACTCCTCTTTCTCCCAACACCCTAAAAAAAATCTACTAATCTCTGACTTAACACCACTGAGTCCCCTTCTGAGTCTGGTAGAGATAATCTACTATGTGTATAGCTGTTGATTGAACTCTGGACTCTGCTTTGTTAGTACTCAGCTGCATTCTGGGCCATAACTTTAAAGGATGGGTGAAAAGGGGCTCAGAGAATATTGGAGTGGGCATCTGCCAAAAGCCATGTTCCCCCAAAGACCTCTTCCTGGAGTATATGAGAAAAGGAGTCTCACCTCAACTGTTTGGGATGGTCTCTACCCCTACATACATATACCTCAGTTCCCAAAGATGTGATTTTCACATTACTCATTCTTGACTCATCCTACCATGTGCTTCTTTCCAGAACTTGGACTCCAGAAGAGAGGATGCTGTCTGGTGCTGGGGTACATGTCCAAGGAAAAGTTCCGGAGGATGAATGAAGGTCAGTGAAGACGTAACTGTTCCCTGAGGGAGTCATTGGAAGGGAAAGGATTATGTTCCAGAAATAACGGATGAGTGACCATGGGCAAATTACCCAACCTTTCTGAGCCTTCATTTCATCTGTAAAATACTTGGTCTATCTCAGGGTTGTCACAAGGAAATTGCTTCGTAAGCCTTAAAGCACTGTCTGAGTAGGAATGACTGTTATTACTCAATAATAACACTTAAAAAGAAACGGAAGGGGCCTAGGGAGTCATAGAAAATAACAGACTGTTCACCATGATGTTTTGAGAAGAACGCCGTATCTGGAATAAGAGTCCAGGTTCCAATCCTGACTCGACCATTTATCACATACGACCCCAGGCAGACTATTTCTCTCTCTAAACCTCTGTTTCCTTATCTGTAAAAATGAAGATGTAATATACTGCCTACCTCAGTAGGCTTGTTGTAAGAAACATTTTTCATAAACTTTAAAACCTTATAGAAATGTAAGCTTTTGTTTTTTCATCATATTTCCTAACATTTCTGAAGTTGTCACTTCTCCTATTCCTCACTATCTTTACCATTATTTCCCTGTCCTTCCTCCTTTAGTACCATTCAGATATCTGCTCTGAACTCAGGCCATTCTAAATTCATCATCTTTTTTCCTTTGCCTATTCCTATCCAATTCTATATCCATCCTGCCTTTCTTCTTCATTCATTCACATTTGATGAGTAACTGTTGAGTGAACAGAACAGTGTGGTGTACTTTAAAAGAAACACAAAAGGAAGAAGGCACATAGTCCTTGCTCTTGAGAACTTTACAACTAAAGTCCATGCCTTTTTGTCAATTCTCCAATAATCCCAAATGTTACAACCATAGAAGGCTTTTAGAAATCACCTAGTATCACCTTCACACTGATTCTAATTTAAGCCCACCAGCCATTTCACCTTTGCCCTGTTTAGGGCTCTCTCCACAGATGGCCTGAATCACAGGAGAGCTGAAAAAGTGATCTCTGGGAGTCCTGTGAGATGAGGTATGGGTGGTTAGGGGAGGCAGAAGGAGTGCTCTCACTTATGACCACATTGCAGTAAAGAAGCATTCACTTTATTCTGCTGCCATCTGTCTCTACACTGCTAATAACCTACTCTGTCAGATGTCACAGACTGTTTGTTAGGATTCAAAAGTGGATAAACAATAGCTAGGGATGACATTTATTCATTAAAATTAGGGGAAAAAACCACTGCCTTGATTTGCTTTGAGCATGCCCCACCCATTACAAACCAAGGATCCCTTGTGAAGAAGGAATGAGGGGACCCTAAAGGTTTGTTCTGATCCAGTTACAGGATAGGGGAGAAAGGAGAGGATAGCATCACACTACTATCTCTATCCCTCAAGATTTTTAATAGCATTGAATACCAGTAATCAGTTCCATCTCCATAATTCCTTGAATGCTCTCCTCTGGCCTATGAACTATCCATCTTACTTGTACCCTTTTCTGGGCTCAGTTCCTTAACAGCTTCATGTCTTATTGATATCACAGTGACTATCATGCACTAAATCATGAACAGGAGAAATTAATTAGTGGGAAACAACCACTTTCTTAGTTTTCACCTGCCAAGGCAAAGCAGTTGCAGAGTGCCCAGTAGAATTCTACCTTCCTATGTATGGTGAAAACCATTGAGAAGTATAACCAGTGGGTTAAGCATTCACTATAGCTACTTGTCCCTTCTAGATACTGCCTGTGAATAGTAGAAAAGAGAAGTGTGGAAAGAAGATAGAGAGAGAGGCCATAAAAAAAGAGAGAGAAAAGTAAAATATGTAAGACAAGTCAAGTTAATATAATGGATTAGGAATCAGGAGACTTGATTTCCAGGCCAATCTCACACAAACTGTGTGATCTTGGACTCATGACTTAATCTCTGGACTTTAGTCTCTTCATCTGTAAAATGACAGGGTTGCATTAGTTGATTAACTTTTAAGGTCCCTGCCAGCTCTCAAATTCTGTCAGCTACAAACATATACCAATTGCTTGTTGGAGCTGTACATGGTGCTGAAAGTTCCAATCTCGTACTTTTCACACACTTGGGAACAGGTACAGGTAAGCACTGACAAGTGAAGAAACCTAGATGTCAGGAACAGCACTGGGATTTGAACCCCCTGCCTCTGAGCTCTTACCTCATACTAGATGGGCACTAATCTAAATATCTAGGCCCCAGAGAAATCAGACTGTAAACCTGATGAAAAAGTTAATCATCTCCCATTTTTTTCTGCTCCCTCTGTGTGTCCTATATAGGACATAAATATGGTGTGGTCCAATCCCACAATTTTAAAGACAAGGAAAACAAGGCCAATACAAGTCAATTAGTAGTATAAGCAGGATTGGCACACAGGTCTTTCAGTGTTAAATCCAGTGCTCTTCCCACAGTAACCTCATCTCATTGCTACATCCACTAGGAACTGTCCTGGAGGACTCTCAACTACTCCATGTCTAGGGTCTCCCCCTAGTCAACTTGGACAGAACAGCACACTTCTAACACATATACAAAGTAGATGGTTTTCTTTGTACTTTCCCCACCACCCTTTATTTATAACCAACTCTACATCAGCATAGAGTAAATTAAGATCAGGGATTAAGACATCTGAGATATCCATAGTAGCAAAGATTCAGATTTCTTCATTTGCATATATCACACATAATCATAGAATATCAAAGTTTCAAAACATCTCACAGCTACCACACACACACACACACACACACACACACACACACACACATACACAAAAATCGTGCAGAAAGCAACCCTTGTAGGATGATGTTGAGGTTTCAGTTAACAACCAAGGGACTGGATGAGAGCAGATTTTAAACAGGAGATAGGGAGCCTGAGAAACTTGGGCAACATGACTCCCAGGTAGGGAGACAGTCAGTAATGAGATAGGATCTTCAACACCTCCCTGCCCTATTCCATATCCAAACAGCCCTGTCACTCTATTGTTTTCTCAAGTTCAGTTTTCAATTATTTCCCCTTCTTTCTGAAACTCCTAAGTCCATATTCTTCTACGTCTAGTTGGTTTTCACTTGTATCCAACTCTTCATGACCGCATTTGGGGTTTGCTTGGCTAAGATACTGGAATGGTTTGCCATTTCCTTCTCCAGTTCATTTTACAGATAAGGAACTGAGGCAAACAGGGCTAAGTGACTTGCCCAGGGTCACGTAGCTAGTAAGTATCTGAGGCCAGATTTGAAATGATGAAGATGAGTCTTCCTGATTTTAAGCCCCATGCTCTATCCACCGTGGCACCTGGCTGCCCTACTATGTCTGCAGATATGAAAAAGCATCTGCAGGCAGAAGGAAGTTGTTTTTATAGTTTGTAATTATCTCTCACTAGTACCCAGAATAATTATAACTCCTGCATATTAATAATTGAGTAGCATCATAGCCGTGACATATATCAAAAAGGAACAAAAAAACATTTGCTCCATCCATACAATACAACACAATACCTTGGCATAACTGAACAATTAGAAAATAACAAAAATAATTATTTTTCTCCCAACACTGAAATTAGTGAGATATAAGAACAATTAGCTGCTTCTTCCATTAAAGATAAGGTGGTGATAATTTTGTTTCCAATTTAGAATAAATATAAAAGACCCACTTGTGCTACACTAAAGCTTGTTTTTTTGGCTTAACAGTATCTACTGGGGGCTCTGTCACAGGGGAAAACTTGTCTTTGGTTTCATTTGTTTCCCTGTTCATTTGATATCTTTTTATCTCCTTTCCCCTCCCCCTTCCACACCAAAATACTAATACTAATAATTTGAGAAGAAACAAGAGAGAAATAACGAATGAATGGGAGCTTTATAGACCTAGGGTTTATCATGAGCTTGAGTAATCGCAGTTGGAGCTGCTAAACTACACAAAGCAATAAAAAGAAAATGCTACTCAAAGATCACTCAAGAAGGCACGTGATAATCAATGTGAGGTTGCTTCTACTGGGGAGTATTTAATAACTTCTTCATGGAATCTGCAGCCTTTATAGGAACAGAGGTTGAGGGCAGGTTGACACTCATTGTGTCTCTCTGTATGTGTATATGTGTGTTTTCACTCCTTTGTTTTTAGCTCCAACTCCTCCAAAGTGAATCAGGCTTTGAATAGAGATATGAGCAGAGAAGACTCAGAAAGGAAGTGAAATAAGACAAGAAAGATTGAGCAGGAGACAGAATGAAAGTAAGAGAGGAGGAAGCTAAGGCTGAATAGGAATCCAGAAGAAAGTAATGAGGTTAGGTTTGTCCAAGTCACATTACCTTAAATAGGAACTATTAGAAGGGAATTCCTTGTGTATTGACTAATTCCATAGACCTTACCTCACTTCCAGTTTCCAGGCTTCTTCAATATTGCAAACTACAGTGTCAGTTCATACCTGAGCAGCAGAGGTATAGATGGTTCAGTAAATGGAAAGAGCTAAGAATAAAGGCAATGAACCATGGTGAGGATAGAAGAGGGAGTTGTAGGTCAGGTTTTCCTTATGCCCAAAGATTCTCCCTTCCTCGCCCAGGCAGCAGGCAAACCCTGCTTCTCTGCCCACTCCTGTTCCAAACTTCACTATTTCTGTGGAAGGTGCCACAAACATCCTTCCAATATCCCAAGCTCCTGAGAGTGGAGAAAAGAGGCCAGATGTGAGACATATCATGGAAATATGAATGACAAGATTAAACAACTAATTGTATACTTAGGGTCAGGGAGAGTTGGTTGGTTGGTTGTCCTTCATTCTTGAAGAGAACGAAAAATTACATGACTATGTTGGATTCAAGATACAGTGTGTCTGATTATGGCTGATCAGATCAATACTAGACCAGAAGTCTCCACCAAAAGTCAGACACAAACAGTCCACATGAATTTTTGGAGTGGGGATGTCTCTAAATTTGGACAAGTCATGTTTCTCTTGAGTTACTTCAATCTTGTTTTGCTCATAGAACATAGGACCTTCTTTGATATGAACACACCATGCTGACAGTCAAAAATAATACAAATTTACTTGTATTTGTTGGAATATTGAAAGGATGACAGTGCCTTCAATGAAAAAGTCAGAAGTTTAGAAGATAAGAGGAATTAGATGCAAAGATAATGAGTTCAGTTTTGGATACATTGAATTTGAGGTGTCTCCAGAAAATCTAACTTGGAATATTTTGTAGGTAATTGTTGATAACAGAGCTGAAGCTCAGGGAAAAGACTGAGTCTTGATAGATTTTGTGCAGATAGAAATATGGATGCTTGTTGTTTATCTGCATAGAAGTGTTTAGATACATGAGATAAGAACCAATAATAGTCTCTCTCTCTCTCTCTCTCTCTCTCTCTCTCTCTCTCTCTCTCTCTCCCTCCCTCCCTCCCTCCCTCCACACACACACACACACACACACACACACACACACACACACAAACACACACACACAAGAACGTAGAGAACAAACAAGAGAAGAAGGTGGTAAATAGCATCAGATGAAGCCAGTAGGTTGAAAAGGATGAAAACTGAAAACTGAGAAAAGATATTTGGCAATTAAAAGATCATTGATAACTTTGGAGTTTATTGTTGTCATTCAGCCATTTTCAGTCTTGTCCAATGCTTCATGATCAATTTGGAGTTTTCTTGGCAAAGATACTAGAGTGGCTTGCCATTTCCTTCTCCAATTTATTTTACAGATGAGAAAACTGAAGCAAAAGGGTTAAGTGATTTACCCAAAATCACAAAGCTAGTAAGTGTCTGAGGCCAGATTTAAACACAGGAAGTTAAGTTTTTCTGGCTCCAGACCCAGCACTCTCTCCACTGTACTACCTACCTGCCCTAACTTTGAAGACAGCAGTTTCATTTGACTGATGAAATAGTTTGCAAATGGTTGAGAAATTAAAGAAGACAAAATGAAGATCATGAGAAATATAGTTTTTAAAAAACATATTTTATCTAATTAAATATTTCCAAATTACATGCAAAAAAATTTTAACATTCATTTTTTAAAGCTTTGAGTTTTAGATTCTCTCTCCCTCTCTTGCCCCTTCCCAACCCCTTGAGAAGCCAAGCAGTATGATATTACTTGTACAAAGGAAGTTGTGCAAAACATATTTCCATATTAGTCGTGTTGCAAAAAAATAAAAAATAAAAAGCAAGATATAGAAAGTTTAAAAAATATACCAATATTTGCATTCAGAGTTCATCTCATCTCTTTGGAAGTGTATAGCATTTTTCATCATGAATCTTTTGGAATTGTTTTGGATCATTGACTTGATCAGAGTATCTAAGGTAAAAGCTTTTTCAAGGAATTTGAATGACAAAAGGAGGAGAGGATATAGGACAATAGCTTGAGGGGATGGTAGTATCTAGCAAAGATTTTTATAAGGATGGAGTAGTAGACTTGAGCATATTTAAAGAAAGTAAAGAAGAAATCATTAGATAAAGAGAGGTTGAGGATTAGCGAGGGGGGATGATTGAGGGTACAATCTCTGGAGAAAATGGGAGGATATCAAGCAAATACTCAAAGGGGTTAATCCTGGAAAGGAGGACAATCTTGTTCTTTACCAGAGACTGGAGGAAAAGAAGAGAGAGTGAAAGATGTTATTAATTGGTCTTAAGATGAGAATAGAGGAAGAGCATAGTCACATCATATAACCTCTATTTTCTCAATAATGTAAGAAGTAAGATTTTCAGTTGAAAGGAGAGGGAAGAGTGGTATGAGAGAAAGAAAAAGATAAGAGAAGATTTAAAATAGCTTCTATGAGGAGACAAGGAATAAATTAGGGAGGAATAAAAAGGACTACCATGCTGCAGGAGTTGAGGTAGGATAATTTAACTTTGTAATTGACCCAGTTAGCATAGTTATTCAGTATATTCAGTAGTTCATGAATAGAAGCAGAGGAGACATATAATGAGAATAATACAGAGCTCAAGTTTGGCAAGAGATGAGTGGCTATAGGATGTAAGGGTAAGGGATTAGTGAGAAGAAGATAGCATAAGGTTAAAATGGTTATAGATTTTGTTGAGAATGGAGAGGGAAGAAAGTGAAGTTAAGGTGGGTGTAATAGCCTAAAAGTTACTGTGGGGTATAGAGACTGGAGAGATTGATGAGAGTGAAGGTTTAGGACCTGTGAGACATAGGGAGTAGTGGAATGATAGGAGGCTATGACCAGATAAGAGAATGTCACAGTTTCTCACTAGGGAAGTAGAATACTTATGAGATAAAATGTGCCTATCCCTATCTATATCTAAGGTGGAGTGAAGGAGTAAGTCATGAGATTTAAGGACACTAAGGAATCAGAAGGTGAGACCATGCATTTACATTTATGCAAGTATTAAAATATGTAAAGTGCTCAATAAACTTTACCATACAATTTAAATATTAGGATGTTAAACCTAGAAGACATCTCCCTATAAGATATTATTTGAACAATTCCCCAACTCCACCCCAAAAGTTTTCCCCTTTGGTTTTCCATGATGCTTTAAATTCCCACCATTAGAGAGATTTAGTTCATTATATTTCAATAAGCATTTATTAAGCACCGATTATGTACCAGGGCAGCTAAGTGGTACAGTAGATAAGTGCCAAGCCTGGAATCAGGAAGGTTCATCTTCCTGAAATTCTAATCTGGCCTCATATGCTTACTAGATATGTGACCTTGGGCAAGTCACTTCACCTTGTTTGCCTAAATTTCCTCATCTGTAAAATGAGCTGGAGAAGGAAATGGAAACCACTCCAGCATCGTTGCCAAGAATATCCCAAATGGGTCACAAAGAATCGGAAACAACTGAAAAAAATGACTGAACACACAAACAAGACTATGCACAAGGCTAGACATACAATGTCTACAATAAGCGTATAGTCTTCAATCCTTCGTTTTGTCATTGTCTGCTGAAGGCCTCTTCAAATGCATGTCTTACTTGAAAAGGAAGAAAAGGAAAGGATACATAAACATTAAAATAACTCAAATGTATACCATACTTTGAGGTCTATAAAGTGTTTTCCTTGTAACAATGCTGTGAATTTTATCATCATCCCATTTTATAGCTAAAGAAACTGAGGCTCTGAAAAGCAAAATGACTTTTTCATGTTCACACATTTAATATTGAGACTAGAATTCAAATCCAGGTCTTTGTACTTCAATTGCAAGCGCTCTTCATAACATTTCCCCACATATATTAGTTAATCTGCCTGTCACCTTGAATAGCATAAAGAACAAAATCCTGAAGGTACAGGATACTGAACAAGTAAGTCTTGATGGAGGACAGAAGTCAAGATAGCACTGGCTTGCTATGTGGAGGGTGCTAGAGCACCTACATCATCCTGTTCTCTGCTCTGTTGCCTAGACAGCCAGGAAATGGGAGAGAATGAGCAGTCCAATCTCCATTAAAGCTGTGAGAGATCTCAGGGTGCAGGGGGTACCCTTCCCCACTTTCTGCAAGGCAGAGAGGGGTGAAATTCCAGTACTGTCTCTCCACTTCTCAAGTAGCAGGGAGCAGTCTGCTCAATGCTCTTTTCTTTTCAGCACTGTGTTGGGAAAGCAGCTATGCCCTCCAGCCTTGTCACTTTCATCTTCCAGGGAAGAAACAATTGCAAGTGATTAGGGGAGGCATCTCCTAGGCAGCTATGGATGTGAGAGCTTTGTTCTTTATCTGACGAAGAAGTTTCAGAGACAGAGCTGACTATCTGGGGTGCCTCTCTCCACCATCTCAGTAAGAGGAAGGGGGCTAAAGGGGCTGGTGTATCAGTTAAATGAGCAAACCCTGCATCTCAGAGGATGGCCAGAAAAGACACTCCATTAAACACACACCCCTTTCCCACTGAGAAAGTTTTTATAGACTTAAAAAGACACTCCTAAGGTAAAGATAGCCCCCTAAACTACGCTGTCTCCCAAGTCAAGGTCAAATGTCTCCTGGGTTCCTGTAAATAGATTCAACAAATTTTCAACAACCATTTATGATAAACATACAATATAGGAAACTGTCACCCACTTTGGACCTCCTTAGAAGGGAACTTGGGCATGATTTCATGGTGACAGATAGTTGGTTATAAAAATAGGTAGCCAAAAGCTCTAGAAATATAAGGACCCAAGTCCTTAACAGCTCGTAAATGTCATGTGGCATAAGTTGGGTGACTTTATCTTGCTGCCTCTCAGTTTCCCCATCCATTAAAATAGACGTGGTACTCACCTTTTCTCTTGACTTTCCACTGTGGAGTGTTGGGTGGGCAAGGGGGTCAAACCACAAGTAACATCCTATAGAGGGAAGGCTGAACTGGAAGACAAGCCACTTGGACTCTACTTGGTCCCAGTTCTGCCACCAACTCACCATATAACTTTGGCAAATCATTTCACCTCTCTGGATTTCAGTTTTTGTGTGTGTTCATCCTTCATCACCGAAAAAGACCATGACATCAGAGAAATAATGACATGACTTGCACTTGACTTTGTTTTGAGTGAGGGAGGGCTGTGCAGGTCACCAGCCTCACTTCTCCTCCAGACCCATCTGATCCAGTGACCAGACATTCATCAGGATGACTGGAGATGACCCAGGATGAGGCAATTGGGGTTAAGTGACTTGCCCAAGGTCACACAGCTAGTGAGTGTCAAGTGTCTGAGGGGAAATATGAACTCAGGTCCTCCTGACTTCTGCACTGGTGCTCTATCCACAGCACCATCTAGCTGCCCTCAGTTTCTCCATCTACATGGTGAAAGGGCTAGATTAGATGATTTCCAAATTTCCTTCCAGCTCTAAAATTCAAGTATCCAAAAAGACTTTCCTGCTTTTCTCTTCTATTTTTGAAGTGCTATGAGATCATCAAAAGTAGGGCTGTTTGGCAGTAGAAAACCTAGGGACAGCATGCTCAGTGGCCCCAGAAGCTAGATCCATATTTCCTAGGTCTTTGAATGACAGAATCTATAGAGATTCATGATTCAGCTCCATAGTCAGCTGTAATCAGGTTGGTACCACCCCAAAGGGTGCCAGGACAGCCTTTGCCCAGCGGCCTAAGGAACCATCTGTACTTTTCCAGGAAAAGGAAATGATGCCAGATTGGCAACTGGGCCTAGCATTGTGATGTAGTGGGAATGTGCCTGGCTCCTCTGCAGTATTTGTCCCATACTGACTGTAGCAGCCACCACAATCCTGACTTATGGCCAAGGGCCTGCAATCATTTTCTCAAGACCATTCCTCACTCCCTTTCTGAGCCCCTGGGATGTTGGCTAATACTGCCATTTTGTTAGCTGGGGCCTTTTTGGTGCATTTTTCTTATTTCATTTTTCTTGCTGATGTGTTTTCCTCCTCTGGGGCTGTATAGTGGGTTATTTGTATTACGCTCCTGTTTATTATTTATGGTGAGACTCCAATTTCCAGGGCACTTTATGATCGTTATTTAATTCACACAGCATCCGGGAATGACAGACCTACCATTTCCATCCTCCTTCCTTGGTGTAATGGAGGTTTCCAATTGTTCTTTCCCTGTTTCCTTTTCCAGCTCCTTTCCTCCAGTTGTATTCCTGATGGGTCCAGGAACTTCTTTTTTCTATCTCAGAACAGACTGACCCACCAAAAATGGAGGAATAGATAGAAGGATAAATAATCAAATCAGAGCTGAAGCTGATAAGATGAAATCTAATAGGAATAAATAAACACCCTGCACATGGGTTCAAAAGTCAACTGTATGGATGGAGAAGCTGGGCATGATTAGAAAACAGTCCTAGGTGGCTCAGTGCCAGGCCTAGTGTCAAGAAAACAGGAGTTCAAATCTGGCTCAGACACGTACTAGCTGTGTGATTGTGGGCAAGTCAGTTAACCTTGTTTGCCTCAGTTTCCTCATCTATAAAATGAGCTGGAGAAGGAAATGACAAATCACTTCAGTAGTTTTGCCAAGGAAACCTCAAAAGAAGCCACAAAGAGTCAGACATTACTGAAACAACTTAAACAGCAACCATGCAAAAAAAAGACCTAGGGATTTTAGTGGGCTATAATTCCAGTGTGATCCAGCAGTTTGATGTGGCAATCAAAAGAGCTAAAATGACTTTAGATTACATTAATAGATATAGAGTAATGTGAATAGGATGAACTTGCCCATAAAACAGAAGCAGATAACAGAGTAGGTTAAAAGCCAGAAGCCTACATGTTTACAGAAAACATTTGAAGCAGAGAGACACACAGAGTAAAGGTAAAATTCTAGAGCAGAAGTCAAAAAGGTAAAGTAATGTAACACTTTACTTTACCAACATTCCACAGTGGAAAGTCAAGAGAAAAGGCAAGTACCACATGAAGTAAAAAAAAAAAAAAAACAAAGCAGGGGTAGCAATCCTGACCTCAAACAAAACAAAAGCAAAATTAGGTCTAATTAACAGATGTAGAGTACATCGGGCAAGAGAGGTTTGACCACAGTCTGGTCAGACTATTTTTGGAGTATTGTGTCCAGAAGTCTTCCCAAAGGAGAATGACAAGGGGGTAACAGGAGTAAAATCCATGACACTTGAAGAAAAAGTGAAGGAAGTGAAAAGGCTTAACCTGAAAGAGATTTAGGAAGTGCTGAATAACCATCTTCAAGTATTTGAAGGGTTGTTGTATGGAACAAGGATTTTAGGATCATTAGATTTAGAGTTACAAAGGACACTAAACATATCTAGTCTACCCCCTCAGAAATCAGAGTTGAGAAAACATAGGCCCATAGAACTTAACAGATTTAGTCAAATTCACACAGATAGTGCTTAGCCCTTGGAAGGTAGAAATAAGTCCAATGGGTAGAAGTTACATGGAAGTCAATTTCTACTGGACATAAACAAAAACTTCCTAATAATTAAAGGTGCCCAAATGGGCAGCTAGGGGGCCCAGTACATAGAGTACCAGATCTAGAGTCAGGAGGACCTGAGTTTTAAATCCAGCCTCAGGCCCTTACTAGCTGTGTAACCCTAGAGAAGTCACTTAACCCTGTTTGCCACGGTTTCCTCATCTGTAAAATGAACTGGAGAAGAAAATGGCAAACCATTCCAGTATCTTGCCAGGAAAACCCCAAATGGAGTTACAGAGTATCAGACATGATTGAAACAACTCAACAACAAAAGAATCACAAAGGTGTCCAACATGGAATAGGCTTGGTCAAGGGTGGTGAGCACCCAGTCCCTGGAGGTCTCTTTTCAGAGACCAAAGAAACTCTTCTCAAGGATGTGTTAGATAAGATTAATGCATTGAGAACTGGTTGGAAGAGATGACTTCAGATTCCTTCTAACTTTAAGATTTTGTGGTTCCAAGAATTCCTTTACACTGTGTGTACCAGGATCAAATCTCTGAGAAAGTTCTTCAGTTGTTACCACATTCAGATAGGCAATAATCCTGAAAATTGAGCCAGATCTCTCCTTCCCATGCGAGGTCACCGGCAGATATTAGAGAACAAGTAGAACCTCTGGGTTGGCATTCCTTAGGCTGACCTGCTTGATTGAGCAAGTTATCATTCAAAAAGTGGAAGAATATTTATTAATCACCATCTATATTTGGAGCACTGTGCTAAATACCAAGGAAGTGGCAAAGAAGTATAAGAAATTACCTTTTCCCTCAAGGAGCTCATAATCTAGCTAAGAAAACAAGAAATACACATAAAAATTAGATAGCAAAAATAATGACTAATAACAGCTAATATTTATATAACACTTACTATGTGTTTACACTGTGCTAACTATATAGGCAGCAAATTGTAAATGCCAGACGAGTGACTCAGACAGCAAGTGAAACAGAAAGTAGTTCATAGGAAAGGGAGTGCAATGTGGGCCAGTGTAAGTGGAGAGAGCTTCACAGAAGAAATGGGATTCAACCAAGGTCTTGAAATGAGGTTAGAATTGAGATCATTGGCAAGAAAGGGAAAGGAAATGACTATATCTTTGGAGAACAAACAATAGACGAGTTTCACTGAAGTGGGAAATTTCCTAGGAAAGTGGTATGAAACAAGGTGCCTGGAACCTTGTGCTTAATAAATGTTTATTGACTGACTGCCAGGTTCTGGACACCTTGACCTTAGGTTACTGAGACTTAACTTTGCAGTGTAGGTGATAGGGAGCCAGAGACTTTTTTGAACAAGAGTTGGAGGCAGTAGCTAACATGAAAAGGGAGGCTTGAATGAGACAATTCTGGCGATAGGCTTGGATGTAGTAGAGAGAGAGAGAGAGAGAGAGAATCTCAATCTAAACCTTTAAGGGATAAGAGAGAAAACAATTTTAAAATTGTTGAAATAGCTTCAATGCGATGAAAGGAAGTACTAGGTTACCCTAATTAGAATGTGGAAAAGGGAAAGATTGGAGAAATATTATGAAGAAAAAAATCATCAGGATTTGTATGTCTACCCCTCACTTCCTACCTCCTATTTTCTAAAGTGACTAGTTCCTTCAAAGGATTTTTGTATGATTTGATCTCAAGGCCCTTTTTATCACCCTTGTCCACCTCCTTGGGACAGCAATTCTAAAGCTGTATAAAAATCACCTTCAGGATAGGAGCAGGAGATTTAAGTAGAATTAGAGGTACCATTATGGCTCATTCACAATGGCTAACCAAGAAACCTAATCTCCTTCCCATCCCAGTAGCACTAAGTGAAACACTGCATTTCTTTCTACCTCCTTGTCTCTCTTAACTTCCAATTTGACTGAGGAATGTTCATCACTTTGTTTCCAGAACCCAATGAGGGCAGAAAACACAGGGGATTTTGAATAAATGAGAGACTCGTAATGGCCTATAATGCCATAAAGTTTTTAGTGCCCTGTATTGGAATGAGCAGTTTGGGGCTGTGATGAATCATGCAGGGTTCTTATCTAAAGAGAGTCAATAAAATCTTGAAAGAACAGCCCCTCCACCCCCTCCACAGCCTTATATTGTGGTCATGGCATATGAGTCTGTCCAACCACAGACAGGTGGTAATTGTGTTGTGTGTTCATGTGTATGTGTATATTTCCCCAATCTCTATTTGCTTTCTTCCCAGTACCTTTGGTAGCTCTAGACTCAACCCTTTCTAAAGTGCATTAGTTTCTATGGAAACTATGATGTTACTGGTATGGGTAGAGTTTAATAGCATTCAAAGGAACAAAATCAAGTCCATTTATATAATGGTTTGAAATACACATAATAGCAAAATGGAATGTGGGACATGGTGACAGTTTCAATAGCTACAAATAGAATATGGGATAAATAGGGCAGTGTAGTATCTCGCATTGCAGAGTCAAATGTAGCACTAGAAACTTCTATACTTAGTATTAAGGGGCATTTACCTACTGTTGTTCATTATAGGATCTCAAAGCATTTGAAAAACCTGCTCTTATTTCAACCTGCTAAGGTCCTAGACCATTTCACCTCTGCTTTTTTGAAGACCTAGCTGATGAAGAAGATATAGTCAGTAATTTGCTTGCCTCTAGAGGGAAGGGAGCAACAAGGAAGTTTAGTGGTTTGGGAAAGAAATAGAATACATCTGGCAAGGAATTTTAAGACTCTTCAAATCTCTGGACACTATCCCTCAATGCTGTCACTGTCACCCTCCTGATTCTTGTGTCCCACTAAAAATCCTGGAGGTTTTTTTTTTCACAGAAACTGATATCTAGCTCTTCACTGCTCCCTGGTTCCATTCTTGTGAAGCTGATCTATTAACCCAAGTGCAGGATTTTACAGTTATGCCAATTAAATTTAACATTATTAGACTCAGCCCATCATCCTAGCCTATGGAGTTCTCCTTGGATTCTGATTTTTGTCATCTAGCCTGTGAACTCTTCTCCCAGATTTTTGTCATCTGCAAAATTAATGAGCGTGCCACTTTCATTCAAGTTGATGAATAAAAATGTCAAACAGAACAAGGTCAAGTACAAATCCCATGGTCACTGTACTGGGGACTTCCCTCCAGATTGAAAGCAATCCATTAATCACTACTCTTATGGCACAGTCATTCAACCTGTTCCACCTATCATCAACTACCTATATCTCTCCATCTTATCCATAAGAGACTTTAACAATTTTTCCCTGAAATCCAAGGATGCTTTATAGATTGCAATACCTCAATCTATCAATCTAATAAATCTCTATAAAAAGGAAACAAAGTTAGTCCCTACCAGGATTCTAGAAATCTAGGTTCTATTTCCCAGCTAGCCATATGACTTGGAGCAATTTCTCCAAGTTATAATGCCATCTGTAGAATGGGAACCATGTTGATCCTATTGTCCTTAGAGGGTTATCATGACGATCAAGTGAGATAATAGATATAAAAACACTAGGGATAGTTTAGAGCAGTCTTTAACTACAAGAAATTGTGATTAATGTTCTGGGCAAATCCCATAATCTGATTCCATTTTTGCAGAGATCCACACAAGAGGTACATGATATGAGGACAGACTACTTGGTTGGTGAGGGAAATATACGACGGCCAATAACTTTCATCCATATGTATGATACATGCAGCTTCAGTGGAAGAAATGATGAAAACTTACAGTATGCCAGTAGTGAGATATCTATAAGGAAGTACATGTGGCCAGGGCTACTCAGGCCTCTGCAACTGCAGGGCCTGGTGACCTTTCATATTTACATGCTGCCCCTCACTGAGTAGTTTCATTGCTAGGCAGGTCACTCAGCTGGGCTCCCCAGACATGTTTCTCTCTGCAGATAAACACCCAACTGCCCCGACTAATTATTTTTGAATTCATAATTAACTCTCTTCTCTGAAGCCAAGGATCACACTCCTTGGTGCTGCCTCTATTGACTCTCTCAAACTCCTTAGTCCTGTTTCCTGATGGGTGCAGTCCATCTCTCACCCAACTCTCACTTGTGGCTATAAGAAGCTGTAGCATGCACAGCAGCCACACGCTGGTAATACGATTTTGACAGACAGGCTAAATCAGACTGGGGGTAACTGACAGGCCTCAAACCCATCAGTGATTTAGGGGGATGTCTTTCTCAAACATGGAAGGCTATCCCCCAGTGGAATAGGCAGATGGGAACATTTTTGCTCCAAGGTGGACGAAGCTGGCTGAAACAGGCTCTATGTAGTGCTTAGACCTGGATCAGGCATCAAAGGTGCCAAGGTCATAAAGCACATCCGAGGCTATCACTGACTGTCCTGACTTTTGCTTTGCCACTGGACTTTGATGACTCTGGAAGAGTGAAGCTGATGACTTCATGAAACTCTGCCTCACTTAAATCCAATTCATGCACAAACCAAGACATCACCTGTGATGTCACTGGTCCTCTTCAAAGATGAAGAATGAATACTAATGATGGATGCAGGGTATTCTAGTAGAAGAGGAACTCCACTCTGTTGCAAAACACATGATGTTTTTCTGTGGGAAAATGATTTAGTTGGTCCCATGATTTAGAAAAATTGTTTTGGATGCTTTATGGAAGATGGATAAGAGAGGAGAAAAATTAGAAGGGAAACTAATTAGGAGACTATTATCAGAATCCATGTCAGAGGTAATCAGGAATAAACTTGGGTGATAGCTTTGTGAACGGAGAAAAGATGACAGTTGTTGAGAGGATAAAAATGAGATGATATCGGTAAAGTGCTTTGCAAGTCCTAAAGTGCTAGGTAAATACTAGCTATTGTTATTATTGTTAGGAAGAGGAGAAGGAGGAGGAGGTAGAATCAACAAGATTTGACAAGTTATTAGATATAAGTGATGATGTAGAGTAAGGCATCAAGGATGACTCTGAAGTTGAGGCTAGAAAAAGCAGGATGAAATTAGGGATGATGGAGAAGTCTGCTTTTACTTGTACATGGCATGGATGAATGGAGAAGAGCATACAATAAAGCTAGAAAGATCGGGTGGAGAATATAAAGTTTGTATTTTGTTTGGGAAGCACTAGAGGGACCACTGGATATTTCTTAGCAGGGAAGTGATGTGATATGATCAACCTCTGTATTAGGAAGGTTAATTTGGCAGCTATAAGAAAGATTGGTTGAAAAGGGTAGAAACTGGGGAAAGTTTTCTCATCACAAATGGTCCAAGCATGAGAACCTGAACTAGAGCAGGAGCAGAGGATGTGACAAAAATAGGAGTGACAGAGTAATGTCAACAACTTGAAACTAGGCATAGATCTGGTCATGTTAATAACTTGAAAATCTTCAGTGCTCCCTAATTGCCTGGCTCCCAAGACAGTGCAAAATCTAGCACCAATCCCCTCCTATCCTTATCTCATTCCTCTCCATACTCTAGCCAAACTGAAATTAAAGTCAAAGCAAATACCTTTTCTGTTAGGTCTTCCTTGATCCCCATGATCAATTAATCAATCAACAAATATTTAGGTGATTGCTATGTACCAAGTACCATACTATAGGCTAGGAATACAGAGACAAAAACTAAATGGTTCTTGCCTTCAGGGAGCTTATCTTCTAACAAGGAAAGAAGCATATAAATATAAAAGTATATAGAGGATATATGCAAAATAAATAGAAAGTAATTTTGGGATGAGAGACACAAGCAACTGGAGGAATCAGGTTAAAGGTGGTACTGGAACTGAGCTTTGAAGACCATTAGGGACTTAGGAGAGTATATTCTATGCAGAGGGGGAGAGCCCTATGACACTGAGAAAACCTGTGCAAACCAGTATGACTTTCCTCTTCAGTCCTCATCAGGCTTTCTTTTGCCTTTCTAATGCATTTTTATGCATTATAATTATCTGTGTTTAATATTTTCCTTCTATTAGATTATAAAGCCCAGGAGAGCAGGTACTAGACTTAGCTAAATTTTGTAGTTCCCCAGATGTATAACGTGGTACCCTGCCATAGTCAGAAATTTAATAAGTATTTGCTCCATCTTAACTAATTGATTGGATGGAGAGGATGAGAAGAGAGAAGAATCAAATGTGACTGTGATTTTTCTAACCTGAATCACTGGAAGAATTAAGGTACCATCATCAGAAACAGGGGCACTAAGTGAGAATGAAGTGCTGTTGGGAAAAGAGTCTGGGGATTCGACTTCCTACGATTAAAAGGGTCCTACACAATGGAGATTAGGCCAGGGTCAGATGAAGCTCTACAACCAACCATTCCTTACTACTCCTGACAAGCTATGGGCCACGGCTGAAGTCCTTAGGGCTAATTTTGCCTTGCAAACAGATGAGAAGACTGACTAGGGGAAAGGAGCAAAATTCTGAGCTACAAAGGAGAATCAAGGAGATACCTTGGGCTCCTATTTCCAAGTACAATCTTGAGAATAGATGGGGATACTTTTCATACAGTATCAACAAGCCTTTTTAGACATAGAGCTATCCTTCTGAGGAGACAATTTCTTCTTCCAGGAGACATTCTTCTCCTTTGCTACAGTGAGAATGGAACACTTTAATCCCTCGTCTTTCTCCTCACACAATGGTCTCATCATTGGTCCTGCCATTTATATCCTCTCCTAATCATCAGTCATTCCAATGAGCCATTCAGGTGTCTTCCCTGCTGAACAATTCAGCCTCTGCCACCCTAGAACCACCATTCCTGTGTGCCTCCATTGCTCTGTCCACTACCAGTAGAACACCAGGCAAACAACCACTTGAAAAGTGTTTACTCTGGTGAGCAGTCTTCTACTTTACTCCCTATTCCTCCTTATCCACCCCATTTCCCCTATGTTCTCATGCTCCTCTTAGAATCCCCAGCTTTATCTATGGATCATAGGATCATAGATTCAAGGCTCAAAGAGACGTAAGAGGGCATCTATCCAGTTCTTTCATTTTACAAATAAGGAAACTAAGTCTCAGGAAGTATAAGTGGTATACCCAAAGTCAAACAAGAAATGCTAGGATTGGAACCCAGGACCTTAGACCTCATATCTATCCATCTTTTCCCTATACCATACTTCTTTTTATGAAATAAGTCTTCACCAAGTTGTCCCTCTGCTTAGTGGCCAGGTATGGCTGCTTCTCCAGCACTTTGCTATTAATTGGAGCTCACTGCCTCTTCAGAGCTTGGATTACCTGCATCTCTCAGAGACACAATCAGATGGTACAGAGGTTAAACCGAGGCTCCCCAACCTGTAAAAGATGAGCAAGAACAAAGGAAAGGAGACTTGAATTTGGTTAGACCAACTCCTTCCCTCTCTTCTGAAAGGGATACCTCCAGGGGGTGGAGAAATCATTCATCCCATTCCCAGAGCTCCTTGCTCTCTCAGTCCACTGTGTAGCAAACAGACTTGACCTGTGTCTCTGAGTCTTTCCTCCCTATAGGGTAATTCAATGTTATCTCTGCCTATTTCTGCTCCAGAGATGAAGAGATTGCTTTAAACCTGCTGTCCCACAAGCTCTGCTCCTGGCTTCCAACACCATTAAGTTTCATTATAACAAATAAACACCGCAATGACATTTATAAGTTACCACAGAGCACAGAAACACAAATATGAAGCAGATAAACTGCATTTGATCCAAATAATTTCTGCAGGCAATATTGGGCTTAGTCTGAGCTGGCAGCCGGGCACCGAGTAATTTATTGGATTGCGTAGGGCAATGTTGCACATTGGGTTTTTCATTATTGTGTCTCTTTCTCTCTCTAAGGCCTAAATAGGTTAGAAGAGTTTAGACAGAGCTGGGCCAAACAAAGACAGACTTTGCTCAAGCAGATCTAGGCCATGAGTGTCTGCCAAGTGTCCAGAAACAGCCTCTTTCCAACCAACCCCATGCCCAGGAGAGATGAGTGGAGCTTTGCAATTATCTTGATGCCGTCGGCCAAGAATGGCTAATTGTTTTCCCTGCTGCAGGCTGCTATCCTCTCTCTTTCCTGGATAGGTGAATGGAGGAATAAAGGTCCCACATACTGAGTGGATGTTGGAGGACTGACTGGAACCCAGGGACCCCAGATGTATCCAAATGGCAGTTATATAATTTTCCCTCTCCCACTCTGTTTCTAGCCATCCTAGACTAGGAAAGTCACTTGACCAAGAGATAACCTGGTCTTAACGTGAACTCAAGCAACCTTCAATCCCCACCATGGACCTCTCTTCCTGCTCCAAGAGAGAGAAAAAGGCTCTTTGAGACAGCTCTGCAAAACAAAGCCGTGAGAGTTGGCTCTAGGCAGCAGCCTTCCTGCCAAACCCAAACTCATAAAGTTTGATTCAAGGGGCTACAATACCTCCCATTCAGATTCCCTCCTGCCCCATTTTCCCAGTCTTACTAAATAACCCCGTAAGCAGCAAGAACCTGTAGTTATTGTGCAGTTAAATGGTATTTGCCCAGTAAATCCTGAGCTGAGTACTAACCATGATATACAGTAACTAATTACAGACATGAATTCTCTTCCCAAGACACCAAGCGTTACCAGATATTGCTGCATTTAGGGGAGGAGGCTTAGAAAGCTGCTCAATTCTCTCAAGTAAAACTGTGAGTTACTCTGGAGAGGGCATCTGATAGTGTTTACAGGAGAATCTTGGGGAGAGTAAGAAAGTTGTCTTGTATGGCACAGCAGTATCCACAGCTTGAAGGAGCATGTCTCACAAAAGCTCATCCCTTCTCTGTCAGCTCCAACATCTTCACCTTGGCAGAATGACCCAGCATAGCAACAGCTGGCCCGTGCTCAGGCTTTGCAACATTGGAATGGCTTGGCCAATCTCTGACTTTGTGAAGACTGAGGACTCTGTGCGCACAAGGAAAGAGAAATCGGTGTGCACAATGAACTGGCAGAGGCAGCCATTCTGTGAAAAGAGGAAAGGTGGCATTTGCAAAATATTCAGGATCTAAAATGAGGTAACAGACAGACATGGCAATTTGCTTGTGTCTTTGGCCTTCATGCAACCTCTGTTTGCCCCATTTCATTTTTCATAGAGGTGAACTAAGCACAGCACCAGACATTACTATGGAAGGAAGAAACAGAGCATCTGTTTAATGCTAAAAAGTTCCTTCCCTTGCCAGTCTGGATAGGGGTTATACAGGGAAGAAATGGAAATAGAATGGAGCAGACAAGTCAACAAGTCAAGTCAATAACATTTATGAAGTGTTGACTATTCCCTATACCCTAGAACAGTTTCTGAGTAACCCTTTTTGGGTGTCATGAATCACATTGGCCAATCATTTGAAGTCTATGGATCTCTTCTCAAAATGATGCTTTTAAATGCATAAAATAAAATTATAAGATTACAAAAGAAAACAAATACAGTTTTCAAAATATTGATATTTGAAAAGACGATAACAGATCCCAGGATAAGACTCTTTGCCTCAAAAATCGTAAGATTTTCATTTAAAAAGAACTTTAGAAAGAAGCTACTCTAACATCCTCCTTTTATAGACAAGGAAAATAATAGCTATATTGAGAAAAGTGATTTTCCCAAGGTCACACAACTAGTCTGGGCAGAGTCATGATTTGAACTCAATACTCCCAGCTACAAATCTAGGGATCTTTCCAATGTACCATCTAGCTCAGCTCCATGTCTGTTTCTAGAGCCCTACTTACTCATATTTGAGAAAGCCATTCCCTGTTATTTCTTTTGTGATGAGGACATCTCTCTGTGCTCATTCACATTTTCCCCATAGGCCTCCATTGTTCCTTTTCCTTCCCTTGCCATCCCCATTTTAAAATTGCGTAAAATAAACCCCAATAACTCAACAATTATTTTTGTTTAAAAAAAAATGACTTACATTTGTAGCACCTTTTAATGTTTACACAGAGCTTTCTTTACAATAATCCCATAAGATAAACTAGCGCCAATGTAACCATCGTTTTGGTAATGAAGAACATGAGGGTCAAAGGGGTGAAGGGACTTGTTCAAGGTTACACAGCCAGTGAGCCTCAAGGTTGAATTTCAAGACCAAAACCACCCAGCAAGATAGAAAAGAAATATAGTGCTGAAACAAGCCGATTCGTACCTGCTTCTGTCTCTGACCAGCGGCCTCTTCTACCAGGTTTCTCTTGAGATGTGTCCATCATTTACACACGGCAGCATCCCTTATTTGCAAATGTTTTCACTCCAAACAATGTCAACAAAGAATGAAAAATAATTGTGAGTCATTTTCTCTGCTCAGCTATGTAATTTTAGGGATTATGTAAATAAGCCCACAGATTCAGGTCTGCTTTTCCCCAGGAGATGGGACAAAATAAAGCAGTATCCATGAGATAAGTGGTGTCAAACCAGTCCCAAGAAATGTGGGATACCCCAAGTCCAAAGTCCCATGGCAAACAGAAGTCAGAATTCTTTGTCTCTATTAGGACGTAAGTACATTATACACACACTACATGTGTGTATAGGGGATGTCAGGGTAATCTCACTCAGGCATTCTTATTGACACTAGCACCTACTTAACAAAGTCCTTCCTTAGCATCTTGGGACTTCTTAATTCACTCTCTCTTGTGCTCAGCCTGCAGCCCAAAAGGAGAGGAAACCCTTTAAAACCAAAACACTTAGTTACCTGTGCCAGCTAGGTAGCTCAATGGATAAAGCTCTATGTTTGGACTCAGGAAGTCCTGACCTAACCTCAGATGCTTACTGACTGTGTGACTTGGGACAAGTCGTGTAACAGAGGCCTGCCGCAGTTTTCTCAACAACAAAATGTGGGTCATAATAACACCTACCTCCCAGGATTTTTGTAAACCACTGAACAGCACATCTGGCACATAGTAGGAGCTTGTAGAGTACAGAAATAGAGTCATTCACAACAGAAATGCTATTATTATTTGTAAACACAGTACAGTCCCTGGTCCATAATAAAAGCTTATAGAATACAGAACTAGAATATTTCACAATACAAATATTATTTGTAAAGTGCTTAGTCTAGTGTCTGGCACATAGAAGTGCTAGTATTATTTGTAAAGCACTTAGCACAGTTCCTGGCACATAGTAGTCATTTAATAAATGCTTGTTTGTTTTCCTCTTGTGCTAAGAAAGAAGTGAACTAGAAAGAAAATTCTGTGAGAGGTGGGGAAGAGAAATCCACATCAGAATGGTGCTTTGCCAGTCTACGAAGTGATGCCCTCTATTCTTGGTATATAGATGGGGGTTGTTTTTAGTGTTATTCAGTCATTTTCAGTCGTGTCTGACCCTCCATGACCCCATTTGGGCTTTTCTTGGCAAAGATGCTAGAGTGATTTGCTATTTCCTTCTCCAGCTCATTTTACAGGTAAGGAAACTAAGGCAAATACGGTTAAATGACTTGCCCAGGGTCACATGACTAGGAAGTGTTTGAGGTCAGATTTGAACTTAGGAAAATGAGTCTTCCTGACTATAAGTCAAGCGCTCTCCACTGCACTGCCTGGCTGCCTTTATAGATAGTAGGAGGAAAGAGATGAGAAAGACAAGACTTAGTTTCCAATGTCTCAGTCAAGTCTTCACAGGAATGTTTGATTATTTTTTATAAAATACTGCAAATTTCTAGAACATCAAATGTCTCCCTGTTCAAATATAAACACCAAAATTTGTTCTGACATAACAAGTAAGGCATTCTCTACCTTTAGGAGTTATGCATATCTTTTCTCCTTCTGTAACACAGCTAATTGAGAACTTACTTAGGCATTTAGGAACCCAAAGCAAGAGAGATTCAGGTTGTAGTACCAAGACAATCTATTTCCAAATGGGAACTGACCCAGGCATCATCCATGAGAGCCTTCCCAAATGGACTTAAAGCTGGGTTTCATGGAACAGGAAAATATACAAGATGGTTCCCAGTCTCTGAAAATAACCACAAAGCTGAAGGGACAGGAAAGATATCCTCCCAATGCAGCCTTTCCTAGGAGGACCCCCCCCCCACCACAGGCAGCCATGGCAACCCAACCTGCATGTCAGCAGGAGACTGCCACATTCATTTTTTCCCCATAGAAGGACTGAGCGCCAAAGCCCCTAAGCCAGGCAGAATGATAACTTTAAAATGGAAATCATTAATCATAGAATGTGAGAATTGGAAGGGAATGTAGAGATCATCTGGTCCAACTCTTTCTTTTGATAGATAAGTAAATGGAGCCCTTGAGAAGTGAAATGACCTACAGAAGGTCATTCAAATAATGGGATGAAAACACAGGGTCCTCCCACCCTGACCAACGTTTCTTTCTTTTTTTCCTTTTTTTTTTTTTTTTTTTGCAGGCAATTGGGATTAAATTACTTGTCCAGGGTCACATAGCTAGTAAGTGTCTGGAGTCGGATTTGAACTCAGGAAGATGAGTTTTCCTGACTCTAGGCCCAGCTCTATCCACTGTACCACCTAGCTACCCCTCTCCATGTCAATCATGGAGTCAACTCATACACTTAGGAAATATTAGGAATCTTAGAAACCATGTTGTTCAAATTAAATGACTTGCCCAAGGTCACACAATTACTTCATGACACAATAAAAACTAAATCATGTACTGTTCTACATACCTGCAAGAAAGGGACATTCAGAGATTTGAGAAAAGAAAATAAGAGGCTGAAAATTATTGACTTCATGTTGGAAGGACTCTTTTAAGGTCTGGACTGTGAACGTAACTCCAGGATAGTCTGTGGTCAACTCATTCCAGACTAAGGAGATATTGCGACTCCCTAACATCCTTGTCCTAGTCTAAATCTCTGATATTCTAATTTAAGAAATATGCCTGCATAATTCAACCACCCCAGCCACCTCCTAGGAAATTATGCCTTCTTATTATTAGTATGAATAGGGAAGGAACTGAGACTCAGGAAGAAAAAGAAATTTAGCCAGAACCACACAGTAAGCGGGCAGCAGATTTGGGGTTCACATTCAGCATCCCTGCCTTTGGGAGCTCTAGTGACCCCTCAGAACTGCTAGTAAGCCTCTTAACCACATGGCCTCTCTGAATATTCCCCAATTCTATCTCAAACCAGAATAGATGGACTAAGATGGTCTACCTCCTTTACAGACACCAATGAGCACATTATTTCTCGCAGCCGTTGTCAATTTCCATTTGGCAACCAGGCCACAGGCTGAATCAATGGAAGGAACATCTCTTCCTGCTCGCTAATGAGAGCAGAGCATGCCCTGCCTTAGGGATGGGATGTTGATAAGCAGGATAAATCACTAGATTTATGGTGACTTTGGAGTCACCCTGCCTTGGCTAGCCTTGTTCTTCCTTATTGACTTCAGCTCTCTGGGACAACCTTAGCAGGGAAGAGTGTGTACCCAGGGATTTTCTGTATAAATAGAGATGTTAAGGGGGACTGTCTTTACCTTCACTCCAAAGTGCATAACCCTGAATCCCTCCCTCCCCTCCCCACCTCAGAGTAGAAGAGGAGTCAAATGCTAAGGTACAACCCCAGTTTTGTGGCTGCATCAAGTAGGAAATGAATGACATTACCAAGAGTTTGGGAAAGGCCACCAACTGCTGAGAGTGTGAATTTGGGAAGGGAACCCCTTCGATAGGCCCATAATAGCTAAGGTCCAGGATAGGTGAATGGAAGAAAGTATGGCCATGTTCTTATGGCCTGCCTTGAATGAATGACCTCCAACTCAAGAATTCTATGTAAATCATTAGAGAAAATTACAGATTCCTACCACCCACCCACTTGCCCACTACCACCACTCCCTAGAGTTTGGTAGGACTGCCACAACACTCCACTCCTTTCCCTCACAGCCCTTTTCTATGAGTATACCATAGCTGTGGATTCTGAGAGACTCCTTAAAGCTTGGCTGCCTTCAGGAAAAGGGCTGGCCTTGAAGAAAGACAAGGTGAAACAGGGACCTACGGGGAAGAATAATATTCTCTCTGCTTGAAAAGTCTTCCAAATGGTTGCCTTTGAGGACCTTACTCAAGACCTTTGTGTTACCAGGTACAGAATCAGCCCACCAAGTCCAGGGTGTGCCCCACCACACCCACCAACACACACAGAGTCCTGAATATTATTGGCACAGGTGGCTCTATCTATCCCCTTCCTCCTTTTCCTCCTGGTGGCTTATTTCCCAGGTACTAGGCAATGAGCTCTTAATTTTATAAAAAATAATTTGTAAGTGGGGAGGAAACTGGAAATAAATATCCCTGAGTATATGTATACTTAAACCCTTCCCAACTGGTTGCCAATAATGGAACAGACAGTGACATTTGAGCCCTTTCTGCATGGCTGATCATACAAGTCAGTGGGACTTTAAAAACAAGGTAGGGATTTGGTGATGGTATCAGAGCCACAGGAAGGCTCTCAGGTTCGGCTCTCTCCTGCATGACTAACAGGAAGAAATAGATTTCTAATCTACCTTCCGATTCCCAAGGCCTCTCTCTCTACCTCCTGGGCACCTCCTGACAGATGCTGCTCCAGTTCATAGGACCCTGGGGCCTGTGAATTTTCTTGGATGGTCAGTCACTAGTTGATGATTCAGGCAAAGAAATTCAGTCTGACAGTTCATTCAGTCTGATAGTTTATTCATTCATTTCACTTTAATTCAACAAACATGTATTAGGCACCTACTCTATACAAAGCACTATGTTAGGTACTTTGGAGGAAACACACAGATGTAATAAGATAGACCCTGTATTCACAAATATATATTCTAGAACGAGGTGAAGACATATGTACACAGTTCAATTCAACAAACATTTAAGTGTTTACTCTGTGAAGAGCACTGTCTTGAGGAGATATGGAATCTAGACAAGACATCGTTCCTGCCTTCATAGGGCTTACAGTTTAGCAAGGGAGATAAATCACATATATAGATCATCATAATGATGTAACATATGACATATAGGGTAGCAGTAATGGATCCGCTAATTCAAGGCTCAAATTGGCTCAATATTTTAGAGATTAACCATAGGACATGACCAGGTTTCTTTAGCCAATCACAAAGTACCTCAACAGCCACTCCAGTGAACCAAGGCCTTTTTCCACACTTAATATAAAGCCTCTGACTTTTTAGTAGAGGACTGCCCTCACCTGGTTATTGTGTCAGATTTAGTACCTAGACTCTTGCTTTAAATGGAATGGCATAGTTGGTCTACAAATTCTATGGCCCCATCATTACATATATACATATACATACATATATATATATATATACATATATATATATATATATGTATATATATATACACATTAAAGATTTGTAAAACAAAAACACTAAATGAGGTCCATGGGGAATGAGGTCATGAGTAATTTTGGGAAAATTTAGTACTAGAGCAGGCAGAGACTTTAGAGGTCACCTAGTCTAGCCTCCTCATAAGATCATAGATAAAGAGCTAGAAGGGACCCTAGAAGAGATAGAGGGAGAGCGTTCTAGGTATAGGAGACAGTGACATATGCATAGAGATAAGAGAGGGCAACACACACACACACACACACACACACAAACCCATATGGGATAGTGGAAAGAACCCTGGATTTAGAACCAGAAACCCCAAACCTAAATCCCAGCTCTACTGCTCACTGCCTGTGGGACATCAAACAAGCTTTCTTCTCTTTCTGGGGTTGGGCTAGATCATAGGATGATAAATTTGGAGCTGAAATAGACCTTTGAGATGATCTCTGTTTATGCTTTTAAGTCTGTAATCTTGTAAGATCAGAAAGAGGTAAATAAAACAATTCACTCCATTGAGTCATTCATCCACCAAATATGTGGATGAATGCTTGGACCTACTATGTGCAAACAGTACATCAAGTACTGAGAGGGCCACAAAGGGGAACAAGACACAATTCCTATCCTTTAAGAGCTCATAGTGTTTCAGGAAAGTAAGAGAATAACCATTAGTGCAGACAAAGTTGAAGTCAACCAGTCAATAAGCATTTATTAAGCGCCCGAAGTTGTCACTTCCACTCCCTTCTCAATTTAACATTGACTGCATTTTCCTAGGCACAGACATTTCTCATGTCATTCTCTCTACATTATCACCTATAGGACATTTCAATAATATATATATGTACTTTATTAACCAATGCATTTGTAATAATGGCAAGTACAATGGCACAAAACCAAAGGAAGTCAATGTTTAGACTATTCCCCATCAGCTGTTCTATATATTTGAGAATAGCAGACATGACAAACTGATTCACACATACGTGTATTTTTCTATGATGCCTCTGGAGTCTGTATGTTCCTGGTAAATGTGGAGCCAGACAACCTCAGCCTAAGACTTACTGTATAACTTTGCCTTGGTGATGTATTGATGGTTCCCTTTCAAATTCACTTCTCCCAATATAGTTTACACTTCTGTAATACTTCCTGTTTTCCAAAAATACTTTAAAACTCACTTAGGTCACTCATAACTTACATGTTGTGTGACTCTGAGCAGCTCACTTTTCACATGTTAGCCTCAGTTTCCTCATCTGAGGGCTCTGGATTGTATCATCACCATGGTAACTTCTAGCACAAAATCAAGGATTCCCAAAAGGTAACCATGATGACATGAAAAAAATAAAAGGAGAAATACAGGCTTGAAACCTGCCTCCAACACTTGCAAGATATGTGAGCCTCAGTTTCCACATCAGAAAGATGAAGCAAATAATGCCTCTGGCATCTATCAACCTCACATAGCTATTGTGAAATACTATAGAAATATCATTTATCATTATTGTCCTCTGATGTCCAATGTCGGATATGGTTTGTCCTTCCTTAGTTTCTAGCACTTTTACCCATTTTAAGACTATCATGCAAGCCTGTAAGATAGCACTATTAACAAGTACTGATCTTACACAACAGAGACAATGTGAGTAAGCACTGAATTCAAATCCTCCCTCTGCTAATTGCTACCTGTGTGATTTTAGGCAAGTCACAACAAATCCCTGGACCTTGGTTTCTTTGTCTATAAAATGAGGGAAGCTGGGCAAAGTGACTTCCGAAGAACCTTCTAACTCTCAGTCTATGATCCATGAGCACAAGGCTTTATTATATTTCTATCAGAATTTGTAAATACCTTGTTGGTGTTCAAAGTATGCAACAGATTGTGGTACAACCAACTGTTGTTGCTCAATCATGTTCAACCCTTCATAACCCCATTTGGGATTTTCTTGGCAAAGATCCCCGGGTGGTTTGCCATTTCCTTTTCCAACTCATTTGACAGATGAGAAAACTGAGGCAAGCGGATAAAGTGATTTGCCCAGGGTCACAGAGTTAGTAAGTGGCTGAGGTCAAATTTGAACTCAGGAAGGTGAGGCAGCCTGACTCCAGGCCTGGCACTCTATCCACTGCATCACTTGGCTGCCCTTCAAAATATGCATACAAGTTATTGAAATGCTTTCTACACGGTCCTCAGGAGTAAGGAGGAAGGGCACATATGCTAGCTTGCCTCTGTCCTTTGAGACTCAGTATAGGGGATGTGGGATTTCCCTTCTGGAGACCAAAGAGCTGGGTTCTTATCCATGTTGGTAGCTGATTTTCTGCATATTCTGGGGCAAGTCATTTACCAGCTCTCTGCTCTGCTCTCTTCCATCCTCCCTCCCTCCCTTGCAGGAACAGCTGTTAGGTTGTCTGCAAAAAGCACTCCTGCTCGGGGAAGGAGAGGGAGAGAACTACAAGGTTACTTCTGACATCCCCACCCCCTAGGTCTGGATATTATTAACACTCTGGACAGTTGTAACCTCCCCTCCACCTGCTGTCGGAGCAAGCACTCAGCTAGTTTGCCAAGTAAGTGAGAGATGAAGGGGGGAATGTCTGAATTCATAGGATTTTAGATCTAGAGTTGGAAAGAAACTCAGGGACCATCTGGCCCAACCTCCTTATTTTATAGAGGAGGAAACTGAGGGCCTGGGAGCATAAACAACCCCCTCAGTGTCCAACAGCTAGCAAGATTTAAGCCAATTTCCTCTGACTGGAAAGAGCCAGCACTCTTTCCCTAGTCCAAATCACCTCTCTTTCCTAGTTTCTGTTGATCTGATCTCACAGGTTGTGTGGGGTGTTGTTCGTCCTTCATTTTTTAAGAAGATCAGTAGCATCGTGAATGATGTCTTGCCTTGTGCATGAATGGGATTTAAGTGAGGCAGAATTGTGCACTATCTTCAGCTTTGCTTTTTCTTCCTGAGTCACTGAAGTCCAAGGGCAGGACAAAATCAAGATGACTGGCAATGACCTCGGATGCTATGGATGACCTTGGCGTCTTCAATGCCTGACCAAGCTCTAAGCGCTCCATTATGCCTGCTGTAGTCACCTTTGCTGTTGGAAAAAAATGTTCTCATCTGCCCATTCCACATGGGAAGACCTTCACATATTTTGGGCAGCATTCCCCTAACTCACTGAGACCTGTCAATTCAAAGCCTAGAGCTACAGGGAAGATTTTCAGTGTCTGCTTCCCACAGCTAGCCAACCAGTACAGACTGTGGCTGAACTAGAATACTAACACCTCCCATTTTCACCATGTCCTCTCCACTTCTGTGCTTTGTCACCTTTACACTGGCCATTCCTTAGGCCTGGGATGGACTCCCTTCACTCACCTGCTCTCCCCAGGATTCTTCTTCTGACATAGGCTAATCCTCAGCAATATAACGATCCAAGACAATCCCAAAAGACTAATGATGAAGTGTTCTATCTGCCTCCAGAGAAAAAACCGATATGACTGAATACAGACTGAAACACTATTTTTCACTTCTTCTTTCATTTATTTTTTCTTAATCAAGACTTCCTGTAGAAAATGCCTAATATGGAAATGTTTTAGATAATTGGATATGTACGATCTATATCTGATTGCTTGCCATCTCAGGGACAGCAGAGGGAAGGGGAGGATAGAATTTGGAACTCAAAACTTTAAATAAAATGTTTAAAAATAGAAAAAATAGATTAAACTTTATTAATAACAATGGCTAGCATTTTGCAGCGTTTTAAGTTTCGCAAAGTACTTTACAAATATGATCTCACTTGATTCTCATAAACATCCTTGGGGGAGGGGCTATTACTATTCCCTTTTACAGCTGAGGAAATTAAGATAGATAGAGGTTAAATGACTTGCCACAAGGGTCAGGTACTAGGGAATGTTTGAGTCTGCATTTGAAATCAAGTCTTTCAGACTTCAGGACCAAGGCTCTAGCCACTGTCACAGAGCTGTTCTGACATCCCCTTTTGAATTCATTCTGACCCCTCTAGTTCTGGTCCATGAGAAGAGGATGAGGAAAAATCTATATATTCACAGAATGGGCCAAGTTTTGAGGAAAATAAGGCGGCTAAAATATGTCCCAGGGGTTCACAAACACAACAATGCCAGGGGGAGTCAGAAATACCAGTGCACTTCAACTTCTTCATCTGAAAATTAAAAGAGTAATAAGGATTTTTCTTCATCTAACATTCTATGGATCTATGACTCTGTGATGAATAAAGTCCGTGAAGGGACAAGGATCGTAGGGCTGTGAGGGAGAGGGGATGGGAATGAATGGAGAAAATAAGAGGAGAGGGAGAAAGGGCATAGAGGAGATTCCAAGGCTCCAGCTTGTTCAGCCCTGGCTTCACCATCCTGAACTTCAGTGGTTATCACAGTGGTGAGCCTGGCACACAGGTGGTGTTTACTTGAAAGGTCTAGGTCATTTGGCCACCTAGGAAGCTCAACATCAGGCCAACTGGCTTTGCCCTCTCCACAGTTTATATGCTGCCATCTAAATGTGGGGCCTTCAGCATTTAAAATGTTTTAATTGAAGATGGTGGGGACATCCCAGAGCCAGATGGTAATTGGCTTTAAAAATGCTAATATATGTTGTGCATTTCTGAAATGGGGATAAGGTGAAAGGGATAAGAACCTAGGGTACAAGGGGATGGGCCACTCCTTCCCTGGGGCCGGATGGGCCGAGGTGGGGAGAGGACTTGTGAGAAGCTGAGGGTCTTTGAGGGGGAAAAAATAACAGGGAGGAAGAGAAGCCCGAAGGGTTCAGAGAGAGAGAAAAAGATAGGCAAAGAGCTGGCTAGAAGAAGTTGTGACTAAGGGGGTGTGTGAGAGGGACAGAGAGAAAAGAGTGGGTGTGAGAGGGGGAGAGAAAGAGAGAAAAAGGAATGAAAGGAGAGGGAGAGGGGAAAGAGGAGAACAGAGAGAGAGAGAGACAGAGACAGAGAATGGAGAGGGGGAGAGAGAGAAAGAGGGAGAGAGAGAGAGGGTGAGAGGGAGAGAAAAAGAGAGAAAGAGAGAAAAAGGAATGAAAGGAGAGGGAGAGGGGAAAGAGGAGAACAGAGAAAAAGCGATTGAGAGATAGAGAGGTGGAGACAGAGAATGGAGAGAGAGAGAGAGGGAATCCAGGATGAGCATATCCAAAGAGAAAAATTGGGGAGGGACATAATTAGTTATCCTAGTGTATCTATTTCTATCCCAAAATTACTAATTACTACTCTTATGACCTTAGGCAAATCACTTAACCTACTGAACTTCAGTTTTATCATCTGTAAAATAAAAGTGTTGAACTACATTATATCTAAGGTCCCTTCTGGCTCTAAATCCTAAGGTTCCAGTGGTTCTATGACATCCCTATCCTTACTGCCACCATAGCTTTTCATAGCACTGCCTACCAGGACTAGAATTCCCACCAATGGAGACATTTCCCTGGGTTAGAAGACAGAGTTTGGATTATTGGATTTATTATTTGGATTATTGCCTCTAGAAAGCTGCAGTTAAGATCAATCAATCAATCAATCAATCAAAAAATGACCTTATGTTCCCTGGGAAGGGAAAATCCAAAGCCCTAGGTTAGGGGCATGTAGGTGGAACTATAAAATGCTAGGATCTAGAGCCAGTCATATCTGAATTCAAATTCAACCTCACATACTTATTAGTCATGTGATCCTGGGCAAGTCACTTAACTACTGTCTGTCTCGGTTTCCTCATTTGTAAAAGGGGAAGAAAAAATTAGGGCACAGGGAGTTTGCAGGCCCTGGATCAGAGGGGCAATGCTGCCCCCTGGGGAGTTCTGGAGGGGGGAGTAGCCTTGGGTGCAATTGGCATGGGGGGTGTTGAATAAAAATAAAGGAGTGGTGAAAGCATAAGGAAAAAAGAGAAGAAAATTTTGAAAAATCATTTGTACATGTTTCAACTGTTGGGTAACAGTTAAAGTCATAGTGATTACATTATTTCCCAAATAAACACACAAAATGCAAGTTATAACTGATCATAGATCAAGCCCACAACAGGTCTTAACAAACAAGTGCTGACAGGCAGGCATGTCACGCATTATTGGGAAGTTCAGCATGCCTCAGCAGGAACATGTGCATGTAATGACTTCTTTACTATATGGTTACATGACACAATATTGCTTCATCCAAGTTTCAATACAGAAAAAACAAAAAATTTACAATAAATTAAATTTAAGAGAAGCATCATTTTTAAAGACATATTTTATATTTTTTTAAATGATACAAATTTCAAAAAAAAATCATTAAAGGGTTAAAGAGAGTAGATTTCCAGGGAACTGGGGGAGAAGGGGGGTTACTGAGCATTTTTTTAAAGAGGGCAGTAGGCCAAGTAAGTTAGAGAACCTTTCCCCTGGATGATTGACAGTTTGTTTTATACAAGGACTCATCAGAGACAGTCTGTGGCAGATTGTGCTAGAAATACCCTTCTTCATCAATTAGTGAAGACCATGTTGCTCTGGGCTCAGACATGTAGGGTGAGGGGAAGGATGTCACCTTTGTGACCTCTGACCAATTCATTGTTTAGGAGGAACAAATTCAACATCCGATGAATGAATGAACATATTAAATGAACAACCTACTTTAAAATATTTTCCCAAACCATATGTTCTCTACCAGAACCTGTGTATTTCCTGGATTTTGTAGCAGGTTGTAATTCCCAGATGCATCTCACCAAACAGTGAAACTCTTACCACTGGCACTGGAGGATGGGACTAGACATGCCTTATATCATAACTGTGTCATTTCACCACTCACCACCACCCTCTTCCCCTCTAATCAAGCCATGAACTCCAAAGCCTCCATTTAAGGAGAGAGCTCAGCTCAAAATGCCACATTTCTCTCCTGGCTGAAGTACTCTGAGCTTTCTCTGACTTTTCCATCATGCCCCCATGTCAGGGCCCTCTCCTCCCTTTTTCAACCTTTTCTGTGCTGTCTTCCCCTGCCAGATTGCAAGTTCCTTGAATACATGGACTGTTTTTCTTTTTTCGTATTTACATACCCCACTCTTAGCACAGAGTCTGTCATACCATAGGCCTTTAACAAATGTTTATTGACTGACCATGTTGTTTGTCCTTTGTTCTGGAAAAGGACTGATGACATCACAGGGTGATGACTTGTACATGAATTAGATTTAAGTGAGATTTTATTTTTTGGAATTCTTTTAGGGAGACATCATCTGACCCACAATAGATCAGAACCCATGTGATAAGGAGTCATGTTCTAACAATGTTTGAGTCTCCAAAATACTTACCAAGAAGTGCAAACTTAGACTTCATTTAGAAGATGGAGAAACTGAGGCATTAGCTAGGCAGCAACTTCCCAGAAAATCAGAAACATGACAGATTAAAAATTAATTTTTAATCTAAGAGATTCTCTTGACCTCCTTTTCTCCATCTGTAATACCCATCTAGCCATTTCTCAAGATAATAGCTATGACCCTACAGTGCTGTAAGGTTTTCAAAGACTTTTACATAGCTATTATTTTATTTGGTTTCACAATGTGGTGAGTTAAGTTCTATTAATTTTCCCATTTGATAGACACAAAAGCCAAAGGTATCAGAGGTTGTAACTTGGCCAGTGTTGCACACCTAATAAGTATGGGAGACAAGATTTGAACTCAAGTCCTCTTGATTTCAAACCCAGTGCCTTATCTACTATGCTACCTGCTGGCTCTCCTTACTGTTGATTTATGGGGCCATCATTGACTCCCTATTGGAGTAGTCCTCTGTTCACCTTGCTTACCTGGTCTGTCTTGGGCAATGTACCAGATCCCTGCAATCCTGTGGCTCAAGCTGTTTCTCATACTCTGACTGTGTACCACCAACGTCTGTGCTGAGGGGCTTGATTCAGCTAAACAATTTAACAAACATTCAATAAAAACCTAATATGTATGCAGCACTGAGAACATAAAGCTTAAAGAAGAATGTAATTCCTGTCCACAAGGAGGTTACAATTTTAATAAAGGGGATATGACATGAATAATTTAGAAATATATATGATAAAGGCTCCAGTGCTCCAAGATGACTTGAAGAGGGAGGGATCATTTCATATGGGGAGCTCAGGAAAGGCTTCATGAAGGATGTGACCCCTAAGCTAGGTCTGGAAGCAAGAGAAGTCACAAGCATCTATCCTGTACCAGATGCTGTGTTAGGCACTAGGGACATAACATAAAGAAAAAATCACTCCTATGCTCAAGGGATGTACATTTTATTGGGGAACATTTAAATATAGGGAGAATGCTTACAAATAAGCACAAGGCAGTTTGGGAAGGAGTAGAATGAGGAAAGACTTCATATAGAAGGTTTGACATGAGTCATGAACAGAGGAAAAGATTCTGTGAGACAGAGACAAGGAGAGATGCCTCCCATGAGGCATGGTAGACAGGTAGTTCAAAGACAGAAGCAGGAATGGAGTGATGTGTCAGAAATGGCAAAAAAGCCAGTTTGGCTGTACCCTAGAGTATGAGAAGGGTAGTGATGTATAATGACACTGAAGAAATAGGTTGGGACCAGTTTGTAGAGGACTTTAAAAGCTAAACAAAAGAGCCAATTTTTGATCCTAGAGGCAATAGGGAACCACTGGAGTTTATTGAGGAGGGGAGTGAAAAGAATTTAAATAAGTACAGGAGACAAGGGTATGTGTTCCTGCCCAAAAGAGGGAGAATATAGAATGAAATGAGAAATTGTGGTAGTTCCATTTGAACAGTATGGGGAGTAATAGAAAAGGATGGTCTATCCTGTCACCTCTCCCATGAGACTCTTCTCACCATTGCCATCCTCATAACGAATCTGAAACCACAGAGAAGCTCAATTCCTGGATCTCTCATAAAGAGGAGTATTTTGTTTTTGTCTTGGAGGCAGGAAGGGCCAAGGAAGGCTCTCCACACTAAATCATTTAATCCCAATAACTCTTTTTTTCCTTTTTGCCATCTCTCTCTTAATCTACACAGACCCAGCTGGTGCTCTAAGTCATGTTTCTGTCCCCAGATATATATAGCTCAGCAAGGAGCCTGGTATTCAGGAGGCATAAATGGCTTTAGGGACAGGGACAGAGAAGAGAACTTCTGGTAGGAGGGAAGGAAGGTAAAATGCATAATTACAAGATGGGAGAATCATGGCTAGGTGACAGTTCCTCTGAAAAAAGACCTGGAATTTCTAGTAGATCAAAAGTTTAATAAGGCAACTGGTCAACCCTGGGGTAAGCCAGTTGAGTGACATAGCGGTCAGAGTGCTAAACTGGGAATCAGAAAGACCTTGAGTTCAAGTGCTATCTCATATATTTAATAAATAATAACCAGGCTAGTACAGAAATATATTTTGTATAACTTTACATGTATAATAGGTATTCTATTGCTTGCCCGTAAAGACAAGTGAGGGAGGGAAGAGCTGTAGGGAGGGAAAGAATTTGGAAATGAAAATTTTTTAAATGAATATTTTAAAATAAGATTAAAGAAATAAATAATAGCCATGTGACCCTGGGCAAGTCACTAAATAATATACAAGTAGGTGAATTCCAAATACTTGTAATTCTATCCTATTTGATGCTGCTTAACATAATAAAGAGATTTTATTCAGTCACTTCCAGTTTTACTTTCTAATCCTAAGAATAGCCTCTCTATCATTATTGAGCATTTTACATGCATTAATATTTAATTCTCAAAAGATGCAAGGTAGTAAAGGTATTAATAGCTCCATTTTATAGTTAAGAAAACTGTGGCAATCCTACAGCAATGATGTCATTGCAATGTCACTCAAATCCTTTGAGGCAGCTAGATAATGCAATAGATAGAGGGCTGGACCTGAAATCAGGGTAGTCTGAGTTCAAATCCAAACTCAAACATGTACTCTGTGACCCTGGGCAAGTTATTTAATTTTTATCTGCATCAGTTTCCCCCCTAAAATGGAAATAATAAATAGTACCTACCTCAAAGGATTATTGTTAAGATCATATGAGATAATGTTTATAAAATGCTTTGCATATTGCCTGGCACATATAAGGTTCTTAATAAATGCTTATTCCCTTTTGCCTTCCCCTTTTTTTCTAAAACAGACGCTACTCCTCACTACATATGCACTTTTCTGATCTTTCCTAAAACTTCCCCTAACCTACTTTTATTATTTCCTCTCTTCCCTACTCCCATAATGCAGATATTCACAGACACTGTGTCAGCATACCGTGCTTATTAAATTATTCTTGCTTAGTACAAATATAACAATATCTAAAACCTACATTTCCATCATGATTCTCCCTATCCCAGATGCATAGGGATAATTCCAGACCCACATATATTTGGGTTGTGAGGTCTTGCCATACTAGCATAGGGCTAAGTATTGTGGGATATCTAGAATAAGTATTGAATCAAATTGATGAAATGAAACCATCATTATCCATGAGACTATTACCATGATTAAGGACCCAAAAAGTATGGCATAGACAGTAAGTGGTATAGAAATCCAGTCAGAATCAAAGAACCTAAAAATTATAAGGGTTTCCTAGGGAGCATCTAGGCCAGACTTCAAGTCAGTAGACAGATGTCATCTACAACATCCCTAAAAAGTAGCCAGGATGTTCTTGACAGGTGACATGTAAGCAAAGACTTAATGGAGAAGCTGTGAATTGCACTGGATCTGGAAAGATGGGTAGAATTTGAATGAAAAGAGAAGGGGGCAAGAAGTGATGGAGGTGTGGCTAGACAGCAGGTTATCAAATAATGACCTTGGAGTTTTAATGGACTGCAAGTGCAGGATGGTAGGGTGGTACTCATAGCCCAGAAAAGCTCCACTTTGCTCTAGTCAAATCATAGGGAGAGAGTATGGTATTCAATTCTGGGCAGTTTGGGAAAGGACACTGATAATCTGGAGATAATCCCAAGGAAGGAAATCAGTAGAGAGAAGGGCTTTGAGTTCTTGTCATATGAAAATCACCTGAAGGAATGAGGGATGTCTAGCCTAGAGAAGAGGAAATTGAATGTGGGCATGACAACTCTAAAACTTTAAGCATTTGAAGGGTTCCCTTGAGGAAGAATGATTAATTGTATTCTACTTGTCCCTAGGCGGCAAAGTAAGGAGAAAATAATGGAAAGTGCAAAGTTAAATTTAGGCGAATCAAGTTAAACTTCCTAACAATTAGAACTAGCCCATAGTAAGATAGAAGATAATGGGTTCCCCCTCTTTATAGATCTTCTAGAAGAAGCTGAACAGTCATTTGTTTGATATGTTATAACAGGAATTCCTTTTAGGTTTGGGTTGTATTAGATGGCTACTGAGGTCCCTTCAAAAATATTTAGATTCTAAGACTTAATGTGGTGCCAGAGGTAGTAGACATCTGAGAAGGGATTAAAATGTGGGTGAGTCAAAGTCCAAGTCTCCATTCATTTCACCATGATGCCTCTCTACAAAAAAAGAAAGGAAGGAAGGAAGAAAGGAAGGGAGGGAGGGAGGGAAGAAGGAAGGAAGGAAGGAAGGAAGGAAGGAAGGAAGGAAGGAAGGAAGGAAGGAAGGAAGGAAGGAAGGAAGGAAGGGAGAGAGAAAGAAAGAGAGACAGAGACAGAGAGAAAAAGAGAGAAAGAAGTCCAAGATAGATCCTTGGAAAACACTCACACTTAGATAGTGGGAGACAGATCACAAACTAGCAAAGGAGACCAAAAACAGATGAAAACATTTAGGAAGAGAACCAGGAAAGACAAATGTCATAGAACTCAGGAGAGGAAAGAGTTTCTAGAAGGAGGAAATAGTCAACAGAGACTAGTTCTGCAAAAAGCTCAAGTAGACTAAAGACTTTGAAAAGGCTATCAAATTTAAAATGATTGGTATCATTGATAACCTTGGAGCCTCAGCTGAAGGGTGAGGTTGGAAACTTGCATGGCAAAGTTTGCAAAATGAGTGGGAGGTGAGACCCTGATCCTGGCTGACAGGAAGCTACAATTTAGCAATCCAAATGGAAATGTTCATTAGACAGGTGGAAATATAGAACAGAAGCCCCAGGATAAGTCTCAAACAATCATGGGGATATTGAGAAAATGAATGAAAGGGACGTCTCTGTTCATAGTTATCCTTTCATGTTAACAAAGATTGAAATGTGGTGTTTAAAAGCAAATGAAATCTGATTGAAAAGGAAAACCATCAATAGCACAGTAACTCAGAGAGGAAAGAATGATTTGTTGTAAATAACGTCCTTTTGTACATTTTTAAACTCCCCCATGCATTCATCTCCCCCGGAAACATCTTTCAATATAAAAATCATGTAGCATCAAATGAGATATCCAATGTAAGTACACTTAGGAATGCTTTTATGAGTCTTTACAAAGTATTCCTTTGGAAAATGTCTAATCCTATACCAACAGATCTCTTCTCCATCTTCCCCATTCCCTCAAGGTCCTGTTCATAGTTTAGGATGATCTGATGCCCATTTCCTTAATTTCAAAACCTAGGATCTCACTCGATTTTTCATACTAGTGATGACCAGACATATTTGATTCTTCATCCCCTAGTTCAGCTAAAGAGTCAGTGTGAGGGTCCCATTCCTGTAACTCTTCCTTCAAGTTATCTAATATCATGGTTGGAAGATCCCATTGCTTAGTTCAAGTCAGAACTCAAGTTTCCTGAATGCCAATCCAGTATCCATCCCTCACACTAAAAAGTTTCTTGGAAGTTCATGGATCTAGGAGAAACATCAATATTAAACTATATTCCTGCACTACCACTTCTATATCACTCAGTCATTTTCAGATATGTCCAATTCTTTGTGACCCCCTCAGGTACTTTCTTGGCAAAGATACTGGAATGGTTTGCCATTTCCATATCCAGATGAGGAAACTGAAGCAAACAGGGTTAAGTGACTTGCCCAGGGTCACACAGGTACTAAGTGTCTGAGGTCAGATTTGAACTCAGAAAGAGGAGTCTTCCCACTGTATCCACTGCACCACCCAACTGCCCACTGCCAGTAAGTCAAATTCATGACAATGATCACCATGAAACATCTGGGGCTCCAGACCACAGATGTTTAGCAGAAAACCAACAATCCTATTTGAGTTCCTAGACAACTTTGCTTATCACTCAGTTACAGATAGGTGAACCAGCCTTCACTGAATCAGTCGATAAAGCATTTACTAAGTGCTTACTATGTGCCAAGCAATGTGCTAAATGCTAGCTACACAAAAGAAAGGCAAAAACAGTCCCTGCTCAGAATATACATTCTATTGAGAGAAACAACATATAAATATCAAGGCACTCATGAGAGAGATACAGAAGAGGAATAGAAAGACAGGGGGTATAAATAGCAGAGCAAGGGATGGCAATCACTTAAGTGGTACAGTTAGATTCTGTTCTCAAAACTGCCCTTTCCATTGGAGGCAGTTAGCCTAGACCTCTAAGTGCCAACAACAAGGACTCCTCTGACACTGGTCAACCTTTCTGAGAGAGGCTATTACAGAGCACATATTCTGTCATCACACATCTAGATTCCCCCAGGCAGAACTGGATGTTCTGGGAAGTTTTCCTCCAATACCTTCCTCTTGCTCCCCCACCCACCTCCAGAGATACATCCTGTTCTTGTGTCCCTAAGAAGCTGTGCCTCTACTGGTCTGGGACTATCTGTGGAAGGAGGGAAGAAACTAGAGAAGTGGTCTCAGTTTATCTGATTACTTCAGAACAAGTCTCAGACTAGAATCCTACCTGAGCCTCTCCTCTCTACTCTCAAAGGATGAAACCCAGGAAGAAAACAATAACCTCTTACTCACATCCATTAATGCTATCTCTTCCTCCCACACCCTATGTATCCTCACCCAGCATCACATGCTCCTTAAGCTAAAGAAAAAGCAGTAGTGGGAGGGGAATGAAGCTGGCTCATCTCTGGTGGCAATTAACCAACACCATTTCTCCGGAATGGACATTTTCAGAGGGTGTGGACACCACTTTGCTTTGTGCCTTCTCATTACAACTCCTGCAGCTCCCAGATGACAACGTGATAATTCTCTCTGATAACACCATCTTTGGCGGCTATTACTGTAGCCTGACACTGTCCATCTTGCTCAAACTGCCTTGAGAGTTATTGAAATTAAGGAGTGAGCTATGAAATTATTATTAGGATGATGAAGAAACAGAATGAAAAAAGAATATTTCCACTCCAGTCTTTATCCTATTCCTCTCCTCCTTTCCCTCCCCTCCCCACTATCTAGTTCTCTCTCCTGGTTTGTCTGTCCGTCTCTTTAACTTTCTCCATCTGTCTATCACTAATCTGCTTTCTCTCTCTCTCCATACCCCTGCTCCCTCCCTCTCTCCCTCCCTCCCTCCCTCCCTCTCTCTCTCTCTCTCTCTCTCCCTCCTCCTCCTCCTTCTCCTCCTCCTCCTCCTCCTCCTCCTCCTCCTCCTCCTCCTCCTCCTCCTCCTCCTCCTCCTCCCTCTCTCTCTCTGGCACCAAAAGCATTGCCACATTATAACCCTGAACTTGAAGAGACAGAAGAACTTGAGAAAAAACTACCAGCTGATTGAAATGTCCTATGAAATCTAATTTGTAAAGCTTAAATCAGAATAAAAAGTGTTACTCCCAACATTCAAGGCCAATTTGATTTTTAATGAGACTCCTCAGAAACCCAGCCAAAACTGCATCAGGTTGGGAACTCAGCCACCCTCCTGTCTTCTCTAAACCCATTTAATATTAACAATGTTAAGAATAATAAAAATAGTGGCTAGCGTTTATAGAGAGGCTATTATGTGCCAAGCACTGAGCTAAGAGCTTTTTAGATATCTTATTTGATCCTCACACCACCCCTGGCAGATAAGTGCTATGTTTTTCTCCATTTTACAGTGGAGGAAACTAAGGCAAACAGGGGTTCAATGATGGCCCAAGGTCACATAACTAATCACAGCCACAACATTTATATAATGTTTTCTATGTGCAAGGCACTACACTAAGCATTTTATAACTATGATCTTGTCTTCACTACAAACCTCAAAATAGGTGCTCTTATTTTTCCCATTTTACAGATGAAGAAACTGAGGCAAATAGAGGTTAAGTGCCTTGTCCAGGGTCACGCAGCTAATAAGCCACTGAGATTGGATTTGAAGTCAGGTCTTCTTGACTCCAGATTCAACACTGTATTACATAGTGGGTCCTTTTCTACTCTTGGATAATTAATCTTTTCACTACCACTACTAATCTCCAGCTCCCTTCTGGTATTCTCTGGCATGTCTCCCTTCTCAAGGCTGCCTGCTGTACATATTCTAGGTGATGCAATAGGAATGTGGTACTATCGGGATGATCTAATCCCATGGGACACTCCCTCAGGAACTCAGTGATAATGCAGACATTCCTTGGAATGAAAGCAGGAAAGCAGAAGTAATATTAGAAGCCAGGCCACAATGATGCCTCCACCCCACATTTTGCTCCTGGTATCATTGGAGATGAGAGACTTGCAGGCATATATTGGTTTCATCACTTAGGAGGCTTGGATGAAGTCATTTAACCCCCCCTGAGCCTCACTTTCCTCATTTGTCAAATCGATAAAATAATCCCTGCTTTGCTCTTATCGTATAGTTGTTGGGAGGCTCAGCTAAGACAATGTATGCAAGACACTTTGTAACCATAAAGTGCTAAATAAGTGTGAGCTATTATTATATCATCAGTATTCTCATTATCAATCAACATTTATTAAGTGCCTACTGTTTGCCAGACTAGGCATTTATGATTATTATTTTACTGTACCTGTACAGTATGTATCTCTGTCATTAAAATGTGAACTCCTAGAAGTTATCATTTTTTCTTCCCTTCTCTGTGACTCCAAACAATCTCTGCACACACAGGTGGCCAGAGAGTATTTTTGAGTCATTGACTGCCTGGAAGGGCTTCAAGTGGTCACAGGAAGTTAGAGTAGGGTGAGAGTGAAGGAAAGACCAGGTTATTTCTCCCTAACACACCTATAAATATTTGAGAATATCATGTGTAGAGATATGGTAAGGCTCCAATATGGCTTTACACTGGCTACAAAGCCCCTCTTGCTGGCCCAGTTCTTTTTGTTGCTGGACTGACTTCCATGGCACCAAGGCATTATCCAGGGCTACCAATGTTAAGCCTATCTGCCTTCTATTGGCCATAATACCGCTTCCATTTGGGAACTTATCACTAGTACCAGTCTTCCTTACAGAACTGAAACACAACCTCCAGCATGCCTAAACTCATGAGGTAGTAAGTAACCCATCCATCCCAGGAGATCTTCAAAGCAATACCTATATCATCACATGCTAGAGATGCTTTAGACATCATTTCCAAGATCATAGGATAATAAATAAGATTCAGCACAAACCTTCATGAGGTTTATAATCTAGACAAGCAAACATAATAAATGTGAAAATAAACACAATACATAATAAGAACTTTGGAGTGGTGCAAAACAAAATATTTTCTGAAGTCTGAAGAGGGAAATGTTGCTACTGACTTGTTGGGAGAAGGATCAAAAAGTGGTATTGGAGCTGGAATTTCAAGGATGGCTAAGAACTCAACAAGTAGGTAAAGAAGAAAAGTCAGGTCAAGAGGAGGGTGTTGTACATATATGGAATAGTATGAACAAAGACAGAGGCAGAAAAATGAAAAACATGTTGGAGGGACAACAATCTATCCAGTGAGGCTGGAGAATAAAGAATATAGAGGAAAATTGTATCAAATAAGGCTAGAAGAATAAGAGATGCCTTTGATGAGTTTGGATCAGTAGAACCAGATGGATCATATCCTCAGGTACTGAAAAAATTGGCAGATTGACTAAGCCATTCTCAGTAACCTTGGAAAGATCGTGAAACAAGGGTCAGGTACCACAGGGTTGGAGAAGGGTAAATGTCATACTGATTTTCAAAACGAAAACAGGGAGCAAGGAGAATGGGAAGACAATGGACTCTCCAAATAATAAGCCAGTGAGTTTGACTTCAATTCTTGTCAAAATTCTAAAATGCATCTTTAAAGAAATTGTTAGTGTTATCTAGAAGAAGGTGACAATCACAAAGAAAACACTGGACAAAATAAAATAAAAATTAAATTTAATCATGATTAAATTCTTACACTTGTTTTTAGAAAGCCAACTTCAGAAATAAAAGAATGAGGAGCCATTATGGCTAGAAAGAAGTCTGGAAAAAATTTGGGTATTTTATTAAACTATAAGCTTAGTATGAGTCAACTGTGTGTTATGGCAGTGAAAAAGATACCATTGAGAAAAGAAAAGTATTCAGGACTAAGGTGGTAGCAGTGCCACTGGATGCTCTGTTGGTCAGAACACATCTGGAGGATGGTACTTGGTTCTAAATGCCTCCTAATGGGAAGGATAATGGAAATCTTAAAAGAGGCCAGAGAAGGGTGAACAGGAAAGAGAAATACCCAGAGTTCAGGCTATATGGAGATCAGTTGAAGGAAGTGGGGATGTTTCTCCCAGAGAAGAAATGATATGATAGTTGTCTTCAACTTTTAGCAAGACTGTCACAAGAATGAAGGAACATGTTTATTCTGCTTAGCCCCAGAGGGCAGAAATAGGAGCAATGGGTAAAAGTTACAAAGAGCCAATTTTAGGTTTGATGTCATAACTGATATTTATATAGCACTTTACTGCTTGCAAAGAACTTTGCATGCATCTCATTTGAGACTCACACAAAAACCTTGTGAAGTAAAATCTGCATGTATTATTTGAGAAGATGGGGAAAAAGTGAGACAAAAAGAGAGTGTAAGTGATGGGCCAGTGATAATTCGGCTACTGTCAGAGGTGGATTTTAAACCAGGTCGACCTGATAGATTCAGCACTCTAATCACCAGATCATCCTGCCTCTTTGTAAGGAAAAACTTCTTAAGAATTGGAGCTATTCAAAAATCTAATGGGCTTCCTTGAAAGGTTGTAGGTTTCCCCTTACTACAAGCCTTCAAACAAAGGCTGCCTGAGTGTAAAAGGAATCTTTATTCAGGTATAAGTTGACCTATATGGTATTTGAGGTCCTTTCTAAATTAGATTTTATGATACTGTGAAAAGTAGCATGGTGCCATATTGGTGAGGGCCTTGGAATCCAGGCAAAGGAATTTAAACTTTATAGTCAATGGGGAACAACTTGAGATTTTTGAGCAGAAGCGTAACATGTCCTGATCTATGAATCTTTCTTAGAAGATTTTTCTGACAGAGATGTGAAGGATGAATTGCAAAGAGAAAAAATAGAGGCAGGCAGGTCTGCTGGGCAACTATTGTAGTAATCCAAGTGAGTGGTTCTGAAAGTCTGAATTAAGATGGTGGCAGCCAATAGAGAAAAGATGATGGATTCAATACATATAATAGGAGCAGAATGAGCACACACTTAGTAAATGATTGGCTATGAGAAATGAAGGACAGAAAAGAATCAAGGACACCAAGGTCTTAGAAATGGGAGGCAGAGTGAATGGTGGCACCCCTGCCAAAAACAGTAAAGCTAGAAAGATAAAGCAGTTTAGAGGAGGCGAATAATAAATTGAGTTTTGAACATGTTGCGTTTGAAGTGCTGGTAGACCATGGAGGTGGAAATGTCAATCTGGAGCTCAGAAGAGAGGTCAAAACAGGAAACAGAGTTGTGGGAGCCTCTGAATAGAAGGGGTTGTTGGGTCATTCGACTGAGATTGGCAGTTGAAGAGAAGAGGTTCCAAAAAGGAGAGACTCTTCGCAGAGCAGCCACATTAAGGCATGAGAAAGAGAATGAGGAACCAGAAAAAGAGACAGGTAAAAAAGAGGAGAAAACCTGAGCCTGATTTATAACTGGGTAGAGAAAATAAAAGCCTCAAAGTGAAATGTACTGAGATTCACATTTAGTTGCCAGTGCCCCCTCTTTAAAATCTTGCATTTATTTTGTATTTACTCATATTTCCACATAAGATGATGTCTAGAGTTCAAAGGGACCTCAGAGCCACATGATCCAAACTTCTCATTTTACAGATAAGAAACCTGAGACCAGGGAAGGTTAAATGACAGGTCCAAAGTCACACATTCCGAGATTGGTCTCACTGTTGGAATTTGATCCAAATCTTCTGATTCAAAAACCAGAGCTGTTTCTACCACATTGAATCCTCCAATAGAATATAAGCTCTTTGAGGTCAGGGACCATTTTATTTTTGTTTTGATTTTTGTCCCTTCAGTACCTGGCATAGTGCCTGGCCGTAGTAGGCATTTAATAAATACTTACCAATGTATTTATTATAGCTTCATATTATGATTTCATAGCTTTACTAGAGATAGTTTGGGGAGTCATGTGTTGATGCAATAGCTGAAGTCATGAGAGTAACTAAGATTTCAGAGAGAAATAGAAAGAGAGAGTGAGTGAGACAGAAAGACAGACAGAAAGATAAGAGTCTAAGGGGTAGAAAAGAGGAAATGGAGTCAGTGAAGGAGACAATAAAGGTAACAATTGGAAAGGTACAAGAACCAAGATACTATAACGACTACAAGGGAATGACATAGAGAGAGTAAATGATGAGGAAACCAAGGACATTAAATATGGCCAACTTTTTCCAAAATAAAGATTGTCTAGAGGAAGAGAGAGAAGGATTGAGAAATGGTCTGAATGGAATAGAAGAGTCAAGGAAAAGAAATTTTCAGAATTAGGAAAACCTAAGAATGTTTCTAAGCAAATGAGAAATCAATGGGGAACAATTAAAGATGTGTGGGGTGGGGAGGGTGGCTGGAGGAAGAGGAGGGGATGACATCAAAGGCATGGGTAGAAGGATTAGGTTTAACAAGAGTAGGAATGCACCTCCTGATAGATAACTGATAGACTAATATGTAGGATGACGCACATATTTTTGGACATGGCTGTTTGGGAACGTGTTTTGCCTGATTTTGCATATTTGTTATTAGGGTTTTGTTTCTTTTTTATTGTTGTTTTCAGTGATAGGGTGGTGGAAGGGAGATAAAATAAATGCTTGTTAATTGAGAAAATAAATTTAATTTAAAAATCAAAAACAAGATTAGGACCAGCTCTTCCTGAAGGAAAAAGAGAAAAAGTAATGGATACATTTACTGAAGTTGAAGATTTTTGAGAAATAGAGGTGATGAGGAGAGCTCCCACTGGATAGTCTCAGTCTTTGCAATGAGGAAACTATATCATATGCTCTAAGTGTAGAAGTTGTGATGTAGTTGGGTATTTGAGAAAAGAGTAAAAGATATGGAACAATTGTTAAATGAGAGAAAGTCAATAGTAACGGGGTAAGATTTCCAAGCCACATTGAGAGTTCAGTTGAAGTTATACACCATAAATTTATAATATGTGAAATCAATTCCATTCATGACATTGCCAGTGACACTCAGCTACCCAAGAGCAGGCATGGAAAATAAAACTAATCCTTCTTCCACACGATAACTCTCCAGTATTTTAAAAACAGCAATCATGTCCTTCTCCACCCCATCCCAGCCCCCAATGCCTGTCTAGTCTTTGCTTTTCCTCTTCAGGCTAAATATCTATAATTCTCTCAACTCTTCCTTCTATAGCACAAGTTCCAGTCCTCTTAACATCTTGTCCCCCGCCTTTGGAACACACTTCAAGTTGTCAGTGTCCCTCCCAAAATTCTATCCCGTAACTAAACATGACCCTTCTGCTTCTTTTTTTCCTCAGGTCAAGTATACTCCTTCAGCCAGCAGCCCCAGGACCAAGTGGTGGTGTCAGGACAGCCAGTGACACTGCTCTGTGCTATCCCAGAGTATGATGGTTTTGTTCTCTGGATCAAAGATGGCTTGGCACTGGGTGTAGGCCGGGATCTCTCACGTAAGTGTGTCTGTATCTTCTGCGGACTCCAGTTCAGCAGAGGAAATACATTGTCCTTTCTCTGTCCTATCTACTTACTCACCATGCCTATTGCACAAATATTTATTATCCTTTGTGGGTTTCACCAATGCTTATTTGAGCTTTGAATGGGGAACATCAAATCAGAACCAAGTTAAACAATCTTAGGGTTCAGGAAAATTGGGAATAGGAAACTCTCTCATTGTTAGTGTTAGAAGGAAGGAAGGGAGAGAAGAAGAGAGGGAGGGAGGGAAGAAAAGATAAAGAGGGAAGGAGAGAAAGAAAAAGAGGGAGAGAAAAAAGGAAAGGAGGGAGAGAGATGAAGAAAGAGAGAGGAAAGGAGGGGGAGGGGGGAGAGAGGGAGAGAGGAATAGGGAGAGGAGGAAAGAAAGGGGGAAGGGAGAGAAAAAAGGGGAGAAGGAGGGAAAGAAAGAAAGAAAGAAAGAAAAAGGAAGAAAGAAAGAAAAGGAAAGAAGGAACAAAGAAAGGGAGGAAGGAAGGAAAAAGAAAAGGACGGAGGATTGCTGTAAGTGATCAATTATGAAATAACTATAATATTGTCTTACAGAATCTAATTCCAACTTTAATGTAATGGACCTAAGCATGTCAAAAATATTATATTTTAGGAGTCAGAGGTATCCCTATTGTTGGTGACCAGGTCAAAGACTCCAGGATCTTTCCCTTCCTCTAAATGCAGACCGATGTTTAGGAAGGCAATATGACATAGTAGAAAGATTATTGGGTGGAAACTAGAAGAATTGGACCCAAGTCTTATCTGTGTTTCTAACTGTATGAATTTGGTTACAATATTTCACCTGTACATTTATATTTCAAGTTAGGAAACATGGTTTAGTGGATAATGCACTGACTGAATTCAGGAAGAACTAGATTAAAATCTTGCTCAAGATACTTAGTAGCTGTGTCCTTGGTCAAATCTCTTACTTTCCCTAATCTGTAAAATAGGGTGGGGTTCAATTTGATGATCTCCAAGGTCTCTTCCTGCTCTGCATCTATGACCTTCTGGTCCTATTACCTCAGTGGGTCTCAGTTTCTGCATATAAATAAATAAAGTAAAGAAATGAGACTAAATTATCTCCAAGATTCCTTTCAGCTCTGAGAGTATAAATTGATGATGTCTTGATTAAAAAAAAAAAAAGGCAATAGACATCATGGGAAGCAGCAGGGTGTAAATGAAATAAAATTGAACTTGAGAGTCACAAAACCTGGACTTAAACCTTACTTCATACACTTACTAGCTCCCCTGAAATTATCTCCAATTTATCATACATACATACATATACATTTACATATATGAATATATATTTATCTTATTTATACGTGATTGTTTATATGTTGTCTCCCCCATTAGACTATGAGAGCAGGGATGATTTTTTGCCTTTCTTTGTATCCCCAGTGTTTAGCACAATGTCTGGTACATAATAAGCACCTAAAAAGCACTTGTTGCCCAACAGATAGCTATGAAGACACTTAATTACTCAGATCCTCAATTTCCCCATTTGCTAATGGTGATATTACCATTTTTCCTCCTTATCTCACAAGGTTCTTAGAAGGAAAGTATTTTGTAAATCTTAAGGTGTTATATAAATTTGAGTTACAGTCATACTTATTTGCATAACCGTAGACTTTTTAACTTCTCTGGGATGATTATATGATCTTTAAGATTCCCTTCTTTTTCTGATATGCTGTAAATTTAACTCTGTACCAACTCTAGCATTAACAGGTGGGATTGATGTTCAGCTAACTGGTATGTCAGATTCCCCAAATTTGCTCTTCCTTCCATATAATTACCCATAATCTTATCTTTTCCAACCGAAATATTGGTTTCCCTTAATCATTCCTAGACATATACTAGTTAAGGCACTGAATTCGGAGTCAGAAAGAAAGTCATTTTTTTTCTGGGCCTTTGTTTTCCCTGTCTACAAAGTGGGGGAATGGCATTATATATTCTCCAAGGTTCCTTTTATCTCTAACATTCTGCCAGTGACTCTAAAACATTTTGCTCTCAGATCCCTTTCACATACTTAAAAATTATTGGGTCCAATTCTTCTAGTTTCCACCCAATAATCTTTCTACTACGTCATATTGCCTTCCTAAACATCGGTCTGCATTTAGAGGAAGGGAAAGATCCTGGAGTCTTTGACCTAGTCACCAATATTAGGGATACCTCTGACTCCTAAACAAAGAGATTTTGTTTGTGGGTTATGTTTACTATGTTAGAAGTTAAAACATTATGAAAATAACTTTGACCTCTTGGACCCCCTGAAAGAACATCGAGATCCCCAAGTGTGTTCAGAACATACTGTAAGAATCATCGTTTTGTGTGTTCCATCAAAGGATGTGTCCTACTCATCACATTCATAGGTAATTTTAACAGCATGCACACATCTGAGAAAGACACAGAAAAAAACATTTTGGCAAACTTTGAGCTGCCCACCCAACATCCTACAGCACCTCCTCTCTGCAGTAAAAGAAATTGAAACAACCTCTTGGCCACTTTGTTTTTACTGAGTCGTTTCAGTCCTGTCTGACCCTAACCCCATTTAGGGATTTTCTGGGCAAAGATACTAGAGTGGTTGGCCATTTCCTTCTCCGGTTCATTTTACAGATGAAGAAACTGAGGCAAACAGGGTTAAGTGACTTGCCCAGAGTCACACAGCCAGTAAGTGTGTAAGGCTAGATTTGAACTCAGGAAGAAGAGTGCTCCTAATTCCAGTTCCTGTGCTCTATCCACTGTTAAGGGATACCCTAAACTTGTCTTTCTGAGTTGCCAGATTTTCCAGAGACAGTGGACCCAAAGCATGCAGGAGGCCATGAATGTGTAAAGGGGCAAAGCTCTCCACCCACAACTGATATAATTTGTTGTTTGTATCCCAAGCTGGATTGCCTGTGTGTCCTTGGGAGGAAAGACAAGAGCCAGATAGTCTGTGCCAGGCTGGAGAAAATGCTTGTGCAGCTAGGGTCCTCTGCAGCTAGCAGACCCTTCTATTTTCATAGTCTAGCACTTCCCAAGGGACAAAAATTTGGCTTTTGCCATCACCTTGCTCTTCCCCTTCAGGAGAGCTTACTATACCTTTCCCCTCCCATGTCATACCCCTTCCTGTTTTCCTCTCCTCCTTTTGTTGCACTGTCATAAATGGGAAAATTTCTGTAAGGATTGTTGAACTCTTCGGGTTCCACATATGTGTTCATTTCTCCTGTAATAAACCTGGTTTTCACATAAGTCTCATGATGTGGTGATTGCCTGTTGATGCCACCACATCACCTAGTTACCCACTTATTCTTGGGTACTTACTCAGAAAAAAACAACTACCCCTTGGATGAGTAGGAGAGTGACCCTTTTCAAACTGCTGACATGCTGTGCATTCACCTAATATAGTGGAGCAGAGAATGAAGCATCTCTAGCTAAGAAGTAACTGCCTCCCACAGGATATGCAGCTGTAGAAAAAATAAAAATAAAAGTGAAGTGCCTTCAGGAACACAATGGCCAGAAAATTAATATTTTAAAATGTGAGTTATGTCTTGCCAGAGATATATGTTGAAACATTAGAGCAATGGTCAATATATTCACAGGATCTGAATGTTACAGCCCAACTGAGCATGGATAAAATACATAATAATCTCTACAAAATATACTATCTCTTGCCATAAAGTTTAAGTAGTATGGAAACCAGCCAGTCTTAGAGAATCTGAACTCCCTCCACCATCCATAACTGGGGAAAGATACATTCTTTCCAAACATAAATAGCTGCCCTGGGCTCAGCCTGGCATCATTTACTAATTAAGGAAACTGTATTCCTTGCCAGATGTTTTCAGCCAGACTGAGGATGACCTAAGGTTGTAAATGGGCAGATTCAAGAAGGCCATCTGGAGGTCAGTAAGGATAATCCACATAATAAATAATCTAATTACATTTAAATTTATATAGTACCTTGGACAGTTATTTGGTACAGAGAATGGAGTGCCAGGTCTGGAGTCAGGAAGACCCATCTTCCTAAATTCAAATCTGGCCCCAGACACTTGCTGTGTGACCTTGAGCAAGTCATTTAGCTCTGTCTGCCTCAATTTCCTCATTTATAAAATGAGCTGGAAAAGGACATGGCAAATTGCTCCAGTAACTTTGCCAAAAAAAACCCAAATGGGGTCACGAAGAGATGGACATGACTGAAATGACTCAGTAACAACAAAGTGACCAAGAGGTTGTTTCAATTTCTTTTACTGCAAGTGGAGAGGAAGAGTCAGACATGACTGAAAACAATCACAAATCTCACAACCTAATGGGGTAGAAGACACGCAAACAACTCTGTACAAACAAGATATACACAGGATAAATTGGGAATTGACACAGAGGGAAGGCACTAAGATTAAGGAGGATTGGGAACAGCTGCTTGGAAAAATTAAAAGTTAAGTGGTAAAGTGGTCAAAAAGTTTTTTAACTCACACTCGAAGAAAGTCAGGGAAGACAAATGAGGAGGGAGAGATCCCCAAGCATGGAAGACAGCTGGTAGAAATGCTCAGATTCAGGAGATGGAGTGTCTTGTGGGAGAACCAGCGAGGAAGCCAATGTCACTGGATCACAGTGAGATATGTAGTATAAGAATTACTATAAAGAAATGGAGATTCAGAAAAGTAAACTGAGACTCTATTAAGCTGGTTTGCTAGAAGACATAGCTAGTAAATAGTAAAGGCCAGATCAGTTGAAGGAACCGGATGAAGACAGGATATAATAATAGTAAATCACAACTATTTTTTATATTGTGCTTTAAGATTTGCAGATCCCTTTACATATACTGTCTCATTTGCTCCTCACTATAACCTTGGGAGGTAGATGCTAATATGTTATTCCCATTTTACAGATGAGACAGGAAAAGGGTAAGTGACTTGCCCAGGATCATAAGTTAGTAAATGCCTGAGGTCAGACTTGACTCCAAGTACACTGTACTATCTAGTCATCTTGTATGCCTAATATTATAGTAATCTTCTAATATTTCAAAGGCTGTGTCATACTCCGCTCAGTCCTAGAGGGCAGCACTAGGAAGAGTAGGGAGATTCCAAGTCCAGGGTTCTGTCTATACTGCCTCCCTGCCTCCCAATCAGACAGAAAGTTGACCGTACAGCATTCTGTACAACTGTGGTAAAGGAGGGGGCTAGATTTCCAAGAGCTGGTTTCTTCTTTCACCAGGATCCAGGCTATTATCCTCAGTTTGAATCAACAGTCAATTCTCAAAGTTAGACAAGGCCTTGGATATTGAGTCCAATCTGCAATTAAATAGGTATCCCCTCCACAACATTCCCGTGTTGCAAGTTTCCTTTGAGGACTTCCCATGATGAGAAACTCATTACCTACCAAGAAGCAAAGCTGGGAACTGGCCAGAGGGAGACAATGATTTAATGAGTCTACAACCTCAGCATTTTGGTTCCCCCGATAAAAACAAGATTGGGCTTCCTTTTCAGACCCAAGAAAACAAAACATCTGCTTTGTACTGAAGAAGTCCTTGCCCTATCATGTATCCCAAAAAATCAATGTCAAAATTAGGACCAGTATTGAAGTGTTTATTAGTGAAAATGAAATAGATAGCTCACTCCTTGATAGAGAGGTAATGAACTTAAAAATGCAGGAAAAAATATACACTTTTAGACATGAGTAAATTATAAACAATGTAGATAAATATTGAAGGTCTTTTATTTTTTGTTTTCATTTAATTTGCTTAATTTGGAGGGAGTTTATGGAAGAGACATACTAATTTTTTAAAATGCTTGTTATTTATAAAATGTATAAAATTTAAAAATACAAATTTGAAATACGTGTATGAAATATGTTGATCCATTCAATTGAATCCAATTCAGTAAGGTCGCTTTGTGCCAGGTACCCTGAGGGAACAAAGGAACTACAGTTCAGGACATATTTTATTAAGCATTTAGCTTCTGGCAAGTATTTTACAAATGGAGAAACTGAGACCCAAAATAATTAAGCAATGTCCCCAGTAGGTAGTAATGCTCGTAGATTGATTGATGTGCCAGAGACAGGACTAGGAATTCAGTCCCATACTCATTTTATCCCATTTGACTGCTTGATCCCATTTAGGTCACGAAAAACAATGAACAGGTTTGCCCTAAATACATTAAACACAAGTTACATAAATGGAAAATCCAGTCAAGGAAATGATTTATAAGGAATAGTTTCTTGTTTTGATGGAGTATCTTTCTTCTAAGGAACTCAATTGAAGAAAGTCAGGGAAGGCAAAAGAGAAGGAGGAGATTCCTAAGTGTGGAAGACAGCCGATGGAAATGTTCACATTCAGGAAATTGGGTGTCTTGTGGGAGGACCAGCAAGGAGCCCAATGTCACTGGATCACAGAGAGATATGTAGCATAAGAATTAGTATAAAGAAACTGAGATTCAGAGAAGTAAACTGAGACTCGATGAAGCTGATTTCCTAAAAATCACCTAGCTAGTGAGCAACAAAGTCCAGAGCAGTTGAAGGAACTGGGAATGTTTCTCAAACACCATCTCGTAAGTCCCCAGTGATCTAGGGAAGGAAAGAAAGGATAATTTTGTTCTCCCCATTTGACAGATAGGCAAACAGAGTCACAGATGGCAAGACAGTTGATACACACAGAACACAACCCAGATCCAGGTGTCCTGTTTCCCAGCCCAGTACTCTATGTATGAAACAACACATCTTCTCCTTTCTCCCGGTGTCCTCCTGTCTGTACACTCCTCTCCAAACTCGTGCAGTGTGACTTTCAGCTGGGCTCCTTCTCAGTTCACAACCTCACTGGTTTTCCTCTGGGATTTCAAGGGAGAAAAAATTCTGACGAAGGATTTAGGGGCGGGAAACCAGCATGGCAATTAATGCTTCTGGGTGTGCATTTTCCAGAGAAGCTGCCAATTCTTAGGATAGCATCGCAGCTAGTCTTCTAATTAGCCAAATACAAACAAACCCATCATTTGCGTTTTTTGCAACTCATGAGAGCAAAGTCCTGCTGCTCATAGCTTGCAAAACAACTAAACGCAAGAATGAGCCAAGATGCCTGCAGGAGGCCCAAGACTAATAACAGGGCAGGGGTGTCCAGGAGAGAGGGCAAAGCGGGGAGGGAGGAGCCTGCCACAAGGAGAAAAGCAGCAGGGAAAAGATTAGAATAGAACAGGGAGCCCCACCCCTTCACTGCTACCCAGTCCCACCTGGCCTCTCTCACCCCAGCCTGATGGAGAGCAATTCACTCCCCTGCTCCCCTGCTCCTGTCTCAAGGCACTGCAGAAGGAAATCAGAGAGACAGGGGCAGGAAGCAGTGCCCTCGGGAAGCTGAGCTGGCTGGATTTCTAAGCACCCTCAGTCTCACGTCAAGATAGTCAGTTTTATCCAAGTTTTGTTCATTCACATTATAAGAATTATAAGAGAAATTGCATGAAGCACCTGATAGAATGTCACCTGATTAAATACCCTGATTAAAATAAATCCCTCCCAGAGGCACCCTACTCACATCCCTAGGAGGCCACTTGGAATTTAGGGTTAGGAAGCAATTTAGAATTCATCTAGTCCAACCCACCAGACAGAGGAGAAGTCCTTTCTATTGCAAGCATCAAGGAGAAAGAAAGAAAGAAAGAAAGAGAGAGAGAGAGAGAGAGAGAGAGAGAGAGAGAGAGAGAGAAAGAAAGAAAGAAAGAGAAAGAAAGAAAGAAGAAAGAAAGAATGAAAGAAAAAGAGTAAGAGAGGAAGGGAGGAAAGGAGGAAGGGAGGAAAGAAAAGGAAAGGAAAGAAAAGAATGCTGTAATCAATGGTAATCTGGCCTCTCCTTGAACATCTCTGGTGGTAAGAAGCTCACTATCAAACAAAGCAGCTTGTTCTTTTAATGAGTTTTAAAAAATCCTTATGTCTAGACAAATACAATCTCATTATGACTTTCTTTTATTGGCTCTAGTTTTGCCTTCTAGAGTAAGGCACAGTCTGTCTGCTCTCTCTTCCAAATGACCAAGCTTTAAGACATTTAAAGAGAGTAATAGGGCTTCCCTAAATCTCTTCTAAACACCTCTGGTTCCTCCAACCTTTCCTCGTTGACAGTTTTGAATCATCTCACTGTACTCGCTACCCTTGGCTGGATCGTCCCCATTAGGAGGAAAGACCTTGAGGTCTAGAGGACACAGACTCAAGTCTTGTCTGTGATGTTAACTAACCATATGACCTGGGTAAATTATTTAACCTTTCTGAGCCTCAATTTACTCATCTATCAAATGAGAATAAGGCTAATTATACTATATATAACACAGGGTTATGTTGAACAAAGCAATCTGAGAACTTAAAGTGTTATATAAAAGTGAGCTGCCAGTGGATCCAGACCTGCAATTTCATTCATGTGGGGGATTCCCAGTATACAGACTCCCCCCACAGAAGCACATCAATAACCCCTATATAAATTAGCATCTTAAAAAATTGACTGGAGCCCTAGCAGATCAAGTGTTTGCCCACAGTGAGTATATATCGGAGGCAAGGTTTCACCCCAGGTCATCCTAACTCCAAGACTGGTCTCCTATCCTTGTCTCTCAAGCTGTTATTGTTCTCTCAAAATGTAGTGCCTAGACCTGGACAAAATACTGCAGACTCACGAGATCTAAACAAGGTAGCATTAAGTGAAGGGAGCCCATTTCTCCGATCTCAACTGGACTTTCCAACATCATGAAGGTTAGCTAGAGTCAAAGGAAATGACCAGAAGGGAGGTAGCATCTCCCATCCTCTCTATCACTCTCCCAGTCAAGAGATGGGACTTTCAGAAGGGAGCACTCATATTGGGAGTGGTCCTGCTTTGAACAGCAGTGAGTTAACTGATCTATGCTCCACCCTGGTTAAGCCAAAGGTCAAGAGTAGTCAACAGATTCTCTCCAGCCCAGACCTTCTGGATGCTTCAGTCAAGAATAAAGACTTACAAGACTACACTGTCTGTTTAAAGATCTTAACTCATTAGAATTTAAATTAGACCCTACATTGTGAGATTGGATTAATGATTTATCATTTTCATTGAGTATTTATCTATTATTCATTGCAAAAAGCAAAGACTGTGGTGGGGGGCATTCCCTGAGTGCTTTGGGTCCCATAAAGGCTTAATTGGTGGATGGAAGAGATAACTAAATAAAGCTAAAAGGCTGTTCCAGGAGGCCACACACCCTCAGAGACTAGGCACTGACTTTTCTTGTTGTTGTTCCATTGTTTCAATCCAACTTGTCCAACTCTCTGTGACCCCATTTGTCTTGGGAAAGATACTGGAATGGTTTGTCATTCCCCCTCTAGCTCATTTTACAAATGAGGAAACTGAGGCAAATAGGGTCAAGTGACTTGCCCAGGGTCACACCTCTAGTAAGCATCTGAGACCTGATTTGAACTCAGGTCTTCTTGATTCCGGGTTTGACACTCTATCCACTGTACCACAGTCCAGTACTTCTAAATCCTGTCCCTCTTAATAAAAACCCTTCATTGGCCCACATCATCCGAGCTTTACCCCAGCTAGGTCCTCTTTGCCTCTCACCCCTTTCCCTCCCTTCACACAAGTTAGCCATGCAATGTTGGTAGCTAGGCCTTGAAGCTGAAAACAGGGTGAGTGAGCAAAGAGATGCCCCAGGAAACAAGGTCAGGTGGAGAGAATTCATTCTACCAATTCACCCAATCACAAAATGATAAGAACATAGATTTTGAGCTAAATAAGGACTTTAGAGGTCATCTAGTCTAACTCCTTCATTTTACAGATAAGGAAACTGAGGTCTTATCCAGGATCACATAGTTAGCAAGTGACAGGGTTAGGATTTGAGTGCAGGTCCTCTGACTCCCAAAACTTTGTGAGTAAGGGAAGACAGGGAACTCCCAAACACTCCCCCCACCCATGATACCATGAGGCCAATGCTCATGGGGCCCCCAGCTAGGGAAGAGGGCAGGCCCAGGTCAAGGCTTCTCAGGGGTCTGGAGGAAAAGTGGTAAACTGCTATTTCCAATATTTGCAAAATTATTCTTGCTGACTGGGAGATAAACTAAGTTGTTTCTACTTCCTGAAGTTCTGTCAACAGCCGAGGGCAAAGTGCCAATCAGCCCACTCTCAATATAGCTCTACATATTATCCAAAACACAAATTTTATATTTCCCACCTTTCCACTTTTCAAGGTAGCTAAGATAATTATATGCCCCTATTTGCTCAGTGTATACCCCAGCTCCTCTGGTTCCACCCACCTTTTCTAGATTGAGACACTGACTTCTTTCCCACCTTCCTCCTCCAATTCCCCTCACTTCTATTCTCTTACATGCTTATTTGACTTGCCTGTTGTCCCTGCAGGTTACCCACAGTACCTAGTGGTAGGAAACCACTTGTCTGGGGAGCACCACCTGAAAATTCTTCGGGCAGAGCTACAAGATGATGCTGTGTATGAATGCCAGGCCATCCAGGCAGCCATCCGGTCACGCCCAGCCCGTCTCACCGTTCTGGGTAAGAATTATCACCTTGACAAGTGGCAGGGGTGTGGATTGACAGAGGGGGAAAGCCAATGGGTCAAGATAGAAAGAGAATTTGTGGAGAAAAAAGGTCTACTACCACAGTGGGAAGATCTGCCAACTAGCTAGGTGGACTCTGCTCATAAGCCTTCAAAGACTCCTGATTGTATCTAGGATTTAAAAAGAAAACAGAAAAATCTCTTTGATTTGACATTCAATACTTTCCATAACATGGCTTCAGCCTACCTTGCCAACTTTAGTTAACATTGCTCTGCTTCTTGTAGTCTACATTGTGATCAAATTGACTAGGAGTCGTCCCCCAGTCTCAACGATGTCTTTCCCCACCTCTTTTACATAAAAGATTCTGAAAGGCGGACATAAGGAAGCAATGCATTCTAGGCCAAGACATGGGCTCTGGCTCACAGGTGGGGTAGGCAGAGTCGATGATATCTCTTGTGCCAGCATCCCATGCTTGATCCCATGCAGGGGGCTTCAGAATCCTTCCAGTCACCATTTCAGCTCAGATAGCCACCTCTTCTGTGAAGTCTCCTTGGTTCCTGTACCTTCTCCTCCTCACCCCACAATGAAGGTCCTCTCCCTCCTTAGATAATCCTGGGTTCCTTCATCTATTCTCTCTTTGGCCTTACTACCCCCACTTGATATCATATTTATCTGTGTACAGATATGGTAAAATACAATCTCCCCAAAGGGAGGCACTGAATATTGGTTTTTGTCTCTGTATCCCCCACAGGTAGTACATCGTAGATGCTTGATAAGTGCTTTTTATATTGAACTGAAGCTTGAGCCTTAAAGCTTAGGACATTGCTGCTCCCTTCTTGTCTTTCTCTCTCCCCCTACCCTACCCTAACCTTTTATTCCATATCACAAAATCTTAGTAATAACCCCTTTTAATAATAATAGCTAGCATTTATGTAGTGTCTACTATGTGCCAGGTTCTATGTGAAGCATTTTACAAATATGTCTTTTGATCTTTATACTCTGGGAATTAGGTACTATTGTTACCCCATTTTGCAGTTGGGGCAACTGAGGCAAAAAATGTTAAATAACTTGCCCAAGGCCACACATTTCATAAGGGTCTAAGGCTACATTTGAACTCAGGTCTTTCTGACTTCAGGTCCAGCACTCTATCCACTGAGCCACCAGTTGCTGTAATATTTCAAGTCTTCCTTTCATGACTCCCATCAGTTCCTAGTCTTCCTGGAAAAGCATACCCTACACAGTCACCCCTCCTTCATTCAGACAGTCTTATATATGGGTGGATAAATGAACCCAATGGATTTATAAGATCTGAAATTCTCCAAGTTGGAGCTCAGCCCCCCCATATTTTCCCTCTCAACTTTCAGCCAATCTATCAATAATGTGCACTGAATATCCATCATAGGTCAAGCTTCATAAATACTAATAACATTACATATTTTTATAGAGGCAATATGATAGAATGGGTAGCACTGGACTTGGAGTCAGGAAGATCTGGATTCAAAATCTACCTTTTAGTTATTATCAGTTGTGTAGCCATGGGCAAGCCACTCTGAGACTCAAGCAACTTTCTAGGAATTATCTACCAGGTTATAGATGGGTTGCAATCAACATTGATGGGGGAAGTTCCTGCACTAACAAAATTACAGACATTTGATGTAGTTGTGACATTTGCATCAGATATTGTCAATTTTCACACATTTTCACATATATTATCTCATTTAATCCTCACGATACACTTGACTTACGGGAGTTATGCCCATTTTGTGGATGAGGGTTCAGAGATGTTAAGAGATGTGCCCAAGGTCATATGACTTACAGTACATAGAGGAGCCGGGATGAAAACTTAGGTAATTTGACTCAGTTCAATGGTTTTTCCATTGTTCCACACTGCTGTACACCTCAAAGCAATATTAAGCCCCCAGCATGAAATCAAGCATGTGATGCTGGAACAAGAAAGATCGACGACTGCCTACCCCACCTGTGAGCCAGAGCCCATGTCTGACAGCCTGCTCAGTAGCCTGGGATGCTGCCTCCTTGCATGGGCAGATGAGGAGCAGCACGGCTGTTCAGAGATTAAATATTTAAGAGTTTGTCACATTGTTTTCAGATCTACATGGCTAAATGCACTGGGACAGATCTTTCCAAACACTCTAGCAGACAGGCCCCTCAGGATCACTTACCAAGAGCCAAATTGAACTTCTAGAGATGGGAAGGATGAGCCCCCTAAGTAAACCTCAGAAATCTCCCTTAACCTTTGATTTTCCTTTATAGCAAGGAAAAGGGAAAGACAAAGGTTAAAGGAGCTAGAAGTGCAGATTAAGGAAAACATAGGATAGCAAGAACTACATTCTCTCCTGAAAAAGAAGGGCCTGAAAGGGGCTCTGTTAGTGTTTAGAAAGTTGCAAGATTCCAAGGGTGATAGAAGGAAACCTGGGAAGTAACAAGAGACCATATGGCCCATCCCCATGGCTCCAGATAGGACCCTAACAAAGTTACTCTAGAGAGATGAGACTCTGACACAATGTCATACACATTGGCAATATTCAGGAAATATTGTGACTTGGAAGGAGAGGGGAAGAGAGGAAGGGAAAGGGAGAGAACAAGAGGAAATAAAAGGACAAGGCAAGAGAGGGGAGGAGAAAATTAGGGAGAATATAGAGAAAGAGAGGGGAAGCGAAAGGAGAGAAAGAAGGTAGGCTACACCATGATATGGAATTGGCCAGTAAGAAAAATACACAGCCTCCTAAGAATTTCCAGTCTGGGATAAAGCAGTAGCAGCTCCCTCTTATCCCTCCCCTTAATTCTTCCTTATTAAGGAAACTAAAGCCTTTCCAAGATGGTGTATGGTCCTTGCCTTCTTGTATTTCCTTAATCTATACCTCCAGATTACAAGATATGTCTTGGGATCTGAGGTTAACAGCCCCCTCTTCACTATAGGTTATATTCCAGTCCTCCTAATGCTTTATGATGCCAAGAGGCAACCCATATAACTCTTCTATCTTCTGCCTGCCCCTTTCCCAATTGCATGGTCTTGTACTGCCCGCTGAACACTGGATATCTATGTAAGTGATGTTCTTTTGGGATTCAGAGATCAGTTGGAGGACATAGGCTATTTCCTGATAGTCTGGCCCAGGATGCTCCCCTCTGAGGAAGAGAAAGTGACCATAAGAGGTCATCTTGAGCATGACAGCAGCTAGACAAGGGACCAGTCCTGTGATTTCATTGAGCTAGGGAATTCCCAGGTGAGGAAACTCCCTTTACTAAAGCAGATCAATACCTTCTCCAAAACTTAAAGCTTTGGAGAGTTGCCTAGAGCCCTGGGAGGTTAAGAGATTTACCCAGAGTCACCCATGCACAACACATCAGAGGCAAGGTTTGAACCTAGGCCTTCTTGACTTGGAAGAGAGTTCTCTATCCACGATGCTACATTGCCTCTCAGGGGAGAAATAACAAGAAGAAAAGTTCATGTTTTAGAAGTATTTTTAAAATGCTGGATTTGGGTCTTGAAGGACCTGGTTGCAGATCCTGCCTCAGACTATGATTCCACCATTCACTGCCAAGCCCCTGCCTTAATGAAGGACCACATCTCTAGTCATACCCAACAATATCTCCACAATTAGAGAATCCCTGGTTCCATCGTGATCAATGGTTTCCTGTCAACTACAAGGATAGTTGTATTCTCCTGACTGGAGAATACAATTAGGTTCCTTTCATCTGTATCCAGCCGACCCATACCCCATCCTGCCTTGGCCCTGGGGAGGAACTCTACATAGGAAACAAGGACAACACTTTATCCTGGAAGGATGGAGCAATATCTATTTCTTTTCATTTGCAAGAACTAGGGAAAGGGAAAGAGGTGTCCACTCAGAACCTGACTCCCCCAACAAAGACCCCATCTGCTTTGCCACAACATCCTAGATCTGAAAAATGTCTTAGCTTATCCCCAGGGGGACAATGTTCCCTGCATGCCAGGAATAGGAGAGCTTCCTAATTTAGTCTGTATTTGCCTGAGATAGATTTTTAATTAAATAAAGTAAGAGCATGATTAGAACCTGCAGAAAATGTGAGAGTTGAATCAGATGGTATTCCAGGAAAATTGCAAAGCAAACACTTTGGCTGGAACCTTTGGAGGTCCCCAGAGGTCCTACATCAAAGCACCAAGTGAGGAGGGCAAATACAAGAGATTATATAGCCAACAGATGTGTGTTGTTAAAATATGCATCTGCCAGCAGCGTATTTTGAGAAGCCAGAGGGCTAGCTTGCAGAGCTGCCTGGGCTCATGAGACAGCATGCACGCAGACCTCAGGCCCTCCGCACCCTGGCAGCCAAGCCCAGAGTCACAGACACATAAATTAGCATTGTGTTCCCAGCTCTCTGATGCGATCAGCCAAGCAGCAACTTTGAACACAGAATTTGCTTCATTGGGAAGCCAGGGGCAGAGGGGAGAGGAGAGGGGAGGGGAGGGAAGCAGAGGGGAGAGGAGAGGAAAGGAGAGGAGAGAGGAATGGAGGGGAGGGGAAGGGAGGGGAGGGGAGTAGAGGAAAGGTTGTCCTTGTTTTGAACCCAGAATATCTTGGACAGAGACAGCTGGTACATAGCTGAAAGATGACTGGAGCTTGAGTAGGATAATGTAGTTAGATAACTGACCTCCATATCTCTGGATTTCCATATCTCTGAGCTGGTTTAGAGTTAGGGTCCTACTTGGAGAATGGACTAGCTGACCTCCCAAGGTCAGTCAATAGGCACTTATTAAGAGTTAACTGCTTGCCAGGCACTATGCTAAGCACAGGGGATACAAAGAGAGGGAAAAACAGTCCTTGCCCTCAGGAGCTCACCGTCTAAAGGGAGAGAGAGCATATTGGATTCTACGACTCTATGATCAACAAACCATGAAAGAATTATGTAGAAAAGAAAAGCGCTAGCTTAAGAAAAGACAAAACCCAGTGTCCTCTCTGTCCAGGAAGGAGCTCAACCTGGGCCAGCTTTCAAACCTAGAGACTGTGTGTAGTTATATAACACTGGGATACATACACGCACATGCAAGAACAAAGACACACATGTACTAGATGCATAGGCATAAGTCTGTGCACATAACACACTAATACATACACATGCCCCTACCAAAAATCCCTGACAGGGTCTACTGAACTGAAAAGACCTTCCCGGTCACACAGCATTTAATGATGGAAGACCAGCCTAGCTCATCATCCAAAGGGTATTCACTAGGTGATGAGTTCTTTGGACAACACAACCCATGTATAAAGATACACATATGTATAATAGCTAATTATTATGTAATTTATATGTCTGTAATTATTATTATGTAATATGAAACATTAAGGTTTTCAAGATGCTTTATATTTATGACCACATTCAATTCTCAAAACAATTTGTAAAAACAGATGCTGTTTCATATTCCTTATGAATATTCCCTATTCCTCATATTCCTTTCATATGCTTGGGCAGGTAGGTGACTCAATGGATAGAGGGTCAAGCCTAGCATCAGGAAGTCTCATCTTCTTGAGTTTAAATATGGCTTCAGACACTTCCTTGCTATATGACCCTGAGCAAGACACTTAACCCTGTTTCTTCAGTTTCTTCATCTATAAAATGGCAAACCACTACAGTATCTTGCCAAGAAAACCTCAGATAGGGTGATGAAGAGTTAGACCTGACTAAACAACAGCATCTTCCCTATTCTCATTTTACAGTTGAGGAAATTGAAAGTGGGATAGTATAGCTAGTAAGTTGTCTGAGGCAGGATTTGAATGCAGGTTTATGTGACTCAAAGTCCAGTACTCTCCTCTGAGGACTCCACACCATCTACCTGTATCTGTACATAAGATCAGTGAGTCACTCAATCAGTGCAGGGGATACAGAGAAAGTCAGAAGACTGATCATGATCTCAAAGAGCTTACAATCTAATGGGCATACATATGTAGTTATTATGCACAAAATGTGTCTTTACATACACATGTATGTATACAAAAGTGAACATAAAGTGAACGTGTGTATATATGCACACATGCATATGTGTGTGTTGTGAACATATACACATAGCTGTACATGTAGCTGTGTGTATACATGTAGACATATGCATGCATGTGTGTGCACATATATACATGCGTGTGTATTGTGGGTGTATACATGAGTCTATGTGTATATACTTGTACATTGCCATAGAATAAATACCAGAGTTGGATGCATCTGCCCTATTTCAGTGCCATAGACATAAGCCTAACTCCCTGTTGCCATTAGAGAGGAGGGTTTTAGCTTAACTATCTTAACTCCCTAGCAGCTCAGGAAACAGAGTTTGGGGAGCCTGGGAGAACACCGGTAGAAAATGGGTGGCAAGGATGTTATGTTAATTATTAAAATGTAGTTCATCTTCTCGATCCCCTTTCTCTATTCGCCATTCCTCTCTGACTGTTCTAATATTAACTCTGCCTTCATGCAACTCCCATTAGAAATAAAGCTTTCCTAAATCAACATGAATTATTTAATGATGGAGACTAAGTCAATTCAAATACAGAGAGCATCTGAATCCTCTCTTAAAATGACATCGAGCCCCAGATGTCATCACTGGAGCCAAACAGATTCAAATTCAAATGTATGTTATCACTTGTTTATTTTTCAAGACAAGCTCCCTAGTTCTCTCTTCCACCCTTTCTTTCTACTGATAGACGATATACTCTATCCGAATGGAGGGACGAGAATTCACTGTAGGAATTGTCAAGCCTGTATTTATCCACCTCATTGAATTTTTGTGGAAAATGAGGCCCACAGAGGGAAAATAAAGCTGCTTAAGGTGATTCAGGAAATCAGGCCAGAGTTGAGAGTCCAGTGTAGGAGCCTTGACTCATAGAGTCCTCTTCATTGAGATCTCACCCATCCTGGCCATAATAATAGTAACTGACATTTATAAAGCACTTTACATGCATTAGGCCGGGTAAGCCTTCACAGCAATCTGGGAGATATGCTCATTCCTATCTCTAGTGGAGGAACACAAGCCTTGGAGAGATCAAGGTGACCCTCCACTCACCCTCACCTCACACCTCTGGCCTAGAGAATGATTGAAGAAGGGATAGGTCAAGTATTTCACAGTCAAGAAGTAGGTGGAGAAAAGAGGTAGTTTGGAGGGTCTGCTAAGGAAAGGCAGAGATCCTCAAGCCTGAATCCCAAAAGAAGAAATCTTGGGTTGTAGGAAGAATAGAATCACCAGTCAGTGACCCTGGCTTCCCACTGACCATCCTTTCATTGTCCCCATTCCTGGGGAGATGAGGAGACTGTCCACAAGACAGCTAGCTGGCATAATGCAGGCCTTGGAGTTAAAAAGACCTGAGTTCAAATCCTGCCTCAGACCTTTAATCAGCTGTGTGACTCTGGGCCCAGTCCCTTAATCTATCCCAGTCTCAGTTTCCTCATCCATAAAATGGAGACAATTACTACCTCCCAAGGTTGTCATAAGGCTCGAATGAGACAACTTGCAAAGTGCTTTGCAAACCTTAAAGTGCCATATATATGCTAGCTATCATCAAATTATGACCATTCCTAGAGACGCTGCTTCAGCAAACTGGGGGATTTGTGACGTCTAAGCACTTCAATGCCCTTTCCAGGCACCCAGCTCCTGCAGAGACAAGCAGAATTGATTTCCTTATCTCCTTATTAAGCGAATTTTGCCCAGGCCTCTGGTCTGGTCAGAGGTGCCGGATCTCATTTGTACCGTAGGACTGTTTCCTGCCACGTTCATTACAGCATAATCATCCCAAGTAGCAGCAGTAAATGAGATGATGACGGGGAGGGAGAAGCAGGAAAGAGGTTCCCGCCTCGCGGTGGGGCATTCAGTGTAGGAGAAAGTGCGGGTGCTATCCCACTGGCCTTATCCAGCTTCCCCTTAGGCTTCCTCACTAACACTAAATATCTCTCTATCACTTCACCCCAACTATCCCTCTGTGGCAGAAACAGCTGCCCTCTCTCCAGTGCCAAGTCAAAACCCCTTCGTTGTAGCCCAGCTCAAGGCTCTTTTCCTCCAGGAAATCTTTCCAAGCTATGCAGGAGCTCAGACTTTGCAGTGTGATGCAATTTATACTCATCCTGAGGAGCTAACTTCTATACTCTAGTGCAGAGGAAAGAAGGCATGACTTAGAGTGAGGGAGACTGTGAGATCATGCCATGTGAGGATGGTTTGAAGGATGCTTAGCCTAGAGAAAAGAAGACTTAGAAGGGAAAGGATTCAATTCAAACACTAATCAAGCACCTAAATGTAATATATTCTGCTGGGTGCTGGGTATATAACAGCAACGACAAGAGAGTCTTTGCCCTTACATTCTACCAAGCAGGCACAGAACGTACACAGATAAGTAAATACCAAACAGTGTAAGGAGGAAGAGGGCTTGGAAAGGAGGAAGGCCAGAGATCAAAACAGTCTTCCTCCAGGAAGAAGGTGGCATCTGAGATGAGCCTGGAAGAGAACTAAGCATTCCAAGGAACAGAAATAATGTAATAGCTAACGTGTGTATATAGCACTTACTAGATGTCAGGTATTGTCTCATTTGGTCCTCACAACAACCCTGCAAGGTAGGTACTCCTATTATCCCCATTTTACAAATGAGGAAATTGAGGCAAATAGAGTTAAGTGACTTTTCCAGGGTCACACAACTAGGAAGTATCTGAGGTTGGATTTGAATTCAGGTCTTCCTGACTCCTGGCCCAGAATTTTATCCAAGTAGTGTGTAAGAAGACTGGAAAGAGATGAAGGTGTCAGGTTATGAAGAGCGGTAAATGTCAGATAGAGGAATCAATATTTGATCTCAGAGGTAGTAGGAAGCCATTGAAGTTTACTGAGTATGAGAGTTGACTTTGTTGAATCTGTTCTTTAGAGATCACCATCACCCATAACTGGGGTACCACCATGATCTAAAGCTCTAAAATTCCCCTCATATATCTCACTGCCTTATATATCTCAAATATAAAGAGCAATCTGTGCAAAGCCCCAGAGATAAGATATGAAATGATGAGTTTAGAAAAGGCTAGTTGAGCAGTTTGGTGAGAATATCCATGACTCTGAGGTGGCCAACAGGTGGCTGGAAAAATGGTGATGCTCTTAAGAGAAGCTAGGGCTTTTAAAAGAAGGGAAGGTTTAAGGGAAAGAGATAATCAGTTCTGTTTTGGACATGCCAAGTTTGAGATGCCAATGGGACATCCTAGGGCAAGATTCCTAGCAGGTCATAGTCTATATGAAATTGGAGCTCAGTAGAGAGATTACGGTGAAATTTGTGGATGCCATGGGAAAGGAGAAGGTCACCAAGACAGATAATATAGAAACAGAGGAGAGAAGAGAACCTAGGACAGAGTCTGGAGGCACACCCACAGGAAGAAGGCATGAGATAGGTATCGATCTAGTAAAGGAGACAGAGATGGAGTAGTAGGAAGATAGGAAGAGAACATGGTATAATGGTTGCCAAGGGAAGAAACTGAATCCAAGAAGAAGTGATAATCTATGGTGGCAAAAGCAGATGAGTCCAATAAGGGTGGGATAGAGAATAGACCAGTGATTTCATTGGTGTAGGGGACTCCCAGGTAAGCAAACTCCCTTTCACTGAAGATTGGTGTTTTCCTTCTTATTTAAAGTCTTAGAAAGTTGTCTAGAGCACTAAGAGGTTAAATGATTTGCCTAGTGACAAAGTATAGCTAGTTTGTGTCAGAGGAAGAACTTGAACTGAGCTCCTATTGGTTTACAGTTCAGCTTTCTATCCCCTGCCTTTCTGGGGACTATCTCTCAGAGAACTGGAAAAAACGATCATTGGACTAGGCCATTCAAAATAGAATTCCATATTCTGCTTAGAGGAAGTATAGGCCATTGGATCTTAAGGACAGAAGAGAAAGAGGACAACAAACAGAGACTAGCATAGTCATTCATCAAAGAATAAAGGATTTTGCATGCCATAGTGTGGGCCTATTTGAAATTAGCTCATGCAAATGTGTAGTGAACCTAACTGATATGACTGAGTATGTTCCTTTAGAAGAGAGATGATGGCTATAACCTAGGGTTGGGGCTAGGCAAGGTATGAGTGCCAATAGGATAGGGGATGAGGAATTAAAAAATGGAGAATTCATAGTTGAACTGATTGACTGCAGGATCAAAGTTATGAAAGGAGGATAGTAGTGGAAGAGTACAAGCCACAGTGAAGATGAAGAATCAGTTTAGGAGGAGTAACATAGAAGGAAAGATGGAAGGAAAAAAGGTAGAGGGGAATTTTAGAGCTTTAGATGATGATGGTACCTCAGTTATGGATGATGGTGATCTCTAAAGCACAGATTCAACCAAGTCAACTCTCGTACTCAGTAAACTTCAATGGCTTCCTATTACCTCTAAGGTCAAGTATTAATTCCTCTGACATTTACAGCTCTTCATAACCTGACACCTTCCTCTCTTTCTAATCTTCTTACACACTACTTCCTTCCATGCACTCTATGGTCCTACCACACCAGCCTATTTGTTGTTCTTCTCATACAACACTCCATCTCCACTCTCCATGCCTGTGTCTGCCATGCTTGAATTGTTTTCCTTCCTTAGCTTTATCTCTTAGAACCCATGACTTCCTTAAAGACTTAGCTCAAGTACGGCCTTCTGCATTCTATCAGGTGGCCTTTCTCAGTCTCCCTTTCCTCCCAGCTGTTAGATCCTCCCCCTCTCAGGTTTAACTTGTATCTACTTTGGATGTTTCTTGTATATAAAAACAGCTAGGTGGTTCCATGACTAGCACTCTGAACCAGGAACTGAGAAGACCTGAGTTCAGATATGGTCTTGGACTCTTACTAGCTGTGTTGCCCTGGGCAAGTCCTTTAACTTCTGTCTACCTCACTTTTCTCAACTGTAAAATAGAGATAATGAAAGCCAACTTGTAGAATTGTTATAAGGATCAAAGGAGATAATATTTGTAAAATGTTTTACATTGTGTCTGGCATATAATAAGGGCTTAATAAATGCTCGTTTTCTTCCTTTTCCATCTGGTCTTGGACTGTACCATCAATCAATAAGCATTTATTAAGTACCTACTATGTGCTAGTACCTACTGTGTTTGGCTCTAACAATATAAAAACAAAATTGATACATGCCCTGATCCTATAGATAGACAGACAGACAGATAGATTAGGTAGATAGATAGATAGATAGGTATCATAGGCTCTATTGAGGAGAACAAAGATGTTCTTATATGTACATATATCTATATATAGATATATGTACATATAGATATACACAAAACAAATACAAGATCATTTGGGTGGAGGTGCAGCCTTCTCAGGGATCAGGAAAGGCCTCATGGAGATGCTAGGACTAGAACCAAGCTTTGAGGGAAACTAGGAATTAGACTTTTACCTGGTGATTTCAGAGATCCTAGACTGGGTTTTCTCAGAGGATAACAGACATTGGGCAGATCAGATACCTTCTCTGTAAGCAGGAGCCTAATCATACTGGCTGACATTTACATACGTGTACATAGTTTTTTATGTATGTAATCTCATTTGACCTACACAGCAGCCTTGTGAGGTAGGTACCATAGGTTTGGTCAGTCCCATTTTATATACGAAGAAATGAAGTCTCAGGTTTGCCCATTGACTCACTGTGAGGAAATATGAGAAGCAGGATTTGAATTCAAGTCTGCCAAGTCCAGTGGCCCACATTGACTCTCTACCGCCTGCCTGCCCAGCTCCCACTATTGTGCCAATAGTGCTAACAGGGTAATGGAGGGCTAGTGACATATTCTGCCCAATAACATGGTGCCTTCACATGTGGCAGAAGGTTCCAAGTTGAGGAGGCCTCCAAACCTCAGCCTCGAGAGGAGTCAGGGTTGGAGCTCTACCAAAAAAATCAGTCAATAAGTGCCAACTATGTACCATGCACACACTAGGTGCTGGGATACAAAGAAAAAATCAGTAGGCCCTGCCCTTAAGAAGCTTACATCCTAACAATAATAGTGAAGGGAAGGGTAGATGCTGGGGCAGAAACCTTGGTGTCAACAGTAGCCACTACCTCCATTCTTGGCTATAAGTTCAGGGCCAGTAGTATAGGGAGGGTTCTAAACCCAGTCCTTGGGATGGGCCAGAACTGGGGCATTTACTCTTACTAGTCCATTGATGGCAGTTTCCCTTCCCTGGCTAGCTGGGCAAGTAGCCAGTGTTCCTCCATTGTTAATGGTGGCTATTGCCAAGTATTTGAAGAGCTATCATTCAGGAAGGGGCTAGCCTTGTCCTGCTCAGTCCCAAAAGGCAGAATAAACAGAAATAAGAGGAAATCTTAGAAACTTTCTCCTAATTGGAGCATTCCAAAAGTGAAATAGGCAGCTTGGGAGGAAGTGGGTTCCCCCTCACTAAAGAACTTTGAGCGTAAGATGAATGAAAGTAAGTACTGCATCATGAACTATGGGGTCACTGATTTCAAACTAGTCAAGGACTTTAAAAGTCATCTGGTTCAACTCCTTTATTTTCCAGGTGAGGAAAAGGAGTCCAAGAAAAGTTAAGTGAATATCTGAGGTCACAGAGTTAGGACCCAGTAGAGATGAGATTCGAACCCAGCTCTTCTAACTCCAAATCCAGTGTTCTTGCCAGAGTTAGTCTGTTTTCAAAGGGATTCTTAACCAGGCCCAAGTTAAACTTAATGGCCTTCTATGCCCTGGATTCTTGTGTCAGTGGTGACCTTGGTCCTAACCTCTCTAAAGTATCAGCCTCATCCTCTAGAAAATGGATATAAGAACTCTTGCACCATCTGCTTTGCGATATTGTCAGGAAAGTGTTTATAGTTCTTATAGCTCTAGGCAGAGAAGAGAACACATATTTATTAAACATCTATTCTGTGCCAGGTACTGTGCTAAGTGCTTTACCTCGTTTGACTCACAACAAACTTGTGCAGTAAATGCAATTGTTATCCTTATTTCACAGTTGAGGAAGCAGACAGAAGTTAAGTGACTAGTCCAAGGGCACACAGATAGTAAGAATCTGAGCCATGGTTGAACTCAAGTCTTCCTGACTCCAGAGAGTAGTAGTGGTGGTGGTGGTGGTGATAATGACGACAATGAAGACAAATATTATTGATGATAGTGAGCAATAAAACCCATGGGGTTCTCTGGGGTTATCCAAATGAGACAGGGGTGGTAAGTTTTGGTCCTGTACCCCATGTAGCTTCTTTCCTTTGTTCTGTCTCTGCCACAAGCTAAAGAGCATCCCTTAGGACAAATTGTCTCCCAAACTCAGTTCATCTGCCATATCACAGAAGCAGTGGTCTCCTCTGACCTCCCTTCTTCTCATTTTTCATCTTGTTTTAGACCAGGATGGTGATATGATTTCTTCTTCTCTGAATTGGGAACCATACATCAGAGCAGGAGCATAGGGCAGGTAAAAAAAGTCTGACTAACCAGCAACAAGCAGCTTTCTCCTGAAGGCCCTCATAGGAGCTGGGATCCATCAGTCATAGAGATAAATTCAGTTCTTCCCTCCAAAAGAAGGATTCAGGGGTCCCAGAGGTCAGAGAATTAAATATTACATGGTGTGAATATAGAGAAACTAGAAATTGTCAAGAAAAGAAATTGTGCTACGCACAACCCCCTCATCTCATCCCAAGCTCCATTGAGGTTAGTTTTCCCAATGGATAAATCTAATGAGTGAAGGAAGGATCTTTTTCTTCTGAATTCATCTACTGTTAGTGGCACTGAATACCTAATCCTGTTTTAGGTATTTGACATAATTCAGAGAAGCTTTGGCCCTATTTTTTAGAAACTTTTGTTCCTATGGTCCCAAAGCTCAGGTATCCTATGTGTGGTGCTTGGACCAAATATGGCCTATCTGATCCCAGAGAATGACCTACCAAAAACATTCAGCAAAATAATTTTTAACCCAATTTACTAGGACACAAAGGCCTCTACACCCTTCCCTATCTCCCCTGAGTGGCATGCTGGGCAAAGTTGCCACACTTTTCTAATGTGGTAGAAAAAAACAATGTATTTAAAGGCAAAGGACCTGGATTCAAGTCCTGAATTTGTTTGTTATTTCCTTTGGTAGAGGGCCGTTAGGTGGTGCAGCGGATAGAGCAGTAAGTCTATAGTCAGGAAGACTCATCTACCTGAGTTCAAATCTGACTTTAGACACTTACTAGCTGCAAGTCACTTAACCCTGTTTGCCTCAGTTTCTCATCTGTAAAATGAGCTATAGAAGGAAATGGCAGACCATTCAAGAATCTTCACCAAGAAAGCCCCAGATGACATCACAGATCCCATCGTAAAAGACTGTAAAACTACTGAACAACAAAGGTACGCCTTTGACTGGGGCCTTGAATAAGTTCCTTAGACTTCCTTGACCTCAGTTTCATCTGTAAAACAAAGACTAGATTATCTCTAAAATTTGCTTTAGTTCTAAATCCTATGATCCCGGTGTATCCTGGGGGTCCTAAGTGAGCATATAGTTACTATTTGCAAAGCTATACACATATTTCTACTTATGTGTACGAGTGAACAAACACACGAAGAACCACTCACTGTAAGACAGGAGCCCACATGCCATTTTGCCCCAGGATTTAGTGCTCACCCAACTGCCCTCCCCCTCCTCCAGCCTTGCATTTTCTCTTGGTGAATCTCATCGTTGCGTAATTGTGAATGCCCCTGCCACGGGGAGACACAAGAGCTCTTACTGTAGGAACCCATCCCATTAAGAACTTAGTGAGTTGTTAGTGACCTGACAGAAGTGTTGACTGTCTTTTGTCAGCCAGCAGAGAAGAATGCGATGCTTGGCACATGACATCACCAGGGCCTCTGCTTGGGTGTTGATTCCCCTAAGGAAAAATGCAACACACGGGGCAAAAAGCTTTGCTAAAAGAGAGAAGGAAGAGTCAAGCAACACCCATTCCTAAGAATTCAGGAACACATTGCCCTCTTCTGAGAGACAGTAAGGTAGGGGAAAGGAAAGGAGTCACTATGTCAAAAACATGAGTTGAATCACCTATACTTAACAATCAGGAAGACTAGAATTCAAATCTTGCCTCAGATCCTGTGACCCTGTCCGACCCCTATACACTCGTGGTTTCTTCATCTATAAAATGGGGATGATACTAGCACTATCTTGTTGTGAGGATCAAATGAGAAAACAGATGTAAAGTGTGTTGCCAAGAAAAAAGGTATTATATAAAAATTAGCTATTAATATCAAAGATCTTGGATTAAAGTCCCAACCAGATCTCTCTGAACTTCTGTTCCCTCATCCACAGAACAGATGATAACAGAGGAACTAGCTGTCATTCAGAGAGGGGCAAAAGAGACTAATGTTTGTGAATGAATACAAAAAAATAACTGTCAAGTTCTGTATAAATGTGAGCTATGAGATTACTGATTTCCCAAACATCTCAGGTTTCCAATACAGAGCCTTCCCGCCCCCCACTGGATTCATTTGAAATATGCATCTAGTCTGGGCCTACAGAGGCTGGACAAGCAGGGAAACCTCTGGTGGCTAAAAATATCCCCTGGCTTACTGGCTCTGACCTCAGCCCAGGCCTGAGCAGAGGGTTTCATGGCAAATTATGGATTTAAAACTGGCAATGAATCTCCATTACAGCATGAAATGAAAAAGGAAAATGCCACTACATGGAAGCCTTCCCCTGGGCAGCAGCAAGGCAAAGTAAGAGAGCTGTGTTAGGAGGGGAAAAAGAGGGAGAAGCAAAGACAGAGATAGAGACGTAGAGGTAAGGAGGGAGGCTGGGAGCTGGCAGTCACCCCCTCAGCCCACTCTATCACACATCAGCAGGCAGAAGACTGGCCTTTTGTGGGGGCTCTAATCAAGTCTGACTGCTCTTGCTATGGTTTTTCTGTAACCACAAACTTTGTGACTCCATTTAGCCATAGGAAGAGACCGAGCACCTCCTCAGGCCTGGGGGATTGTGATTCAGGTGAAGCAGATATTGCTGCTTCTCTGAGCCAAGTGGAAACTGCCCAGCTGCAGCAATCACTCCACAGAAGCCAGGGTGGTCACGAGGGCAGGCTGTAAGGTCTGGCACTCTTCCTTAGTGCACCATGTTGGTAAAGACATAACCTAGGAGGGAAACACACAAAACACACACACACACACACACACACACACACACACACACACACACACACACACACACACACACACACACACACAGCCAAACTGGAGGTCATTGTCTCTCTGTTGGAGCTGCCACTAACTTTCCTCCTCTTTCCCATTCCTTTTCTTCCTCTTCCTCTCCTACTTCTCCTTCCTCTCCCCTTTCTTCTTGTTTTTTTCTTCCTTTCCTCCTTTTTCTTCTTTTCCTCCTTTTTCTTCTGTTCCTCCTCCTCTTTTTTTTTTCTTCTCCTCCTTCTCCCTCTTATTCTCCCTTGCCTTTTCCTTCTCCTCTTCCTTTTCTTTCTTTTCCTCATCCTCCTCCTTCCTCTTCTTTTTCTCCTCCTCCTTCTCCTTTTTCTCCTCCTTCTTCTTCTCCTTTTTCTTTCTTCCTTATCACTCATGCACATTCACATATGCATGACAAAAACATACACTCCTTCCTTGCCCAAGTGAAAAATTAAAAGTCTCTTCCCCTAAAAAGACTTAGAAAAAGTAGGGTTGAAACAAAGCTTTACTATATAATCAAGGAGGGAAGGGGGAAGTACTTCAAACAAAAGTAGGTACAACAATGATCAGGTACTGTAAAGGCATAGAGGTGTTGGTTCATTTTGTCATGCCAGACCATGACATCCCGCATGAGGCAAAGCAATCCCCTAACTTCTCTCACTCCTCTCTTCCCCTCTCCATTATGTAAAGGGATAAGAAACAAAAGGTAGGAGCAAATAAATCACCTTATACCTATCAGTTCCTGACAATGGATGATTCAAAGTGATAGTGAGAACTATGGAAAAAAAAACACACAATAACCCCTCTCAATAAAGGAATATTATTACTCAAAACATTTGGAAGACATCCATAAATCCCTCCCATCTCTTGCCCTGACAGAGGAGAAGAAAAGCCATTTCCTTACTCTCCAAAATGGTAAAAGAGACATTCCAGCAAGGTCTAGGGCCAGAACCTTCTTCCTAACACTATGAAGACACACTTCCTAGTATAGTGCCTGCAGTACCTTTGAGGCAGCTAAGTTACATAGTACAGAGTGCTTGATTTGGAATCAGGTAGATCTGAGTTCTAATCCTGCCTCAGATACTTACTAGCAAGTCACTTAGCCTATCTGGGTTTCAATTTTCTCCTCTGTAAGACAAGGCCATTAGATTCAGAGGTCTTTTAGGTCCATTCCAGCAATAAATCTATGATTCTATGACCTACCTCACTGGGTTGTTATGAAAATCAATAAGTATAGTACACTCTTACATAGATGCATATGAATGTATATGTGTGTATATGTCCATGACTATAGATATCTACGTATATGTATGTGTGTAAGTGTATGTATATATATATATATATATATATATGTGTGTGTGTGTGTGTGTGTGTGTGTGTGTGTGTGTATCTATCTATCTATACATATATATATATATATATATATATATGAGTGTATGGGTATGTATGTGTATATATGTGTGTGTGTGCATCTGTGCTTAATTATGACCTTAGGGGAAGCAAAGAAAAGATAGTCAGCTCTCAATATGGGTAGTATTTATTATGTAGGCTTTCTTGAAATGGAAATTTATTACTTTATATTTTGAATCTTCTCTTACATTCTGCTGTGCATGTGGCATTGCTTTTTTTTCTTATTTTGAATTCAAGTTTTAGTATATAAGTTTATAATGTGTTTTTTTGTCATTGTGTATTTTAAGTTTTAGTATTTAAGTTTAAAATAAATTAATTTTAGAGAAAGAAATAAGATAATGTATCCAAAACAATTTTTAAACTATAAGATACTATATCAATGTCAATTATTTTTAATAAATGGGCTAAGAAGGCGGGATAGAAATAGGCAATCTGGTAAATATTTAACAATCATCTCTGGGGGTGGAGGGATGGGTGAGAAATGTGTACCTGACATACCATTTAAGTTTAATGTGGATTATTAACATTTTCTCCATCACTTTTTTGAGTCTACAGTGACAGTTAACAAAAGAATAAATCAATTTCCTAGGTATAAATGCTCACACTGGAAATTTACCAATATGCTTTCTAGCTCCATATACTCCCTGGGCATAGAGAGTATAAGAGACAAGAATTGGACCTATGATTCTATTAGCATAGGGAATTCCTAGGTGAGGTAACTCCTTCTACCAATACACATCAGCACCTTCTTTGAGACCTAAAGATTTGCCTAAAGGGTTGAAAAATTAGTGACTTGGCCAGGGATTACCCAGCCAGAGGTATGATTTGAAACCAGGTCTGCCTGCCTTTGAGACCAGTTCTTTATCCACTATGGAAATGGATTAATATAATCCAGCATGTGAGGCCTGCTGTTTACCTGGGAAACAGCCAAACATTTCAGTGCTGTTGCAACCAACATAACCTTGAGGCGTCAGGACTAGATTCATGATTCAAACCTTTCTCCAGTGGGACAGTACTATGAATTAAGCATTTAGTGTGTACATAAAATTTTATTAGATACTGAAGAAATTCAGAGAAAAGAGGACACATTATCCCTGCTCTTGGGAAGTTTACTATCAAATGAAGAAACTAAGGCCCATATACATGAAAAAAAATAGAACTCATATGGGCATACTGTGAATAACATTGTCCTGATCAACATTTTTTGGGCAACAATATCTTCAATATGTTATAGCCAAAACCCAGTGTGAAGACATGATACTCTATAGCACCTTTGAGCTGGTTGCCCACTTATGACGCTGTTCCTATGAAACTAACTGCCCCCTATAATGTTGTTTCACCTAACCTCATGCTTTCATAAGACCAATTAATGATGTCAGTTTAATTGACAGGACTACAAATGTTTAGCCTGAAAAAGAAAAGACTTGGTGGAAACATAAGGGGCATATCCAAATCCTTGAAAGGTGGGGAGGTATTAAGCATTCTCCGTTGATTCAGAGAATAGAGCTAGGATCAGTGAATGAAAGTTTTAGGGAAGATTATTGAAACAAAATAAGTAAGAATTTTCTATAAATTGGAGTTGTCTCAATAATGGAAGGGTATGCTTTGAAAGGTAAAGAGCTCCCTGACACTGGAAGTATACAAAGACTGTTCATTCATTTCAAGGAAGGAAGAAAAGGAAGAAGGGAAGGAGGGAAGAAGGAAAAAATAACTATTTATTAAGCACCTACTGTGTGCCAAACACTATACTAAGTACTTTATAAATGTTACTGCATTTAATCCTCACAACAACCCTGAGAAATAGTTCCTATTATTTCCCCCATTTTAAAGTCAAGGAAACTGAGGGAAACAGAGGTTAAGTAACATGCCAAGGATCACATAGCTAGTAAGTGTCTAAGACTAAACTTGAACTCAGGTCTTCCTGACTCCAGGACTGGTATTCTGTGGCCTATTCTACCCGCCTGCCTCCAATACCTGTCAGTCAATCAATGGACACGTATTTATTCAAACACTCTGCTAGGTATTAGAGATAGAGGTACAAAGAATAAAAATGTGTGACAGAAATCCAACTTGCTTCTTTAAACCATCAAATCATTTGTATGTTTACCAAAGGAAAATAGGTTTCCCCTTTTTTGGTTGATAGAAAGAGTACATGTTAGGAGCTGCCATAGAGAGGGATGGCAGCAGTTGTCCCAACTCAAGTCTAAGGAGGTCTGGAAAGGCTGGGATAGAGAGAGGAAGAAGATTCAGGAGAAAGAAAAATGCTACCAGTTAGTTGCAGCTGTGAGAGTCTCTTCCTTCTTGAGCACTCCACTGTACCATCTTTGGAGTCTGTTGTAACAAAGTTTTTATACCATGTGATGTAATGTTAACAAGAGTTAAAGATCTTCCCTGCCCATTAATAGGCCTCAGGTGGAGCCCATTAAGGGAAGCTTGATAAGGGGAAGATTGTTTTGTAGAATGGCCCATACTTTTTGTTAATTTCTAATGAGGCACTGGGTCATAAGAGTCATGATGCCTTCCAGCTCTGAAAAGTGTGTATATACTCTGAGGTAAGGTTTTGCTTTAGGGCTTACTCTTTGGAAGAAGGTTGGTGTGCTAGATGAGACTCTGGGTAGCCAATAAGGAGCCCCCAGGCTTTGAAAACCCAGATGTTGGTGCTTCTCTCTGTATGCATGTAAGGGTCAGACCTTTGAATCTGTGATGCATGTATTGCTTATGGTCAAACAGTTGCAAGCTCTGTTGATTTTTATTTCTCTGCTTGTGTGTTCTCTGTTGGTATATGTGATTAAAGAAGATTGTTGACCCCTCAAAAGTTGCTTTCTTTTTAGAAAAGCAGCAGTAAGAACCTGTGCTAGCAGGCCATCCGGGATGCGTCCAGGGGCTTGCTGCTACGTGTGAGGGCTGGAACCAAATGACACTCTGGCTTTATGACTTAGAACATGACAATGATGACTTCTTCTAGCTGCATTAAACCATACATAGTATATATAACCCAAGTGCTGATGGGGATGTTGGAATAAGTTAGGTAGAAGTAATCCTGTGGTCCTTTCTGGAAGATAGATTTGAAGCAGCCTAGAGGAAAGGTAGGTATGCAGCTCGATGAAGAAGAGGAGCAAGGTTTTTGGGTTTTTTTTAAATGCAAAGGTGGGAACAAGCAAACCATGAGTGTAGAGGAAAGCTGACTTGTTTAGAATAGAAAAGTCAGAGAGTAATAAGAGAAAGAAGCAAATGGGTTAGGAGGTAGCTAATAGACTGAACCTAGAACACAAAATTTTAGAGTGGAGAGAACCTTAGAAGTCTAACAAAGACATCTCAAGAGGAATGATCAGTAGAGGACCATCAAGCTCATGCTTAGGAATATGGATTTAATATTAAAAATAATGGGAAGTCAAGCTACGTTAGGCAGCTAGGTGGAACAGTGCATAGAATTGCAGGCCTGGAATCAGAGAGACTCATCTTCCTGAGTTCAAATCCAGTCTCAGACACTGTGATCCTGAGCAAGTCACTTCACTCTCTTTGCCTCAGTTTCTTTATCTGTAAAATGAGCTGAAGAAGGAAATGGCAATCTACTTCAGTGTCTTTGCTAAGAAAACTCCAGCGGGTCATGCAGGGCCGGACATGACTGAAAAATGACCGAATAGCAACAAGTCACTTAGCACATTTGATGGAAGTGTGGCACTACTGAGACCAAAGTAACAGATATACTTTACTCCGTGATCTTTATCTCCAGCCAGACATCTTGCAGATTACATATCATTGGTCTTAAAGGTAACTAACTGACGACAGTGATGGATCAGAGGTGTACTTGAAAAAAAAATTGGACTTGGATCCAGGACTAAATTACAATAATAACAGCAGACATGATGATTATATGATAACAATATATGATATGAGGTCATATGATATTATAAATACATTAGGATAGTAAGACTAGTTCTTTGATATTTATATCTTACTTGAATTGGATGACAATTCTGTGAAATGAGCAGGTTATTCTCATTTTACACATGAGTAAACTGACATTCCTAGAGGTAGGTGACTTGCTCACCACACAATTTATATTCAAAGGAGGATTTGAACCCAAATCTCTCCTGACTTCAAGTCCAGCACTCTCTCCCATACACTACCCTGCTGATCCTAAGGGTGTATTCCAGCTCTGAGATTTAATGATTCTTCATCATACCTGAGTAAAACAACTCAAAGTCAAGATCATGATGGTGGATTGGGTTGGTCCTTGCACTCAAGGCATTAATAATAGTCGTGATGACAATAGCTAGCATTTATGTAGCACCTACTCTGTGCTAAATACATCATAAATATGATCTCATTTGGTTCTCACAACAGCCCTGTAAGGTAAATATTCTTATTATCCTCATTTTACAGTTGGGGAAACTGAGGCAAAGAGAGGTTAAATGGCCTGCCCAACTAGTAAGGGCCTGAGGTAGAATTTGAATTCAGGTCTTCCTGACTAAGCATTTTACCCACTGCACCACCTAGCTGTTCAAAAATCACAGGATTATAAATCTTGAGCTGGAAGGAACCACAGAAACTATCTAGTCAAACCTCCTCATTTTACCAACAGGGAACCTGGAGCCTAGGAGGTTAAGTGACTTGCCAAAAGCCACACAGGTAGTAAGCAACATAGGCAGGTTCAGGAGTTTTCTAAATGGAGGAAGATGCAATTGATCAAGCTGATGCTATAGGAACCCGGTGAAGCTTTGGTTGAGAAAGGAAAAATGCCCCCTTTGCCCTCATTCCCATCTAGGGAACTGAGTAAGCCTATAGGCTTACTAAAAACTTATTCCATCCCAAAGGGAACAATTCCCATGAAGGAACAAAGAGACTTTATGAGTTTTAAAGAGAGAATTGGAATTGGATTGAATTAATCCTTCAGTGATGAGAAATTTGCATGGTTTCAATATTTCTGTGCTGTCCTTCCCTGACACTCCTCACAGGATGTATAATAGAAAGAACTGAGATAGAACAAGAGGCAGAGAAAGTCAGATAAAGACAGAGATTGAGACAGACAAAAGGCCAGAAAGAACTTGGGAGGTCAGACTGGTCAGAGGGCCAGAAATAATCCAGATGCTAGTAACCACTCCAAACCTAGCTGAATGTGGGAAAGATTTATAAAAACATCAATAGGCTAAACCCAAAAAACCAAATGGACTGATCCAGGGCCCAGCAAAGAAAGTCTTGGGACAAGGAACTAACATTCTAAGATCAGGCCCACGGGAAAGCAGGAAGCAGCTATGGAGTTTTAGGAGACCATGGTTGATATTGTGATGTCTCATGAGAGAGTCCACACAGGTGGACTAGCTAGATCTACTATCTTTGGTATCATTTCTTACCTAGCCTTTAGTCATTGAATAGGTGTTGCCTCAGACAAAATGAGACCTGGGAGAGATCTTAATTTAAAAAAGCCAAGCTCACCCACTGCATCCTGGGCCATCACAAACCATCTTGACTTTTGTCATGCCACTGGACTTCTATGACCCTGGAGGAGAGAGTGAGGCTGATGCAGTTCTGCCTCACTTAAATCTTATTCACACACAAGTCATCACCTTCATGATGTCATCCATCTGAAGGATGAGCAACAACAGCAAGAGCTATCAAGTTTTAAATCCTTATAATCAAAACACAATTTTGTCAGCCCTCTTAGTATACATGGCCCTTTTATACAAATAAGTTGTAACTTGCTCTTTCTTTGTAAATGAAAATCTTCCTCCCCTCACTTCATGTTTAATGGTAGGGACTTGGGGAAAAGGGTGCTATCTCTCCTACTCAGGAACGGTAGAATGCACTGACCTTCATAATGAAAGAAAGACATACTGTCATGGAGACATGTGTTTTGAGTTATTTACCCAGAAGTGGTGATGACTTGTGGAATATTAGAAATTTTAGAAATGACAAATCCGATCAGAGAAGTAATGTGATTTACCCAAGGTCACACTGATGATGAATGCCAAAGCCAGTAACTATATCAAGATCTTCTTACTATACTTCTGGTGTTCTTTCCACTGTTCCACTGATTCTAGGGATAAGATCAGAGGAAAGGGGTCTCCATAGAAACTGAGGTGACAAGGGAAGAGAAACATTTATAGATGCACACTAGGTGCCACGATCTGTGCTAAGCACTTTACAGATGTTATCTCATTTGATTCTCACAACAGCCCTGGGAGGTAGGGGCTATTATTAGTCTCATTTTACAGTTAAGGAAACTGAAGCAAACAGAGGTTAAGTGACTTGCCGAGGGTTACGCAACTAGTAAATACCTGAGGTCAGATTTGAACTCGGTCTTCTTATCTCCAAGCCCATCACTGAGCCACCATCTTTCCTAGAAGGAAATGAGGTATTCAATATGCCACAGATCATTGAACTTCAGTCCTGTCAGGATTTAATTGAGTAGGGAAGTGCTATGGGAGACAGGTCTAGATATCCTTTTTTGAGACAAGTCTAGATATAATCCCTGCCCAAGGGAACCCATAGATTTTGTGAAGTCCCAGGGTAGGCCCTAGCAGTCCCTTAGCACCTTTTCCTCAGTATACACTATCAGAGGAGATAGCACAGCTCTAGGTCTGAATGGCAAGTCAAGGTCTGTCCTCCTTGTCAGCATTAGCCAAGATAGGATGTTGCAGTTTTAAAGTCTCCACTAAGCTGCACCCACTTTCCATCTCCTCTTCAGAAGCTAGTGTCCTCAGATCAACAGCGTCCATTTTCCATTCCATTAAGTCTCATTATCTGGGGATTGACTGCTTGCTTCTCTCTCAGCCACACTGGGACTTTTCAATTATTCTGGCCTTATCTATGGGTGTTTACCTTAGTGAGAGGTTCACAGCAACCCACAAACTTATACAGCTATTTCCCACTCTCCAAAATAAATAAATAAGCCTGTAGCCCACAGAGGCTGGCTTCCAAAAAACTGTCACATTTTCACAAGTCGATCAAGGTGTTTGCAAATGTTTATATAAAAGCAAGAGCTTTCCATATGCAAATATGTCAAGAATAACATTGGCAGCTGAGAAGGCGCTGGGTGCCAGAAATACAGCTGGAACCACAGATGTGGCAGCAAGGAAAGTGGGGGAAGCCCTGCTGGACATGCTACTTGACTGCCTGAGAAGGCCAAAAAAGGTTGGGTCTGGACACACTACCAGTGTGCATGCCCATACCCTTGACTGCTGAGATGGGGGAGAGAGGATGGAACTTCTTCCTCTCTACCCATTCTCTACTAGAGAAGAGGTCACTGTGTGATAGATGAGCCGAACTGATGAAGTCTTGAAGAGAGAAAGAGGGAAAGCTGCGCAGTGGCCAGGGAGGCAAAGCTAAACCTGGTCATTACCCATCAGGATAGAGAGAAGTGGACTTAGAGTGAGGGAGCTGGAGGAGGCGTCACCAAGTTGTAATTCCCTAGACCCTAGTTTGAATCCAGTCAAAGGGCCACACTTGAGGATCTAGAGGGCCACATGTGGCCTCAAGGCCTCAGGTTCCCCACCTCTGATTTAGACTCACCTAGGATGCAAATACACATGAGGAGTAATATGGTGTAGTGGATAAAGCCTTGGATGTAGGAAGAAAGGGGTTCAAGTCTTGCCTCAAGCACTTACTAGCTTTGTGACCTGGACAAGTCACTTAACTCATCTATAAAATGAGCGGGCTGGATTTAGTGGGCTCTAAGGTCCCTTCCACCTCTGAATCTATGATCCTATGTGAGTGTTTCTTGTTCTTTCCCCTTTTCGTTCTGAGCCAAAGAAGCTCCTCAGAACAGCCTTGATGTCAGATCCGGAAAGGATCTAAGATCATCTAACTAACCCAACCCACAAATGAGGGGAAACTAAGGCCTGGCTTGGGTGATACAACTTGCCCAAATCAATTCTGAAGTCAGAACAAAGCCCAGGTTTTCCAGCTTCCCAGACTGTGCATATTCCAGTTTGCCCCAGGGCCTCCTCATCAAAGTGTGGTATCAGTTTCCACCCCACCTCCTACCATGTGCAGTGTGACCCACATGGTATTCAGCCATGGGCTTTCTCTGGGACATGCGGAGCCTCTTCCATAGCCACCTTGATTCTGCCCTTAGAATGGTGATTCATTATTATAGTAGTCTCTGTATTGGCCCTGGGTCCCACCCACCCTCCAGCTCCCTGAGTTGTATCGTTTTGGCACATTTTTAAATCTTCATGACCCATCAAGAATGGTCACCAGCCCTTGACTGGGTTCTGGAACTCTGCATGCAAATGGGATCGCTGTATCAAGGGGGTGGAATGGAGAAGCAGTGGAATCAAGATTAGGTTTAGAGTCCTGGATCTGAACCCTCACTTTGCTGTTTACCACCATTTACCGTAGGAGAATTGTTCCTCCATCAACTTGTGAAAACATGACAGTTTTTTAGAAGACAGCCTATCTAGGCTATGGGCTTATGTATTTATTTTGGGGAGACAGAGAGATAGAAACAGGGAGACAGAGATAGAGAAACTGAGAGACAGAGAGAGGTATGATCCCAAAGAATATTATGATTTCCCCGCCCAAGGTAAATGCTTATGGATGGCACCAGAAAAATGTAGAGAGCCCATTGTGGCTGGGACAGAAACAAGCAGCCAATCCCCAGATAGTAAGATTTAATACAACAGAAAAGGGACCCTCGATCTGGGACAACTAGTTTCTGAACGAGAGGTGGAGAGTGGATGCAACTGAGCAGGGACTCTAATGATGCAAGGTCCTATCTTGTTGAGAAATTGGTAACATAACTTCTCTGGGCCTCAATTTCAAGAAAGAAAGAAAGAAAAAGAAAGAGAGAGAGAAAGAGAAGGAAGGAAGGAAGAAAGGAAGGAAGGAAGGAAGGAAGGGAAAAAAATGGATGATCTCCAAGCTCCCTTCCAATTTGAAATATTATGAGTCTACAGATGGAATTGTCAGGAGCACAAAGATGCTCTATTTCTTTTTCTAGCTGGTGCTGACCCGGCCCAGCTTCTTGGTTCCAGGGCAATGGAGAGACTTGAAGTCAAAGAAGACACAAACACAAATCCCACCTCAAATACTACTTGCTGCATGATCCTGGGCAAGTCACTTAACCTCCCTCAGCCTTGGTTTCCTCATCTGTAAGATGGGGATAATTATAGCCCCCACCTCCCAGGATTGTTGTGAGAATCAAATGAAATAACAACACAGAGCACTATGTGAATGTCAGTTCTTATTGCCCCCTCCCAATACCAACAGCTGTTTTTGTCTCCTCCTGTCTCCCATTCTCTTTCAAGTGATCTCCACAAGCTTCTAAATCTTCCCTACTGTTCCTGCTGCCCTCTTCATCCAAGGGGGAAAAAAACCCAGCTTATCTACCTAGGAGAAGGCAAGTCTTTGATTTTTTATCCACGCAGTAATCTTATCTGAACTGGTTCAGGTGGCAAGAGTGAGGGAGAAAAATAATTAAGGGAGAGAAAGGTGAAATGTTGACGTGGTTATTACTTAAGTACCTCTAAGCTCTTAGTTTATGTTTTCACAATGGTGACACTCAACAAGGGGGAGCTCAGCTGGGCCGATTATCTAAGCCACACACCCGCTCACCCCACCTCTCCGCCACCCATGAATCTTATTAAACAGGTTCCGTTGGCAAGACAGAAAAATAATTAAGGCGAAGGTGGGTGAAATGTTGATGTTATTACTGTAATGCAGCAGACTGTTTAGTTTCTACACCGATGAAATGCAACCAGGGGGAAATCAGTTTTAAAGATTACCTTTCCACAGATGCAAATGGGAAGGCCAAAAGCAGGCACTTGCTAAGGAAACTACATCAAACTAGGAAACATTTCAAAGTTTCTGCCAGTCTCTTAGGGGCTTTTAAGACCACAATTTACCTTTTGACTGCGTTCTATTTTCTCCCAAACCCTTTATTTCTCACTTATTTACTGACTGGAGACATGACACCAAGAAGAAAAAAAATTAAAAAATAAAATAAAAGGAATGTTTCTTTAGCTGCTGTTCTTAAAAATCTATAGAAGAAATGATCCTCTGGAAGAAGGATTTTTAGCTCTCCCCTGTGAACCAGCTCTTTAATTGAATTGCTTTCTCCTCTGAGATGTTACAACCTGGAAATGACACAGATTCTCACCTCCTCCCACCAGAGACATACCCACCCCACACCTCACATCAGGACCTGAGGAGGACATCCCTGCCCTACTTGGGCCAAGCATAAGATGTTTACAGAGTCTTATCTTTCTTGCTTGAAAGGATAATGTGCCAGGCCCTTGGGCCTAGTATACTAGAGGAGGATGGAAGAGATAACTCTTCACTCTATCTTAATGATTCAGGTATTGACAGGGTACCTAATCTGTCTCCAACACCATTCTAGATTGTGATAGATACAAAAAAATAAAAAAAAGAATAGCTCACATTTCTGTAATACTTTAAGATTTTAAGAATCACTTCCCTCACAATTTCTGTCAGTTGGTAACTCCAGTATCATACTCTCCCATTTTCAGATGAGGAAACTGAGGCTGGAGGTAGAAATGACTTGTACGAAGAGCGCAGAAATGTGAGATCAAAGATTCAAATCCAGGTCACCTTACTCCCATATTCAGTGCTTTTCCCCCCTATACTGTACCACGCCAACTGGTGCCCAAGGAGGTTACCCTCTGAGGAGACAAGACTAACCTTTGTTGCATGTAGACAAAACTCACACAAATGAAACACAGAATTATACAAAACAGAGTATTACCTAGTACTTTTCTACACCATGTACTTTGTAGGAAAATACTAGGAGAGCTCTATGAGGAGGTCTGGGGAACCTCTCAAAATTCTGTGGCTCCCATAGATCTGCTCCTGGAAGTCCTTTGATTCTTCCTATCTGATCAGCCCTGGAGCTTAACCTACCACAGCACCTTCATTCTCTTTCTTCCTCCCGGAAGTCTCCTTGGCTGGCCATTCACTCATCTCTCTTTCCCCTCCCCGAATTGAACCACTTTGGAAGGTTTAGCAAGGGTTTTATTTACAAAGAAAGAATAAAGTCTCTACCATACACTTCAGGTACAAAAACTCAGCATGCCCTGAAATTAAGTGATAAATCTATCTGGCCTTTGCTAAACTGCCTAATCCAAGATGGTTTCATCCTAAACTCTGTGTCACAGCAGTCGTAGCTACTAGGAGGCTATATAGCCTGTATGTGAAAGAAATCCTTTCTCTCTCTCTTTCTCTCTCTCTCTCTCTCTCTCTCTCTCTCTCTCTCTTGCTCTCTCACTCGCTCTCTCTCGCTCTCTTGCGCTCTCTCGCACCCTCTCTCTCTCTCTCTCTGTTCCTTTCTCTCCTCTTCACTCTCTCCTACCCTTTTTCCCTCCCTTCCGCCCAAGCTTTTGGCTAAATTTTTCCAACCTCATAAGATACTCTGTGTATCTCCCTAGCTCTGCCTTTTTCCTGAAGGGGAGGGAGGGAGAAAGGAGGGGTCAGTGGCAAGCACTCTACCTCCTTAACATACTCCACCCCATTCATGAATCAGCCAGAGTCTAATGCCCTGTCAGGAGAAAAAAAATTATACCTGTCAACTACTTGTAGTTGTGAGTTCTCCACCCAAACTATCATTTTGTTAAAACATTAGAAATGAATGAGGTCAATGTGGACCAGAGCTGTCAGAAAAGGTTTCCTGGAATAAGATTTGAAATGGGTTTTGAAGGAGGGTTAGAATTTAGACAAAAGGATCAGTTCTACAAAGAATAAAGCGAGGGCACATCCCTTTTCTGCAAACTTCTATTTCCATTCTTGATAGAAAAGGTGAATTTCCTGTCCCTGACCCACTCCACATACTTCTGTACTGCCCTGATGTCCCTTTGAACACACACACACACACACACACACACACACACACACACACATACACACAAACACACACACACACACATACCAGGGTCTTCATAAATTCATAGACTTAAAGTTAGAAGAAACTTTATTTGAGGTCATTACATCCAACTCTACTTTTACACATGGGGAACTGAGGCCCCCAAAAGCCCAGCTAATAAGTGGCTATGGCAAAATTGGAACCAGGTCTTCCTGATTCCAAATTCAGATCTGCACTGCATCTAGGGCCATCTGTAGTCAGCCTGATCTGTATCTGACCACTGGACCCAGATGGTTCCAGAGAAGAAAGTGAGTCTGGTGACTTTGCACAGCCCTGCCCCACTTAAATCTAATTCACCTGCATGTCATGTTATCACCTCCCTGAGATCATGGTCCTCTTCAAGAACAAGCAAGTCACTGAGGTTATAAATTCATACAGGGGCAGCTAGGTAGTGCAGCGGTTAGAGCACTAGAATCAAGAGGACCTGAGTTCAAATTCAGCCTGACATACTAGCTGCATGACCCTGGGCAAATCACTTAACCTCATTGCCTTAAATAAATAAGTGGCTGAATAAATAAATAAATAATAAGTTCATGCAAAGTGTAATTTTTCACCTCATTCTGGGTCAGGGCAAGAAGTGCCTTTAGAATCAATGAAACAAAGAAGACACATTCTAGTGTAAGGGAGGCAATGGAGGATGGTGGAAAGAGCGCAGTGTCTTGAAGAAGGGAACCTTGATTTACTTCCCAGCTCTGACATTTGTTAGTTGTGTGATCTTGGGCAAGTCACTTAATTTCTTTAGTATGTTTCTGTCTGCAAAATGAGGGCATTAGACTCAATAGCTTCTGAGGTCCCATCCAAATCCTGATTCTTCCACTAACTGGTTGTGTGATCTTCTCTCTAGGTCTCTGTTTCTGCATCTAAAATAATGATAATCCTTGACATTTAGCTGAGAAAAATATTGGCAAAGCACTTAACATGCACAGTCTACTTGGAAAATCACAACAACTCTGAGGATAGTGCCACTAATACAGTGTCCCAAAACCCTTAGTGCATCTCAAAGCATTAACACCCATTTTATCCCCATTTTACAGATGAGGAAATTAAAGTACACTCACAGAATGACTGATAAGATCAGAGGAAGAATTAGGGAATGGTCAAATCTTACCTCAGCAGCCATCCAATCCTACCATACCCAAAAGGAATTCCCACCATCCCTTGACAGACAAGTGGGAAAGGAAAGGAATAGGCGTTTTTTAAACACTTATTCTATATGTCAGGCAATGTGCTAAGAGCTTTATAAAAGTACTTTATTTGATCCAAGTGGTCATCCAGCCTGTGTTTGTAGAACTCCAATGAAGGGGGACCACCCCCATCTCCTAAGACAGCTCAGTCCACTTTGGGACAGTTCAGATATTAGGAAAATTTTTGCAGAAATTGACCTTGCTACAAATTTCACCAGTTGCTCCATGATGCCTTCAATGGACAAAGAGATCAAATCGAATCCCTGCATAGGACAATCTTTCCCAGACTTAGGGCTCGCATTTTCCTTTCAATTCTTCTCTCCTCCAGGCGAAGCATCCCTAGTTTCTTCAACCAGTCTTCAAAAGATGTGGACTCAAGGTCCTTCACCACTATGGTTGTCTTCCTCTAGATAATCTCCAATTTATCAGTGTTCTTCTTAAACTGTGGCATCCAGAGTCAAACACCATGCTCTAGGTGAGGTCTAATGAAAGCAGAGGCCAGTGGGACTATCTCAGAAACTATGCCTCCCTTAATGCAACCCAAGATTCCATAGATTTTTGGCTGCCACCTCACACTGTTGCCTCATATGAGCTTTTAGTCCACTAGAACCCCCAGATCTTTTTTTAGACCCAATGGCTACCTAGCCATCCCACTGAGGTCTTCTCTATTCCAAGTTCAGCTATCTACCTACCATACCACACGGGCTCTGTAGAAGACAGGGCTGCCCAAGGTCCTGAGCTCCTAGCTCCTTACTTCCCCCTTCAAGCCCTCCCCATCCCACCACTCCCCCTTTCACCCCCCTGCAGCTTTCATCGGGCCTGAGAGACTATTAGAGCCTCTTGGGGAATATTTAACTGAAAACAATTTCTAGTTGTGATCTGTTATAATTACTAATTAGATCTGATTATAATCATCTCTCACTGCCATCCCCTACCTGACACACAGGATAGCAGTGATTCCTCCCCACAATTAGCAGCCCCAGCCTTTCCTGATACACCAGCTGATTAGGAACACAACGGCAGGGTCGGGGGAAGAGCCTTGCTTATTAAAGAGAGGCTGCTGTTTACCATGGAATGTTGTGATCAAATTAGATTAAAATTAATGAGGGGAAAAACTCAGGTTGGGGCACTGGGCACTTTTTCCCTGGCAATTCCCATCCTCACTCTACAGCTAGAATCATTTTGGGGGAGAAGCGCCCTGCCCCTCCCTCACTCTTTTGCTTTAAGCCTAAACATAAGATTTGTTATTTAGTATTTATAATTAGAAGTTAGGCCCTTGGCCATGCTCAGTTCTCCCTCCCTTCCCCTTCTATGGTTTGACTTTAGAATTAAGATCCTGGCTCTCATCCTGCCTCTACACCTTCCATGGTTCCTTAAGGCACAGAGGGCAAAAGGTATCAAGTTCAGTTGCCATATGTCCTTGTATCTTAATTCAACCATCATTGGGGGATTTTGGAAAAGGAGTCATAGATTGTAGTCCTTCCTTGGAGTACCAAGATCCACTCATCCATGACTAAAAAGGGACCACTCCTACAAAATTAATTCCCTTCCTACACTTGGAGGGAAGGTGCTGGATTGAGTCAGTGCTAACGTGAAATTAAGCATAGTATAATGAAAAATGAGCTAGACTGAGAGTCAAGAGACTGGCATCACTTACCTGTATGACCTTGGACAAGTCCCTATAACTCTGGGCCTCAGTTTCCTCATTTGCAAAATGAGAAAATTATACTAAATCAGAAGTTCTTAAACTGGGGTCCATAGACCCATAAGGATTTCATGCATGGATTTCAGGAAGGTTGTGAACTTGAACAGGGAAAAAATAAATATCTCTTTACTTTCACTAGCCTTCAGTTTCCTTTGTAATCCAATGTATTTTGTTTTATGCATTTAAAAACATGATTCTGAGGAGTGGTCCATAGGTTTCCCCAGACTGCTAATGGGGTCCATGACACATAAAATATTAAGAATCACTGGATTAATAAACCTAAGATTCTTCTACTTTCTTTTATAATCAATAGATATCAAATGGCAGACTTGAGAGGAGATAAATAGGAGAGAAATTTGGGAATCTCCACATCAGACCCATCCCCATATCTTCAACTTAAAATTGTACACTGGCCTCTATGGGTCTTCTCCCCTTGTATAAACCAAAAGTCCTCATTTTCATGTAATAAATAAAACTGAATAGTGTTTGAAGTCCCATCACAGAGAGACAAGAGTCCCATGTAGAGAAGAAGGAGACCGACATTTTAATCCTGGCACTGTCACGATCTGGTTGACTGGGTGGAGTCAATTTCCTTCTCAGCCCCACATCTCTTATCTATAACATGAGAGAGCAGGACAGAGTGATCTCCAAGGGCCCCTCTTGGTCTTTTCTTGTGATTCTAAGGGTATAGAACATATATAACAAGACTCCTAACAGTAGCTCACATGATTCACAAAGCACTTCACACACACACACACACACACACAAACACAGAAACACACAAAACCTTATCAACTAGGTAGTGCCAATATTTCTATTCCATTTTATAGATTAGGAAAGCAAGACTCAGAGAAAAGCGCCCTGTCCAAGGTTTAAAAAAAAGCCAGTGTCAGAGGTAAGACTTAAACCTATGTTTGGTGACAAAATCAGTTGTTTTCCCACTGCACAACAATATACATTATTAAAAGAAGGGAATAGCGATTAATGTAACACCTACTATATGCTAGGCACTGTGCTAAGCACTTTTTTTAAACTAATATTTCATTTGCTCCTCACAATAATAACCTTTCATTTGTTGTTGTCTTTTGGTTGTGTCTGACTCTTCATGATCCCATTTGGGGTTTTCTTGGCAAAGATAATGGAGTGGTTTGCCATTTCCTTCTCCAGCTCATTTGGAGAAATAAAGAAGCTGAGACAGAAGTGAGTGACCTGCTCAGGGTCACACAGCTAATAAGTATCTGAGGCCAGATTTGAACTCACAAAGTTGAATCTTCCTGACTTTAGACCCAGCACTTTATCCACTGCACCACCTAGCTGCCCCTTCATGGTAGGTACTGTTATTGTCTCCATTTTATACTTGATGAAACTGAGGCAAGAGAGGTTAAACCACTTACCCAGTATCCACAGCAATTAGAATTTGAACTCAGATCTTCCAGATTCTAGACCCTAAGCTCTATCCATTGCCCTACCTAACTATAGAAAACTAAGTCTTGGCATCTCGGTACACAGTAAAGGAAAAGATTTGAATATTATTTGGTTCATTTTAATATTGCCAATCAGTCCAGCTAGGAGGGCTCTTGTGGCTTAATGAAGTGACTTGGCTATTTTAAATAACTAGATAATTTGTCAGTTCCCTCTTTGACTTAATGTTATGCTTCCCTAAGGGGCAGCTAGGTGGTGCAGTGGATAGAGCACCAATGCAGGAATCAGGAGGACCTGAGTTCAAATCTCACCTCAAACACTTGACACTCACCAGCTGTGTGACTTTGGGCAAGTCACTTAGCCCCAATTGCCTCATCCTGAGTCAGCTCCAGTCATCCTGATGAATATCTGGTCACTGGATTCAGATGGCTCTGGAGGAGAAGTGAGGCTGCTGACCTGCACAGCCCTCCCTCACTCAAAACAATGTCAAGTGCAAGTCATGTCTTCACTTCTCTGATGGCATGGTCTTCTTTGGCAACAAAGGATGAACGCACACATGCCTCCCTAACCAAAGGCAACCAGAGAGGTCAGACACAGAAAATAACTCCTTCTCTGTTTCATTAAAGAAAAAAAAATGCCAATGAAGGTTAGTCCCAGCACTTCTAAAGAGTACCTACTACCAGTTAATATATGCAAATCTATGCAATTCCTTGTGCTGATTATGTGACCCTGGTAGCAAACAGGGAGTATCCAATCCATTTCTTCCACAACTCCAAGAGCAGGGCCCAAACCCAGTCTTCCAGAGACCTTCCAACAAGGACTGTCTCAAGCTGCCTGACCTTTCTCGAATAAGCCCATCCCCTATGACTGAACACTAGACTGGGACAGACAAGGCACCCAGAGGTACCAGGGAATAAATTTCTCTGGATTTATAGATTCAGTGGCTCCATCCCACTCTGCTGAGCTCTGCTCTTTGACTCTGACTGGCTGTCAACTTCTGGCTTGGAGTGAATGTTAAAAAGGCTACTTGGATCCCCAGGGCCTGGCAGCCAAAGCAGAATGGCTTGCCTGGAGCTCACACACAGTTGCCCTGTTTCCCTGACCTAGCCCCAGTCTTCCTGAGGGACTCTCCAGGCATCACTAGTGGGAGCAGCAGAAGGGAACTGTAGCTAATCTCAAATTCTTGGTCTCTTGAATTTGATTCTGGGTTTAGCCTCCCTTCCTTGGAAACCACTGGCTCTGTATAGCCATGGCTGGGTTTTCCTTCTTGTAACCTTCTACTTTCCCCTCTCTGAGGCTGACCTGAACACAAAGACTTTGTCAGTTTGAGTACAGATAACTTCCAGGAGAAGACTAGTCCCTGGGAATCAAAGCCATTGGGCACAATGTCCAAAGACTCAGATCACTGCAAAAGAATGAGAGAGACAGACTGACAGAGACACAGAGAGAGACAGAGATGAAGACATAGAGAAAGACAGAGAGAGACAGAGAGAGAGATAAGGAAACTAAATCATAGAGAGAGTTTAAGTAATTGGCCAAAGGTCAGGAAATAAATAAATGTCTAAGGAAGAATTTAAACCCAGGTCCTCCTATCCAAATCCAATGCCTCCAAATTTTATGCCATGCTGTCTCCCTAATAGAAGGTAGAATGACACTGTCCCCCAGATGTACCCCATGATCCTTAATTCTACTCCCACCAAAAAAAGAATTTGGGTGAACTAAAAGACAGGAAGGAAAAAGGTATTCTGGACCTGTGATTTCAGTGGTGCAGGGAACTCCTGATATAGAAACTCCCTCCCCTGGTGGACATTGGCAACTTTGCTGTAATTTATAGTCTTAGACACCTTGCTCACTAGGAAATTAAATGACTTGCCCATTGTCACATATCTGGTAAATGTTAAAGCAGCACTTAAACCTATGTCTTTCTGACGCCAAGATTGGCCCCTTACATGCCACTGCCTCCTAAACTCATATGTTAGATTATAATGCGGAAGGAGGGAGAGCAGAATCAAAACTTGAAAACAAAGAAGCATTAATGCAGAATTCTCTCCTCTGGGGACCCTACCAAGTCACTAGCCTACAGAGACTAGGGTCCTGGCAACTTCAGGGCTCTCACATCTGGGAACCAATATGACTCAAGCCCAAAACATAAATCTAACCAGAGCAAAGGTTGTTGAATCTTCTGATTGTTTATATTTTCATAGCACGTGATAGGGCCACTAGATGGCACAGGGGCTAAAGCGTTAAGATTAGAATCAGGAAGATTCATCTTCGTGAGTTCAAATACGACTTCAGACACTTACTAGCTCCATGACCCTGGCAAGTTACTTAACCCTGTTTTCCTCTGTTATCCTCCTGTAAAAGGAGCTGGAGAAGGAAATGGCAAACCACTCCAGTATCTTTGCCAAGAAAACCCCAAATGGGGTCATGAAGAGTCAGATGACTCAATAACAAAAGCATTTGATAGGTATTTAACTTCATAGCAACCCTGTGAATTCAGCTTGTGGAACACTACACCCGTTTTTATCAATAAGGAAACAGATTGAACGGCTTTCCAAGGTGACCCAGTAAGTAGCAGTGTTGGGACTTAAACCCACCAAGCCTGGCCCCCAGACCAGAACCCTCTGCCTGCACTCCCACTCCGAGTGAGAATTATTGGTAAAGTCCAATTCAGTAGCAGACTTCTCCATTCTTTTGGGGGCAAAGAATATGACTTGAGGATATACAGTTTTCTCAGGTTACTCATCTGTAAAATGAGGGATATGAACCTGATGATGTCTAAGGTTTCTAAATCTATGACCCTAGAAGATTCAGCTGAATAGATCTTTAGGGGGAAACAGAGAGAGGAATCAAGGATGACTCTAAAGGTTTTGACCCTGGATGCCTGGAAAAAGTGGCAAAAATAAAGAAATTAGGGAGAGAAGTGGGTTTAGGGGGAAGGCAAGAATAATGTGTTCTGTCTGGAACATGTTGAGCTTGAGATATCAGAATATCCCAGTGTATCCCATTTTAAAATCCCTCTAAAATAGGCTGTAGCCAATTAACAACTTTCTTCCTTGAGAATTAATGGCCCCCATAGCACTGTTTTTCCTAAAATCAGGTGGTGTTTGGGGAAGAGGATAAAGGAGAACTAGTTAATATAGTTTGGTTGGGTATGCCTGCATGGGAAATATTAAGTTTACAAGATAGATAAATTTACAAGATATAGTTGTTTGGTTGTTTTCAGTTGTGTTCGATGCTTTATGACCCCATTTGGGGCTTTCTTGCCAAAGACACTAGAGTGGTTTACCATTTAAGGCAAACCAGATTAAGTGACTTACCCAAAGTTATACAGTTAGGAAGTGTCTGAGGCCAGATTTGAACTCAGGAAGATGAGTTTTCCTGATTCTAAGCCACATGCTTTAGCCCCTGTACAAATATAGAGAATAATTAGCTTCTGGCCTGTGCTACATCTTGAACTAAGACTGAGGGGTAGGACAGGTAGACAGCTTCCTAAACACCACCCTCTCAGCCATCCTCCTTCCCCTGCCCCACCCCGCAATCTCTGATCCAGTGAAATGGGTCTCCTCCATCTCTAGAAGCTGGGCATTTTCACCAGCTGCCTCCCATGCATGGAATATTCTCCCTCCTCATCTCAAGTCCTAGCTAAAATCTCATCTTCTATGATGAGATTTTTCTATCTTTCCTCTGTAGGAATATATACAAATAAAAGAGTAATTATTCATTTTATAAAATATTTGTTTCCTTCTTTAAAATGTTTACTACTGGGTTTCTCCAATCTAGTTTAATTATAAATCCCACCCCCTCTTAATTTACATGAAATTTCAGTAGGAAAGTGAAATACCTTAATTTAGTAGTCTCAAACCTTTCCGTGGGCTTGTATTACTGCCACTTGCCACCAGGTGTCAGTTGGGTTCCACAAAAACCTTTGTATTGTGGACTCATTTTGGCTGAAACATCAGGAAGAGAAATTGAGAGGGGAGGAATAGTTGAGAGGAGCTCACCTAGCAGCTAGGAATCTGGGGAGGGCCAGGGATGGAAAGCTTGGGGAGTAGCCTTGGTGAGAAGGTGAAGGACAATGAAGACCTGTCTTCTGTGTCCTCACCCCAGGACTGATCTCCCAAGACAAAATCCCCTTCCTCCCTCCTCTGCCCTCCTCAAGGTGCCTTTCTTTCCTTCAACAATCCCCTTACCACACTCAAGAAATTCTTCAATATTCACAAGGCAGGGAATCTACACTTTTTCCTTGTTCTGCCATCAACTTCCCCATAATTAAACTCAGGGCTTCAGGGAAATGATGACTAGCTCACATCACTAGCTCGCTGTGTTGGAAGTGGGGCAGCTAGGTTGTTCAGGGGACAGAGCACCAGAGTCAAGAAGACTTGAGTACAAATCTGGATACAGCTGTGTGACCCTGGGCAAGTCACTTAATCCCTATTTGCCTCGGTTCCTCATCTGTAAAATGGGGACACCCTGGAAGGAAACAGCAAATCACTCCAGCATTTTTGTCAAGAAAATATGCATTGACAAAGTCCATGAGGTCACAGAATCTGACACGACTGAACAGCATCCAAGGCTGCAGGCACCAGGCTAAGTAACCACTAGGGACACGAAGGCCGAAAGACAAAAATCCCTTTCCTCAAGGAGCTCACAATCTAGTCAGGGAGACAACATGAAAACACCCATGTACAAACAAGATATAGAAAGCATGTGATGGAGATAACAGAGGAAAGACACTAGGCAGGAAGAGGGATAAAGAAAGGTTTCTCATAGAAGATGAGATTTTAGCTAGGACTTGAGATGAAAAGGGAGGATATTCCATGCATGAGAGGCAGCTGGTGAAAATGCCCAGCTTCTAGAGAAGGCGTATCTTGTGTGAGGAGACCCATTTCACTGGATCAGAGACTGAGGGGGGAGGAGGATGGCTGAGAGGGTGGTGTCTCAGAAGCTGTCTACCTGTCCTACCCCTCAGTCTTACTTCAAGATGCAGCACAGGCCAGAAGCTAAGTTCTCATCATGCTTCTCTGAAACTCCATTGTGCTATCCATAAAATGGGCAGGGCACCAATTCTCTCTTTTATTTCCCAGGGGTATTATGAAATGAAAGCAAGCGTGTTAAGCTTCTTGCCAAGAAGATGCTAAGGAAACACCAGGTGGCATTAATCATTCTTTATAGCTATCTTTCATTATTACTATAATAACAAGAAATAAGAAGTGACTCTCAGAAATGACTCATGGCTGGAGAGATGCCCAGGCCAGCAGAGAAGCAAAGAATTGTTCAGTGGTTTCCCTCAGAGTGTAATCTTAGCCAAGGCACTTGGAGGCAGATTGTCCCTTTCCTGGTCCAGTTAGAAGAACACTGAACAAGAGACCTGGACTCTAGATCCTCACTTGCTACAAAACTTGGGGAAACAACATTTTCTCTCTCTGGGTTCTGGTAAGGGATAACCTTGAGAACTGTGGTAAAGATAAGCTGAGATTCTACGACCTTTGGTAAAATAGTAACGTTTAACACTGATGTCATCTCAAGAGCTGTTGGTGATTTTCTGAAGTTCTTGACCTTGAGGAAGAATCTCAGCATTCTTTGGCTTGACTGTCTATATAGTTGATCCTCACAACTCTGTGATGTGGATGCTTTTATTACCCCATTTTGCAGATGGATAAATTGAGCCTGAGAGAGATTAAATGACTTGTCCAAGGTCACTGTTAGTGTCTGAGGCAGAATGTGAAGTAGGGTCTTCCTGGCTCCAAGTCCAGCATGCAAACCACTGCCAACCTAACTATGATTTTATGTATGTGAAAGCACTATGTGTACTCTAAATTACAATGTAAATGTAAGGTATTACTCATATTGTTATCATGATTCAAAGATTCTTAATTTGGTAGTAGGAGAACCAGCTTAGAGAGGCTGCTGCCAAGGTGCTGGTCTCTTCCTCACTCAATCCCAGAGCCAGGATGTGTATACACCGTCATCCCCAGGTATTATGCTCAAGATTTTGAATCTTGGACTGTGTCTGGTCAGGCCTGAAGAACAATAGAACCTGGAGGGAAAACCTCAGGACCTGTACGGTTTACCCACCTCTAGGCTAGCGGTAGGGCGAACCCTACTCCCAGCTGTTTCACAATCATTGCTGATTCTGTGTTTACCAGAGAAATAAAAAGTCATTGACAAACCCCACACATGACCCTTGAATGAACGTAATCTTGGGACAATAAGCCCCCAGGAGAGGTCTGAATAGAACCAAGGGAAAGAGAGTATTCTAAAGAGAAACTCATTAATGCAAGATGAGTTTGGTGGCCTGTCCATAGATAATCTTAGTGCAGCCCCAAGTCCCTGGCGGTGGTGTAGTCCAGTGGAAAGAGCAATGTCTTTGAAGTCAGAGGATACGGGTTTAAATACCAGGTCTGCCATTTGCTTACTATTGTGACATTGGGTAATTCATTTAAGTCTGTGAGGGCCTCAATGTTCTTAGGTGTAAAATGGGTTGGATTAGATGATGTCTCACATCCTTCCAGGTTTTCAATCCTATGATGCTGGGAGAAATATTTATAGCATTGGTGGGGCAGTGGAAAAAAGGGATATATTTAGAGTAAAAAAATCTAGGTTTAAATCTGTTTTATCTCTCTGGGTCTCAGTTTTCTTGTCTGTAAGATGACTAGATTGGACTACAGTCCATTCCAGCTCCAAGTCTATGATGCTGTGTGCCAGTGGAACAGTCAAAGAAATCTTGGTCAGCCCACCTCTGTCCCAGAAACTGAGACCTTCTAAAACTGACTCAGGGACAAAGGGACAGTAAAGAGTAAAACATGACAATATCCAATATGAGAAGAGACTCTAAGACTGCATCCAGGCCTATGCAAAGTATTTTTGGTCTTAGATTCTTAGATTCTAGACTTCCTGAAGGCAAAGACAAAAGGGACTCTAGAGTTCTGGGTAAGGACAAACTTTCTACACTGTCCAGCACAGTGCTTCATCTTCAAGAGGCATAAGCTGAGACATTAGTGGTTTGGAAGAGAATTAGTCAGCCAGTAAACATTTATTAAGCACCTACTATGTGCCAGGCACTGGGCTTGCTACCCAAATCTATCAAAGCTGGACCTCAAGGGGCTCCTCTCTACCAGCTAGCCAAGGATTTGTTTTGTTTTGTTTGGGGGTGGAGGGGAGGTGAGAAACCTGTCTGTCTAATCCAGCCTCAGAAGAGAGAAAAAAGCTCTCTGCCAACCAGACTCTGCCCTGTGACCTTCCTCTCTTCCTGAGGCTCCTGAGGAGCACGGCTGAGCACTTGATAGGGTTTAGTGAGCTGCAACTTCTTGACAACAGGTACCATTTAGCAGAGCTCCGTATAAACTTGTCTCATCACTTTGGCTGCTTAGGGATGTTTCAGCTTCTGATTTTCCTTGCTAAATGCTGCCACAACAGCTCCAGGCACTGGCTGCAGAGGAGAGGGGCAAGGGAGGAGAGGATGAGTGGGGAAAAGAGTTTGGAGAGGAGTTTCTGGAACAGGAAGCAAAGGATGCTGAGGCAAGCATGTGCCTGCTGTGGGAAGGGAAGGCAGGGACCCAGGGACAAAGGACCATAAGAGCCTTCAGCCCCATCACAGGGACAATGAGGATAACCTTCAGGACAAGGAGAGGCTCTCTGACAGGATTTCTAATAATAATAACAGTTGATGCATGTGTATCCCTTTATAATTTACAAAGCACACCATATCCATTATCTCACTGCATCTTCAAAACAACCCTGTGGAGTAGGTAAAACAGACATTATTATGTCCTTTGTACAAAAGAAGAAACTGAGGCATTGAGCAGTTAAATGCCTTGCTCAAGAATATACAGCCAATAAATAAGCAGATAGAAACTGACCTCTAGATTTCTAATGTATGACGCATAACCATACCATGACACTATACCTACTATTGGGACTGTGCTACATGGGATCAGAGGAGGTCTACGCATCTCCAGGCTATTCCAAATGTCCTTGGCCTGGCTTGATGAGTCTCCCACAGAGGTGAACGGTCAGGACTAGATTGCCCTAGAGGAGTATATTGATGTCTACCCATTAGCCTTTTAAGTTTCCTGAGATGAAGAAAGGTAAAAGGGACCCCATGTCCTTCCAGGCCTCATTACCTCCTTGCCCTAATCCTGAGACCCTTCTCCAGCCACTGCTAATAAATACTACACTGAAGGGAAAGGAAAGGGCACAGTAGATTCATTCACTCATTTGTTTCCTTATTTATAGCCTATCTACAAAAATTAGTCTTCGGGAACACTGGGTTATTAGCCATGCCTACACATGTGCCATGCAAATTAGCACCCACATCTTGGCCCACGTGGTCTTATCACATATTCCACATATTCCCATGTCCTGTTCCAACTCATGCGTTTTGAAATGTAACTCACCTTATACATGCTATTCCTTGAGGACAGGAACTGCTTAGCTTTTGTCTTTGTATCACCAGCACCAAGCACCATATTTGTCCCTTAATAGTCACTTAATAAATGGTTGTTGGTTGGTTGATTGATGGATTACTCTTTGAGGCCCGGCTGAAGTTCTGTTCCTGCCATGAAGTCTTTCTCATCCCCAAAGCTGAAAATAATATTTTTCTTTCTTCAACCTGAAATTTCCCTTATTAACTCTTTTATGCATTTATTCTAATACAGCCTAAAGTAATTATCTAGTGGCAAATCGTGTGAATATGGTGTATACCTTGATAAGACTATAGGCTCCAGTTAGAGATGTAGCGTTATGTGTTTTATGTATGTATATATATATATAAAATATACATACATATGTATATATATATAATATACACACATGTGTATAGATTCATATACATAATTTGTTTTATGTATGTAACAGAAGGGTGAGGAAGTTTTACAATTCAGAGACGACAGCGTCATAGGCTAGGTCATGAAGGTGGGCTGTATAGAGAAGATGGAGTTCTTCTCTGAAAAGTGAGTAGGCATTGAAGAGGAAGAGGAGATGAATCCAAGACAGTGAGTCAGTGCAAACAGAGGCAAGGGTTAGGAATTCTAATGTCATATACATCCTTGGGGTGAGAGAGGATTCACACAGGAAAGTATCTGGAAATAAGGTTGGAGAGGTAGAGGTAGAGAGAGATCCATCTGTGGGAGACCATGAATGCCAGGAAGAAAAATTAAGCAGTCAACCCAGAGGCCGTCCTGACTGGGAAGATCCCCATAAAACCTCAACTTGAAAGGCAATATAATAGAGGAGACAAATGCTGGATTCAAAATCAGGAAACCTAGAGCTAACATTAGCTGTGTGACCACTGGGCAAATCATTTAACATTTCAGAGCCTTATTTTCCTCCCATGGAAAATGGGGATGATTATCCCTTTACTAGGTGCTTCACAGAGTTGTAAGGAAATTGTTTTGTAAACTGGTGACGTGTTACATAAATGTGAGTTATTCTTACTCCTCCCTACTGCCTTTCACCAAACAAAGAGAGGCCTCAGTTCTGTAGCCTGAAAGTGACCCTCAGCAGGAGCTAAGGTGAGAGAACAGGAACCAAGTACTATCAATATCAATAGAAATGTATTAAGCACCTACTATGTGCCAAGCACTTTGGTAAGCGCTAGATAAGGCATTTGGGTAAGAGACTGTCTTGTGGGAATAACTGAGCCAGCCTAGATCTTGTCCCTAATGGCAAGAGAGCCACCTCATATGATTAAATCATGGGACAGTGGGCTGGGGACAGTGATGGATGTGCTTAGTAATACCAGGAGCATCTCTATCTGTACAGCCTCCCCAGGCTATTTATCTTCCCTCCCACGCCCCCTCAATCAGCTCCCTCTAGGCAATCAGGGGACTCTGGATCATTTATAGCATGTAGACAACAGGGAGAGTTAGCACCCTGCCCATCCTGGTCTCTTCCTGAGACAGAGAAGAAATGGTAGATCCTGAGGGGAAATGGTGAGGGAAAGGAGGTCTTTGATGATTTTACCCATGCTCCTGATAAAAGAATGTTCTGGGCTCTGAGGGTTTTTCATGGACTGCAAACCTAGCATGAGTATGAGCTAAGGAAGCCAATGCCACCTTGGACTGCTTTAATAAAAGTATAAGATCCAGAATATAAAAGGTGATAATGTCCCTGCACTCTTCCCTGGTCAGACAACATCTGGAGTATTACGCCATATGTGGGGGACGGGGAGAGGATGACAAGGCACTGTATATTTAGAGAGAGATGACCAGCATAGCAAGGGGACACAAAGCTATACCCACACTAGGATCTGGGGATATTTAGCTTAAAGAAGAGAAGGAAAAGGGCACATGATCACTGTCTTCAAATATTAAAGTGTTATCATAAGTCAAAAGAATTAGCTTTGTTCTGCTTGACCCTGATGGACACAATCAGAGTCAATGAATGGCATCTAGGAGGACAGACTTTGCTCAGTACAAGGAAGAACTCTGCAACATTGTCTAAAAGTGAAAAAGGGCTTCCTTGGCAACTAGTGAGTCCCGAATCAGTGAAGGACTTCCAGGAGAAGCTGGGTGACCACGCGTCAGAAATGCTGTGAAGAGGATTCCTGTTCATGAAATGAATCTCTAGTCTCAGGATTTAAAGTTAGCAGGGACCTTAACATGAAGCTCCGCCAAGAATGTAAAGGCAGGACAGATCCAACCTAATATCTCAGGGAATAGGAAGTTATGGGGAAAAGGAGCAGGAGGTGAGGGTTACTGAAGGGTTTAGGGTCAGAGGATGGAAGAAGAAGACTGAACCTCTCAGAATTTTGGCATGTGGACAATAGGAAAGCGGCATCCAAAATAATATGAAGGTCAAAGCTTATAAGACACCTACAGAAGAAGATACATAAATTACCAATAATCATTGAAGATGTTTTCCTCACCTCATGATCAAAGAAGAGGAAGAGGACAGGAATTTTTAAGTGCCTACTACGTGGCAGGCACTGTGTTGAATGCTTTATAAATATAATCTGATTTTATCCTCACAACAACTTTGTGAAATACATGCTGTTGTTATTCCCATTTTACAGTTGAGCAAACTGAGGCAAAAGTTAAATGACTTGACCGGCATCACACCACTTCATATTGACAAAACTGGCCAAAAAAAAAAAGGTTTTATTTTGTTTTGCTTTGTTACGTAAAAGCCAATGTTGACAGAGTTGGGGAAAACGAGTACACTTATATGATGCTAGCAAAATCAAAAATGATGAAGTCTTTTTAGAGATCAATTTGACATCACAAAAAAAAATGTCCTAGGTGGTACTTAGAGCACCGGGCCTTCCTGAGTTGAAAGAGGGACTCAGATACTGCGTAGCCCTGGGTAAGTCATTTAACCTCTATTTGCTTCAGTTTCCTCAACTGTAAAATTAGGATAATAACAGTGCCTATCTCAAAGAGTTGTAAATTCAAGTAAGATAATATTTGTAAAGCAGCACAGGGCCTTGCATATAACAGGCCTTATATAAATGTTCATTCTCTTTCCTCTTTGCACCATAAAGCCACTAATGGGAAAATACCCTAAGAATGTTAGCAAAAAAATTAAAATTGATTCATAGAATAATTGTTTACATTTTAAAAAGAATATAAATATCCAGTTGTTGGGAAATAGCCAAATAAATGGTGATAGATCAAACAGCATACTGTAGTGCAATTTAAAAAGAGAAATATGAGAAATATAAAGACACATGGAAGGTCATATGAAATGATACCATGCAAAGAAAGTAGAACCAAAAAATCAGTATACAAATTAGCTAACTTTATAAAAGAATATATACAAGTCAGTTTCACAGATTCTCAGATTGAAGGGATCCCAAAGGCCATCCAGACCAACCTAAATAGGATTTCTTTCCATAACATCTATGACAAGTCAACTTCCAGTCTTTGTTTGAAGATCTCCAGTCTCAGAAGTCACCAAGAATGTCCATGGGGAACACTTGCTCTCCTCACGCCCACCTCTCTAGGAAAAGAAATCCAGACAACCTAGAATGAATAGTCTGAAGACAGAAAACAATGGGAGAGGACAGAAAGGAAGAGAATAGCTGACAGGTTCATATATATAGCTGTGTTTTGAAGTCTTTTTTAAAGAGTTTAATTAGTTGTGAATGCAATTTTAATTGATTGTATTATTATTCAAAGTTAAGTTAGAGTTCATAATTACTTATTAAGTTGAATATGATGAGCATGCACTTTAGGGACCATTAGTGGAGCTATTTTGGAGGAAGAGAATACTCCACAGTCTGCCATCCACCTTTTCCAGTCTTGAGTATTTTAAATCTAACTCCAAGTTCCTTTGACCACAACTGAAGTTCCCACTTCTTATTCCGTATTTAGTGAAAAGGTGGAAGCAGCAGCCCCCTCCCTTGGAATCATTTGAACATGCTCCCACTTGCCTCCCATCCCCAAGGGACACAAGATAGGTTGAGAAGCGTCAGGGAGAGTCACAGCTCCCAGCCCCACTGTGCTAGCCTTGGTGCTGAAGTAGTTAAGGACCAAAGTCTTTCCTCCCGCAGCCCGCCAGAGAGCACCTTTCAGCGTCTTGATATTTCACCATTAACAGTTGTTGAGCCATAAACTGCTTGCGAGAAAAGCCCCTTTCAGAATCAATTTATCAAAGTTTGATAGGAAGCCGTAAAAATACGTTTGTGTTGTGAGTTTTTTTACCCTCCTGCGATAGCTGGGCTGGCTATGGGAGTTGGGCAGAGTCAGGCAGGATGACAGCTGGCAATTAGCAACAACCACCACATCCTATCTCCCAAATCTCTTTCTCCCTTTAGCACCCTCCTTCTCCTCCTTCCTGGGCCCCCACCTCTCCCACTCCACTGTCTCTTACCCTTACCTATTACCCTTAATGATATGCTGGTAGGAACATCTTACGGGGAACCTGAGGGAGATAGGAACTTTGGGGAAACAAAAAGAAGAATTCTAATCAGCCATGGCTCTCTCCTGCTGAAAAGTGTCCTGAGAAGTCAGCCAAGTGCAAGACCTAGGGATCAACAAGAGCTGAACTGAAATTGTGTCTCACTAATGGTATGAACCCGAGGAAGGCACGTAATCTCTCATAGCCTCAGTTTCCTCCTCTGAAAAATGAGAATATTGATAGTAGTATCTCACAGGACTGTTGTGAGGAGAGTGCTTGATAAAATCTTAAGGTGCTATTACAGGGTGTCCCAAAAAGTCTTAGTGTCATTTTAAGTTACTAAAGGTTAAAACTTTAATTAAGCTTAATTATTTAATTAAATTGTTTTCATTATAATAATTCTATAAGAATTTAATTAATTATTTTAAGCTATTTAAAAATTTAATGCACTAAGACTTTTGGGATGCCCTATATAAATAAATGTGTTATTATTCTAGGCAGATGAGATTCCACCTCCAAATACAGAGGTGCCACAGTCTCCCTCAGCTACTCATTCTAAACTTTAAGAACCCACTAGTTCTTTTCTGTTGTCTAGCCTCACTCTCTCATCCTCAAACCTGAGCCCATTTCCCTTTTTCTAATCCTCAGTGGAAGAGAACATCAGATCACTATTCTGTGTAGTATAGCACTCCAGAGACCTGAACACTGTCAGCAAAGTGCTCTTAAATTTTCTCATTTGGGGAAAAATTAAGACTATAGATTATTTGGCTATTCCCAACCCATATAGAAAGAGTCCTTGCCTCTTTACCCTAGCCTACTTAGCTCTCATTTTCTAAGGAGATGCCCAAGAGTTGATGCTCCTCATACATTGCTTCTTCCTTCATGGGCACTGGGTTCAGAGACTGGCAGAGTGATTAGTGGGCCAACAGCTGAGGCATTTCTAGGAGAGCAAGTGATCCATCACTGATTCTTTTATACAGCTTTTACAAATGCACTCTCAGCATCTTGTGGAGAGAGGTCAGGCTGATCTTCCCCTTTATAGGAAAGAAAGGCAGAAGAGTAGACAGAGGGAAGACCTCATAGCAAAGTAAATAGAATCTGTCAGGGGGCCTTCTAATTCCAGGCATTCCATCTTCATCTCCCCTTCCACACTTTTAAGGAAATCTGTGCCCAATGGCCCTGGGTCCCCAGTTGGAAATGCAGTGGCTCGTCCATCACCCACTAGACTGGGAAGTTATTGTTTTCCTCAGCGATCTAAGTCCTGAAACAACCCCTAAAGGATCCCTGTCCCACTTTCTCTCTGAGGACCCCTCCATGGTAGGTGACTGTGAATTATTCAGCTCTCATGCCTTTTTTTCCTTTTATTTAAAGATTTAAAAGAGTCACCCCGATTCTACCAGCAGAAAACAATTGGACTTACGTACTTAACTGGAGCATTGTGCCTGAGTTTGCACAATATTCTTCAAACCCTTTTCTCAAATCAGGTGGAAGGTCAGAGATTAAAACAAGCAATTCAGCCCTGGGGAAGTGTAGAGAGAAGGGAATTTTCAGAAGCAGTCAGGAGGAGAGATGAGTCTGAAGCCTCAGACACCTCCCGAATTGCAGTACTATATGACCAACTTTCAATGTCCAGGGGAGAACTGCCTGCCCAATGAATTATTCCAGGCCAATGTTTCCTTTCCAGGGACCTTCCCCTGCTGCCTCCTGAGCAGCTGTGTGCAGGGAATGCAAGCTGATTTTAACATGATCCTAAAATAAACAGAATTAGTCAGGTAAATTGGCCTCCTTTCCCCATCAAAAGAATTGTAAGATGCATTGCAAAGCCAAGTGAGAAATGACTTTTTTAATGATCTGCTGGTTTGGGATTATCCATGCAGTTAGTCCTCATAGGTAATATGGATAATTGAAAGGTAGCAGGATCTTTAAGACACATCCAATACATTTCACCTCAAGCCAGAGCCTGGATACCTTGCCTGGTCCATTTCTCAAAGCAGCTGATGGGCTGTCCCTGCCTGACACGTTTTCATTTTAACCAATATATACAGCACTTACTCCAGCGGATTCATGAGCAGTGACAATGATGTATATCTGAGCTGAAACCTATATATTCTGACTCAGCCCAGTCCCAGGGTACCCACAGCAACAGCACAGCTCAGTCCCATTTATTTTTATAGAGCGTCCTTCATGCACAGAACATTTTACATGGTGAGTCAATCATGAGCCAAAGGAAAAAGAAGATGAGAAAGGGAGAGAATGAAAGAAGATGAGGGAACAGATTAAGGGCCAGATTGCCCACATATCTAACAGTCGATCCAATTCAACTTAATTTAATTGAATTAAATTCAACAAAAATTATATATTATGAGACTGCTATGTGCCAGGAGCTGTGTTAGGATACGAAAATAATCCTTGCCCTCAGAATGTTTATATTCTTCCTGGGCAGTGGGGGCCAAAGAGAAGGGAAGGAGAGAGACAGAGAGACAGAGACAGAGAGAGAGAGAGAGAGAGAGAGAGAGAGAGAGAGAGAGAGAGAGAGAGAGAGAATGAGAGAGAGAACATACACATATGAAATCCCAACTCTGCTTTACTGGCAGTGTGACACTGAGCAAATCCTTCAACCTCTCTGGGCCCCAGTGCCTAATCTATAAACTGAGTAAATTGGACCAGATAGACTCTGAGGGCCCTTCCTAATAATTCTATGATCCTAAGTAAATAAAAAAGATAGCCAAAGAAATTGATGGAGGGAGGGGAACAATAGAACAGGAGTCCCAGGGCACCCTGTGAAGGGATAGGAAAGAAAAGGATAAAGACACTGAAAAGAAGGGAAGCCATCATGGATGTATATAAGGGAGCTGGGAGTGGTGATGAGGGAAGATAGCATCTACCTAGGCAGCCTATGACTCAGTCACAAGGCTACTGAGTGGAACCATGGCAAAGGAAGTTGTCTTGCCCTTCACGGTAGCAATGGTCACATTTATTTATCAATCCCTGTGAAAAGAAATGGCACATAAAAGCAACCAAAAGAATTTATGTGTGAGGGTAGAAACCAAGACTCAGAGAGATTAAGTGAATTATCCAAGGTCACTCAAAAACATCAGAATTAGAATCCCCATTTCATGATTCCTAGATCAGTATAGTTACCTTTCTCATGAAACAGCTAGCCACAGATGTACAACGTTAGAGGTAAAAGGGATCTAAGATATCATCCAATCCTGCCTCCTTGTTTTACAAGTGAAATATTTTACCAGGTGCACAGAGACAGCTAAATGGCACAAGGGATTTCTGGGCCAGAAATCAGGAAGACCTGAGTTCAAATCCAGCCTCCGATACTTCCTAGCTATGTGACCCTGGGCAAACCACTTAATCTCTGCATCAGTTTCTTCATCTGTAAAATGGAAATAATAATAGCACCTATCTCCCAGGGTTCTTGTGAGGAGCAAGTGAAATAATGCCTGGCACATAGTAGGCATTACACAAATGTTAAATTACTATGGTCCTCTCTTACCATATTCTCACTTGATAGTTAATTATGCATATGTATCCCTACTGGTCAGTAAAATGATTTACAGCAGAGCTATTCATCTTTGTATCCCCATCTCTGTGCCTAACACAACACCTTGCACATAGTAGGTGCTTAATACAGTTGTAGAATGGAATTATGGATTGGCCTATAGCTAGCCAGCTTGTCATTGACAGAATTTGTATTACATCCTACATCTTTTAATTCCAAGTCTTTCAGATTCCCTACCCATTTCCATCTCCTTACCCCTGTCCCTGTCATTGGTTCAATGCCAAATCCATCTTTAAGGGACCAAAAATGCCAGCATTGCCAAAAATTGGACAGTGGAGGAAACAAGGGAGGAAACAAGGGATGTTCTGAGATAATGTCAGCCAACTCTTACAGACAGAAAGGTTTGTTGTTTTTCTAACCTAATGCCCTCCTGCTGCAGTTTAAAGTCTATCTCCTCTTATCCTGTCATAGTCTGGATGTCAGGAAAGACAGGCCTGTTGGTGGATCTATGCCAGTGGCCCTGGGATCATGGACTGTGGTCAGCTACATATCTGGACTTGAGCCATCAGTTGCCTCTTCCTAATTCCCAGTTTCCTGTTTGTTTGGCCCATCCTCTGTTCTTCTCCCACAATCACCAGCACATATAAATGGCCCCAACTGATTTCAGGTTACAAGCAATCCTGGGTAACCCTCAGCTGCCCCCAGCACCAGCATTATAGCAGTGATTGAGAGAAACCACTTCATCTCTTGGTGAATTCTCCCGATAAAAGTTAGCTTTCCAAGGGGGAGAGGAGAAAGAAAAACATCTCTCACCTCTGAAAACAATCAATCCCCCCAGACCTGAAATAAAAAGTACTTATCTTCCAGCTGAAGTCCAGGCATGACACAAGCCAAGGGTGATTTCTTTATCTCCATAAGTGACAGTGCACCCTGAGCATCCATCAGAGCTCCCTCAGGTACTAACAGGGCAGACTGTACCAGCCAGCACACACTCTAGTGGAGAAGAGCAAGAGGAAGGTATGGACAAGAGGAAGGACTAACCAGGCAGTCCAGAGTTACAGAACAGAAGTGAGGTCAGAGCTGGCCCTGTGCAAAAATAAAGTCCTTTTTACCTTTATCCAGATCTTTATAGCTTGCAAAGAACTCTCAAATAAATTCTTTCATAGGAGAGTCACAACAGCCCTATAAGACAGGAAAGCAGGGCAATTATCCTTAATCCTATATTATAAATGTGGAAACTGGGGCACAGAAAAAAGTTAAGGGGCTGGTCCAAGGTCAAGCAAGTGGTTCATAGTATCACAGAGTTGGAAGGGACCCCTGAGATAACATAATCCAACCTATACCTGAGCAAGAATCCCCTCTACAATACTCCAGACAAATTTTCTATCCAGTCCTCTGCCTCAAGATGTCTAGCGATCAGGATCCCGCTTTCTCTCAACATGGCCCATGGTTGAAGAGTTTTGCTGAGAAGGAAGCTTTGACTTATATTGAACTGAAATACACCACCCTTTCCTGCGCATTCTGCCTTCTCTAGCTAACCTGGAATAAGGCTAATTCTTCTTCTGTGTAACATCCATTCAGATTTTTCAAGACAACCATAATGTCCTCTCTAAATCTTCACTTTTCTAGCCTAAAGAAGAAAGCAGAGCCAAAACTGTCAAGTCTCTTCAATCCACATCCAATATTTTGCCCGCTATGGTACTAAGTGAAAGTGGTTTGTGTTGTGTTGTGCTGTTTTGCTTCTGTTTTCTTAGGTCTTGCAAATAACAGCTTTTATTTATAAAGCTTTATATGTGTGACCTTGTGTCATTTTCACAATTGCCCTGATATGTTAACTAATTCAAGTACTATCCCAATTTTACAAATGAATAAACCGAGGTCCCTAGAAGTAAAGTGACTTTGCTAAGGTTACATAACCATTAAGGAACAGACCCTGGGCTTAGAAACAGGTTATCTGACTCCAAGTTCATTAAACCAACCTTGAAGTACTTCATAAACAGTATTTATTGCAATAAAATCTAGCAATATTTAAACAATGTTAGAAAGAGTTAATTCCTTTCCTCTTAAGGATCTGGCAAATGTAGAGGTTATTTTCATAACTACAGGCATACAGGGTCATGTGTGCTCCCAATTATGTCTTATATTTACATAAAACTCAATGGCACACATTGAGAGAGAGCTATTATTTTTCAAGACTTCCTTAAGATGAAATTGTTGTAGGGGGCCTGAGGGAAAGGTTTCTTTTCTTGCTATGCTGCAATTTCATTTCACATTTCTGTATTATAAGAGAGATTACATTCTCCTCACTCTTGTTTCTTTCTCTTTCTCTCTCTCTCTCTCTCTCTCTCTCTCTCTCTCTCTCTCTCTCTCTCTCTCTCTCTCTCTCTGTCTCTCTCTCTTCCCCCTCCCTCTCTTCTCTCTCCTCTCACTCTCCCCTCTCTTCCTCTCTCTCACTGACTTTCTCTCTCTCCCTCTTTTCTTCTTTTCTCTCTCTTTCTCTCCTTTTTTTCCTCTTCTCTTCACCCCCGCTTCTGTATTTCTGTATTTCCAGGTACTGTGTATCTTTCTTTGGATATTTATGTGTGTTTTTCTTTTTATACAGTTCTCCTCCATTGTTTTTGTCTGTTTTTCTCTCTTTGTCTCCCTCTTCTTCCTTCCCTCCTCTTTTTTTCCTTCATCTCTTTCACTTAACTTGCCACAGCATAGAAATAACTTACATTGTGTTGTATTTAATAGAGTTTTATGTTCCTTGTTCTTAATTTTAAAAGCTGATGAGCATAATTTGAGTGGCAGATTCCAAATTGTAATAAAAAAAAAAAAACCTCCTTATGACTCAAAGCGTCCAGAAGTAGCATGAGCTGCCCAAGGACGTGATGGTCTCCTCCTCTCTGGAGGTCTTCAAGTGAAGGTCAGATGACTCTTTGTCCAGCTTGTTGCAGGGAAATTTCCTGTTCAGGTCCAGATGGCCTCCAAGGTCCCTCCCAACCCTGTGGTTCTATGACTCCATTCATAGTTCTCTTTAAAAATAATGAACAAAGCTTATTTTGATTTATATAACCTTCTACTTATTCTATCTGTGGTTCAGGAGTTTTCCATGGAAAAAAAGTGAAGCACCCCTGGCCTACTTTACCATTACCAAATCCTCTCCAGACATGGAGTTGATTTGATGTGTATGGATCCAGCAGCACAACTAACTAATTCGTTCTACTCTCTATTTATGGACTAGGACACTTCCAAGTTTCAAGGGAGGGGTGGGCCCAGAGTTGCTATTTCAGAGAGGCTGACAAGACAAATTTCAGGGAAATCAGACCAATGGAAGTCATATTAAGAATGTAGAGAATGAGCCCTCTCCCCTAGACCCAGCCATCTTCAGTGTTAGGTCACAGCTTGGGACACAGAGCTCCACAAGGATTACTATGACACTTATATAGATCTAGCTACATAGAACAATGGATAGAGTACCAAACCAGGAGTCAAGAAGTTTTAGTTGGTATTGAGTGCTTTCATCATGACTGACTCTTTGTGGCCCCATTTGGCGTGTTCTTGGCAGAGATACTGGAGTGGTTTGCTCCCTTCTCCAACTCATCTTACAGATAAGAAACTGAGGCAAACAGGGTTAAGTGACTTGCCCAGGATCATATAGCTAGTAAGTGTCTGAGGCCCAATTCGAACTGAAGTCCTGATTTCAGGGTCAGTGCTCTATCCACTGTACCACCTAGCTGCCCAGCAGTCAGGAAGACCTGGGTTCAAATCCTGCCTCAATCATTTATTAATTTGTGTGACCCTCAGCAAATCATTTTTAACCTCTCAGTCTTGGTTTCCTCATCTGTAAAATGGGGATAACAATAATGTAAAATAAGGAAAATGACAACACCCACCTGGAGCACCTATGAGGGTTGAGCGAGATAATATTTAAAAGGCTCTGCAAACCTTAAATCACTATTTAAATCCTAGCTGCTAATAGTATCATTATTGTCAACATACCTTGTTCTTCTCAATTGACTCTTCAGAAGATTTCAAAGAAGAATCTCAGGAGCAGTCTCTTCAGAGTAATCCCATTAGAGGTTGTATTCATACCATATTCCCTATTGGTGCCCAACCAAGGGTTCCTTCAATGAGAAAATGAGATTTAGAGAAGGAAACTAACTGGCACAGACTAACATTGCATGGCCAGCATGGGAATCTAAACTGAGAGCCAAGAGACCTGGATTTCTAGCGCCAGCTATCTCATTTAATTTGTAATCTTGAGCAATTCATTTAATTTTGCTAGACTTGGGTTTTCCTTACCTGTTTAAAAAAAGAAAGTGTGGTAGTAAATATTCTCCTTGGGAACTATCCCCCCACTGGACTTTACTTTCCTCATCTGTAACAGGGGATTGGATTAGAAGATCTCTAAGATTTCTTCCAGTCCTATGAGAACAAGGTACCCCAGAGAACTTGGTTCCAGAGCCCTAAAAGCAGGGGATGGAAGTCGAAGAGAGAGATGTAGGTTTGTAGGAAGAAAACATTTCCTAATCACTGAAGAGCTCCAAAGTGGAATGGACAACCTCAGAAGTGAGGGGATTCTCCATCAGTAGAGGTATTCAAGCAAAGGCTGGATGGCCACTTCTCAGATATATTATAGAGAGAATTCCACTTCAGTCCATGTAACACTAGATAACCTGTGAGAATCTTCCCAGCTCTGAAATTTGGCAATTCTATATGTCTCACTGTATGTCTAACTGTGAGTAGCAGCATTAAAATTCAAGTCTCCAATCCCAGAAGAACCCCAAAAATGTCAGTACAATTTCTCAGCCTCCCATTCTTTCTTATTTCTTCCTCTCCTCCCCTCCAACCTCTTCCTCTTTCCTTTCCTTCCCTTCCCAAATCTCACAATATCCACTGAATTTTTTCTGGCTATTTTCACACAATCTGCTCAGTCCAGCATGTTTTCTCCCTCTAGTGACTGAGCCAAGTTATTTCATGTTTGGTAACAAACACGAACTCACACTCTTACACATCTTCAGCTATAAATGTACCCTTGCTCACACATGCACACTGCCCTGCTATTTCAGCACACAAAAACACACAGCTTGCCCCACTGTCTCATGTATAACACAACACACAAGCACACAGAGACACTGTCCTAACAGGACAACAGATGAACACACACACACACACACACACACACACACATCTCTTCACTCCTCATTCCACCCTATCACCCTTTTCTTCCATCCCATGTTCTGCCTTGTTGGTTGATTTTGTTCTATATTAATGAAGCATCCAACAACCAATGATCAGCTCCTCAGTGTTGAGTTCACACAGACTACCTCTCAGCATTTCATCAGAAATAAATAGGATGCTATTGCCCTCCCTTTGCAGTAGGGAAAAAAAGAACCAAAAATTGCCTCACTTGCCTCATCTGGGGAGCTCAAAAGGGTGGTCAGTGGGGCTGCTGGAGTAGGAATGCATGCTGTGTAGTGGTAAGGATTTTCTGGATTTAGATTTAGGAGAATCCATTTTGAATTATGACTTTCATACTTATTATCTATGTGATTTTGAGCAAGTCACTTCACATCTGTGAGCTCCGATGACTCATTTGTAAAGATGATGATACTAATACATTGTAATACCTTCCTTGCATAGATATTTTCCTCTCTCAACTTCCTGCTCCCCAACCCCAACTACAGAATGTAAGAGTTGGAAGGGACCTTAAAAATCACATAAGCCAATTCTTTCTTTTTATAAGGAAAAGGAAACTGAAGCTCTGAAAGGTTAGAGGTGAGTGTAGTAGAAAGAGCATCAGATCTGAGGTATGAAGCAATCAATTAACAAGTATTTATTAAGCACCTATTATGTGTCAAGCATTGTGTTAGGTCCAAGGGATTAAAGTATAAAGAATGAATCAATTATTCCTTATAGAAACTTACATTCCACTGGGGGAGATATAATATGTATGTGTGTATACACATCTATACACACATACATATATGTGTGTATGTGTATATGTATACATACATACATATACATATGTATATATACACATACACATATACATTGTATACATACATACACACACACACAGGGTACAACAGGTAAGTGTACAGGTTGTCCCAAAAGTTTTGGTGCAATTTTAGGTCTTAGTAGTTTAAAACAGCACTAAGATTTTTGTAACATCCTCTATAAACACATCCATAATTAATGTATATCAAATGAATAAATACAAATGTAGGCAAAGTCATTAAATACAAGGTAGTTTGGGAACTTAGGGGCCTGGAAAAGGTTGTATGCAGAAGATGATGCTTATGCCACATTTTAAAGCACTAGAGAGACTCTATGAAAAGAAGGTAAGGAGGAAGTGCATTCCATTTACGGAGGCCAGCTATTGCAAAGGCACAGAGATGGACGATGGAATGACGTGAACAGAGAGAAGGTTAGTTTGGATAGACCTCAAAGGAATGATGTCCAGTGAGGCTAGCAATAGAGGTTGGGGCCAAGTGGTGAAGGGCTTTATCCTAAAGGCAAAAGGAAGACACTGAAGATGAGTAAGGAAGTCATGTGATCAGATTTGTTCTTAAGGAAAATTGCATGCTCATAGTTGGGGAATGAATAAACAAAATTATGGCACATTAATGCAATATAATAGTATTATTGTTCCATAAGAAATTACAAAAGTCAGAGAAACCTAGGAAGAATGTATGACGTGATGCAAAATGAATTGAGCAGATCCAGGAAAACAATTTATAAAATAGCAACAACATGTAAAAACAACTTTGAAAGACTTAAGAACTCTGATCAATGCAGTTGATCTGACCAGTCACAAATCCAGAACACTAATGATGAAGCATTCTACTTATCTCCTGAAACAGAGGTGATGGACTCAAGATGAAGAATGAGACATATATTTTCTAACCATGAGCAGTGCAGAAGTTTGTTTTACTTAACTATGCGTATTTGTTACAAGGGTTTGGGTTTTCAGTTTTTAATGGGGGTGGGATGGTAGGAGGGAAAAAAATAGATATTTGATCATTGAAAATGTTCATTTAATGAAAAACATTTTGGCAGCAGCATAGAGAATAAACTACAGTAGTGAGGGACTTGAGGCCTAAAGACCAATTAAAAAGCTATCGCAATAGTATAAACAAGAAAGGATAGGAACCAAAAATAAGATGGTAGTCTAAGATTTATGTGAGTGAAGATTAGGAGTTGTATTCAAGAGATGCTATGGAGGCAGAAAGAGTTGGCAATTGATTGGATGTGTGGAATGAGAGTGAGGAATCAAAGATAATGCCAAGGTTGTGAATTGAAGGGACAGGAAGAATGGTAACGCCTTTGACAGAAATCAGGAACTTTGGAAGAAGGAAGGTTAAGGGAAAGAAAAGATAATGAGATTAGCATTGGATATTTTGAGTGTGAAATGGCTCACCCAGTTTGAAATGTTCAATAGACAATTAATGTGGGCCAAAGTTCAGGGCAGAAACCAGGCTGGGTATCAATATCTAGGAATCATCTATGTAGAGACAATAGTTAAAGCTGAGGAGGTAAGCAAGAAAGTATAAATGAAGAAGAGGGTCAAATGCAGAGTCTTGGGGGACACCCACAATTAGGAGGTATGAATGAATGATGGGTCAACAAAAGAAACTGAGGAGCATTCAGGTTGAAGGAAAACTAGGAAAAAAATAGAAGAATAGTGTTACAAAAACCAAAGAAAGGGTCCAGAAGAGGATGGTCAGTAGTGTCAAATGCAACAGAAAGGTTGAGAAGGTTGATGACTGAAAAGACCATCAGATCTGGCAATTAAGAGATCATTAATATCATTAGAGAGTAATTTCAGTTGAGTGATGGGATTTCAAGTCAGATGATAGAGTTGAGTGAGTAGAAGCCATGAGTGTAGACATCTTTCTCAAAAAAGTTTGGCTAAGAAAGAGAGAAAAAATATAGGATAATAGCTTGAGGGGATAGTAGCATCTAATGAAGTGGTTTGTTTTTTGTTGTGGCGGGGAGGGGGTTAAGGATAGGAGAGACTTGGGCATGTTTGAAGGCAGTAGAGAAAGAACCAGTAAATGGGGAGAGATTGTATATTCAAGAGAGAGAAAGGAGATGATGAAGGATGCAATTTGCTGAAAAAAATGGGAAGAGATATGATCAAGTACTCAGGTAGAGGAGTTGACTTTGGCAAGGACAAGGGCTTCCTTCTGGTCAGAGACTGGGGAACAGGAGAGAAGTATGGGAAATTGTGACATGGGGTTTTGAGTTGAATAAAATGGAAGCTTAGATCAAAAAACCTCAATTGTCTCAGTAAAGTAAGAGCCAGAGGGATGGGAGAAGGAGAAAGGCAGGAAGCTTGAGGAAGATAGCAAAGGTTTGGGATTGGTTCTGTGGGAAGTGAGATAGGGAATCAATGAAAGAGGAATACAAAGGTTGGCTTGCTGCAATGAGGAGCCCAGCTGATGTTGGATAATATGAACGTGTAATGAGTCTGGTCAGTTGTAGGATTTCCCTCAGGTGCCCTCAGCATCTCATGAGTAGGCGCAAAGGAGGCAGATGGTGGGAGAAATACAGAGCTAAGGTTTGGCCTGATATATGTAGTGACAGGAAAAGGGAACAAGGAATCTAAGAGTAGAGGACAGTGTAGAACTGAAATTCACTGGGTCTCTGTCCTCCTTTAAAACATGAGGGAAGCTGTAATACATGACCTTGAAAGTTCCTTCCAGCTCTGACTTGAGTCCAAGTTCATAAAGCTAATTAATATCAAATCCAGAGTGATAACATGAGTCTCCTTATACTTACTTCAGTGTGTTTTCCATCACCCACACTACCTCCATGCGTTACATTGGGATAATCTAACTTGGAATAACTGCCTGGTCTCTGAACATTCTCTGTATATCCATGAGTAGGGGTGGGTGGCCCCTCAGGAATCAAACTAGTTTGAGGATTCATTCCCACAGATTTTTGGGCAACAACATCAAAGGAAAGCAAATTGGACCAGCAGTTAAGAGAATAAGACAAATGCCACTGAGACTTTGACAGATGGTGGAAGCCGCCATGCTAAGAGAATCTGAGCCTTCTCAGGAACATGGAATTACCTTGAGCTGGCACCATAGCCAAGAACAACGTGACTCTTCCCTTGTAAGCAAATAGGTCCCAACACACTATTCACAACTAGAGAAATAACCAAACCACTGAGCTTGTACCTCTTTACTGCGTGATTAAATCTCTAATGCTTATGACTCCCAGGTTTCTCCTGAAATCAAGCAGTTCTCACTCACCCTTGCAGGGTGGACTGCTTGGCATGGAAGGGAGGAGGCAGGCATGGAACCAGAAATCTAATCTCTCTAGAAGTTTTGCCTGACCCTGTGGCACCAGCAAGCAAACCTTAGGACAAGGACTGTTACCAGTGCTTACTTCAGGAGCCTGGATGCTGGTGACAGATTTCTTTATCTCTCCCCTTTTCCATTTTGCCACCATGAAGTGGTCTTATGAATGAGTCACCTTAAGTGATTCCTGAAAGACATAGGAGTAGGGAAAGAGAGAGTTCTTAATGCTAAGGTCAACAGAGTGAGCAAAAGCCAGTGGAGACGTTGGAAGGAAGTTTCTCCATCTCACTTGCTCCCCCCTCAAACCAACTATACTCTAGCCCCCCAAACAGGTTGTATAACAAGAGAAGAATATTCTAGGGGTCACGCCAGAGTTTAGCTTATGTCAACTGCAGTGATGAAAGTTACAGGCAAAGCAAATTTTGGTCAAAAGTTGACATTAAACCTTCTAACCCTTATGAGATACTTTCCCTCCCATGGCCTTGGGGACAATTCTGTTTCCTGGAGAAAATGGTCTGGGAACTAGAATCCCAGGATCTTGAATCTTAGACTAGAAGAGATATCACAAGTTATCAATCCCCTCATTTTACAGATGAGGAAACTGAGGCACAGAAAGGTTAATTGATTTACCTCATATCACATGGGTTACATGCAGAATCCAACCAGTTGTTCCAAGTTAGATTATCCCAACATAATCCAGCGAGGTGATGTAGGTGATAGAAAACATATAGAACTAGGTGTAAGGTAACTCATGTTATAACCCCGGGTTTTATATTGATTAGCTTTATGAATCTGGGCTCAAGTTCGAGCTGGAAGGGACTTTCAAGGTCCTGTATAACAACCTCCCTCATAATAGGTGGGATTTAAATTTAGAGTGCCATAACTCTAGGTTCAGCATTCTTTCCTCTGTGCTTTGCTAAGTGAATTAAAACCAGCTTTACCAGACTAGGTCTATTCTACATTCAGCCTGTGTCTTTAAGGATGTCCTTACCTATTTATAAAATGGAAGAGACTGGGAATGAGGTTAGAAAGGGGGAGAGAATAATCCCTACAATCTAAATGCGTACTTCTAGATTAAAGAAAAAGATAGGTTAATAGCCTCACAGGCTCCAAATTCCCCGAACAGAAGACATAGATGTTTATGTTGAGCAGGAAACCAGGGAAGCAGGAGGGGTGGCCCCCATTGCCCAAGTTGATAGTTTATCAAATCAGAGCACAAATAGAATTGTCCTGCAATGTAAGCGGAGGGCCGTGAAGGATTGAATTAATGTCCTGATGTCTCTAGCCAGATGGAAAGAGCCTGGAAAATCAGGCAGGGATACAGAAAGTGTGCCTGAATGAAGAAGGCTCTGACCCTGGAGGGAGAGCTACCTGAGATTCATTGAGCTCACCATAACAGGGATGTCAGCCCAGATGAGAGCAATCTGGAGGAGAGGGTGAGAGGGAAGGGAAGGTGAAGGCCCATGCAATGGATCAGGGGCATTTACAGTATCAGCAAGATATAATCTGACAGCAGAGGCTCCTGAGTGAGAACTCTCAGTGAGCAAATAGGGGTACGTTAAGGGGAAAGAAGTACCAGCTGGGAGTTCATGAAGGAGCATGGCAAGAAGACAAGTTTAGTGCTGAATGGATGGTTGAGCATTTGTGCTGTAGCTCAGGACAGTCACCAGCACTTTTAGCACTTTTCCAAGAGGCAAAGAAAGACCAGCCAACAGAGATTTCTCCATTGCCTGATTTCCTAGAACTGTTGCTCCCATTTATCCAAGGTGATGATGCAATTTGTTCACGAGTAATAGCCAACAAGCATAAGGATAGAAAGAATAATGGATTTGTCATCAGATAGACCTGGGGTCAAGTCGCAGGTCTGAAATGTACTAGCTGTGTGACCTTAAGTCATGTAGTTTCTCTGGCGCAGTTTCCCCATCTGTAAAATGGGTAGAGTAATACTTTCCATTTATGACCTCACAGACTTTTTGTGAGACTCAATTGTCATAATGTACATAAAATACTTTGTGACCAGGAAGCTATTTATAAATTTGAATAGTTGTATGTGAAGTCATCAGTAATAACTATAACAACTAAATACTTTAAAAGCTGAAAAGTCCTTTACATACATTATTTCACTTAGCCAAAAAGTAACTTGGTTTACCGTGCCACAGCCCCTAGTTAGCACCTGATTTACACAGTAAGTTCTTAATAAATATTTGTTGACTGACCAATCTCATTTTGCTATGCAATGTCAATGCATCAGTCAATAAACTGTATTAGGACAGTCCTGTGAATGATAAAATACCTTTTAAATTATTCAACTCAATATTAGACCTCCTTCAAGGCTTCTCAGTCCCCATGAGTGGCTCCCACACAGTCAGGCTCTTACAGAACAAAGTGACTCAAAAGGAGATTCCATTATACCAGGATTAGGATACTTCAGGTACTAACTCAACTCTCAATCCTTTCTAATACACACAAACATATACCTCCTTCCTTGGAGAAAGGAAACAGGAAAGACCTTCTCAATATCAAAAGGACACATGATTTTAGACCTCAAAAGAACCTAAAATATTATCTAGCTCAGATACTTCATTTGACAGATGAGAAAACCAAGGCCCTGGGAGGCTTGCTTGGAGAGGTGGTGGTTGTGAGAACAGGGACTTAAAACTATTTAGGAACACATTGGAGCCAACGAACCAAGTTAAAGAGCCAGTACTCTCTAGTTGAAGAGGAGGAAGAAAAGGAAAATAGGCAGAAGGGAAGTGAAGCAAACCTTTTATTTATTTCTTACATAAGTTTTTACTAATGCCTTTTGCTTGTCATTTCTGGATATATCACTGTCTGTGATTTCATTGGTGTGGGTGCTCTCTTTACTGAGGTAGATCTCAACCTCTTCCTACTGTATCACCCATCGGCCACAGCATAATGCAAGCAATTACATAGAAACAAGATAAACAGGAGATAATAGATTTTTACTAGGGAGAAGAGGGGGAATTAATTTAATTTAGTTTTTAAAAAAAGAAGTAAACACACCTTCAAGCACATGTATGACCAGAAAGAGTTGAGTGGCCAAGGGGTGAACATGAGTAGTGAGTTGCTACTCCCAAGATATTAAAAGAACAAGAAGAATAATTCTGAAGTCTGGGGGAATTTTTCTGTGGACTATTTGAGTAAAGACATATAAACAAGGATTATACAAAATGAGAAGGTATGAAGAGGTTGAGACCTATATCAGAAAAAAAGGTCACCCACATCAATGAAATCTCCATCGAAATATCTAAGTATCATACAAAGCACCTTTCTAGGCCACTGTAGGATATACAAAAGAAGTATAAAAATGCCTGCCCTCAAAGAACTTATAATCTAAATGGGGAAAGGAGACATATACACATGAAACAGCAAGAGATAGAAAAAAATTCTATCTCAAATCATTTAAAATTGCATTTAGCCTACCAAAGACACACTTTGGACTTACATGACTACAACCACGAAGTACTTTTAACAGAAATAAAGACAGATAATCGGAGAGATATTCATTATTCATAGTACAGCTATACCAATTTAATGAAAATGATGGTAGTACCTGAATTAATTTACAAATTTAGTGCAATACCAAACAAAGTACCATGGAATTATTTTATATAATGCAATACTTGTTTTATTTCTGCAAAAGCTTTTTAATTTTATATAATCAAAATTGTATACTCTCTCTTTTAAGATCACCTCTATTGCTTATTTGATTAAGAATTTGCCCCCGAGTCACAATTTGCAAGGTACCACCTTTCATTTTCCCATAATTGTTTTTTCAGTGTGGCCTTTTATATTTAGGCTGAGTATCCATTCGGAACTTAATGTGCTAATAATAGCAAAACTCATCTGGAAAAACAGAGGTCAAGATTTCAAGGGAAATCGAGGAAAGAAAAGCAGGAACTACCATTATCACATCTCAAACTATATTATAAAGCAATTGTCTTCAAAAACCAGTTGTTGCTGGCTAAAAATAGAAAAGTTGACCAGTGGGATAGAGTAAGCAAGCAAGACTGAGAAACAATCATACATAGCAACCTAGCATTCAGTAAAATGAAGGATACAAACTACTAAGATAAAGACTATCTATCTGATAATAGCTGGAAAGCAGTCTGGCAGAAATCAGGTTTAGACCAACATCTTACATCACATGCCATAATAATTTCCAAGTAGATTCTTAACCTAAAAGTAAAAGGCCATATCAAAAAGCAATTCGGGAACAATGGAAGGTGATACTTCGTACAATTGTCAATTGTCAATTCTTAACCAAATTCTTAACCAAAGGAGGGATAAAGGTAACCTTCAAAAATAAAACAGATGATTTTGATTATGTATAATTTTTTTTAATTTTCAAGAACAAAATAGATGCATCTGTAATAAAAAGAAATGTTGACTTGGGAATTTTTTTTTTACAATTTAACAGAGATTTAGCAGAATCTCTGCTAAAATCTGATATTCAAGCTATATAAAGAATTGCTACAAAGATATACAAAAGGAACCATTACTCAAAAGATAATTGATTAAATACTATGAATAGGCAGTTTTTAAAAAAAAAAAGAAATACAAATCATCAACAACAATGTAAAAGAATACTCAAAATTACTCCTAATTGGGGATATACAAATTAAAACAACAGTGAGGTTTTAACTCATATCCATCAGATTTGGTAAAAATGACAAAATTTTGGAGGTAATTAAGTAAATGCTGGAGGGACTGCAGAAAGACAAGTATGTTGTTAGTAAAGTAAAATCAATTCTGAAAAACAATATGGAATTACATTGGAAAACTCTAGATATCCTTGAACTTAGCAATGAATACATTTACTAGATATATCCATGAAGGATGTCAGTGATAGGGGGAAGGTTCCCACCTGCACAAAAATATTTGTAGCAGTCCTTTCTTTAGTATAGCAAAGAACTTATAGTCACTCCTTAGCCCACTACTTGACTTACTACTATTCAATCAGTCAAGAAGTATATATTCATTCTCATTATCTTAAATTCTAAGGTAATTCAGGGATATATCTGGATATTTCCTTTACTAACAAAATAGCAACCTTCCTAAAAACAATGTGGTCTCCATTGATAGGATCATAGATTTACTGGGTCATAATTGAAGAGTTGTAAGGGACCTCAAAGGCCATCTAATCTGATCCCCTAAATTTACAAGTAGGAAAACTGGGGTCTGGGCAAATTAAATAACTTGCCAAAGGTCACAAAGGTAGCAAGCATCAGAGGAAGAATTCAAACCCAGGTCATCTGACTCTAGAACCAGTGTTTTCTCTGCTAGAAGCACAAATTGTGATATATGTATAATGGAATATTATTGCATTAGGGAGAAAATATTCTTATATTGAAACATAAGAAATGAAGAATTCACAGAAACTTAAGAAGACTTATATGTGTTTGTGTTCATCCTTTGTTGCCAAAGAAGGCCATGCCATCAGAGAAATGATGACATGACTTACACTTGACTTTGTTTTGAGTGAGGGAGAGTTGTGCAGGTCACCAGCCTCATTTCTCCTCCAGAGCCATCTGAACCCAGTGACCAGATATTCATCAGGATGACTGGAGATGACCCAGGATGAGACAATTAGGGTTAAGTGACTTGCCCAAGGTCACACAGCTAGTGAGTGTCAAGTGTCCAAGGTGAAATTTGAACTCAGGTCCTCCTGACTCGTACAGTGGTGCTCTATCCACTACACCACCTAGCTGCCCATGGAAAAAGTAAGCAGAACCAGGACAAGAGTCTATATACAATGACCATACTGATGTCTGGAAAACAATATTGAAAGACATCAAAACTCTGTTCAGTTCAATGACCAGTCAAGTTCAAAGGCCTAATGGTAAAGCATACCTGTTCTTAGCAGAGGAGTGGAACAATGTAGCTGTGGATGAGGCATATGGTATCAGATGTGATCAATATATTGGTCTGTTTTACCTTCCTGTATTTCTCTTTTGTGGGCAGCTAGGTGATGCAGAGGATAGAGTGTGAGGCCTGAAGCCCAGAAGACTCATCTTCTTTGGTCTGTGACAGTTACTGTGTGACCCTGGGCAAGTCACTTAACCCTGTTTGCCTCAGTTTCTTCATCTGTAAAATGAGTTAGAGAAGGAAACGGCAAACAACTCCAGTATCTTTGCCAAGGCAACTCCAAATGGGGTCACAAAGAGCCAAATATAACTGAACAACAACTTCCATTCTATAAGGGAAGGTCTTATTCAGTGGGAGTGGGGAGGTGAAAGAATTCAGAAGTCACAGTGATATAAAAAAGAAAGAAAAAACATCAACAAAACATTGCTTCAAACACAATAGAAAAGAGAGTTTACCCCTAGCAAATACATACACATACAGGCAACTTAAAGGATTTCTCTCTCCCAAAGATAATTGCATTTGCCCCTTTCTTCTTCCGGCATGAGTCAATAGTCAGTCAATAAACATTTATTAAACTAGACCGAGTGAGGTGTGTGGGGTATTCAGAGAAGACTAGCACCTCTGGTGTGAGGCTGCTGATCCACCTCTGGTGTCTACCTGGCATTCAGCTCTCCACTGTGGTTCTGAAAAGAGCATTGTCAATATCCCAATAAAACCCTCCCAGCAGACAGGCTAAACCAGGCTGAAAGCAACCCTCAGGCCTCAAACCATCCATGACTTAGGGGGAGGTCTCCTCCAAGTATGTGAAGACTTCCCCTGGAGTAATGAGTGAATATAGGATTGTAGAGGGAATGAAGGAAAGAGAAATACAGCGCAGAAAAGATTAGGATTGCAAGACCCCAAATGTGCTGGCCATAATAAAAGATGGGAATTATGAGGGGAGAAGCAGCAGGCTCCAGACCCCTCTCCTCCTCTTCCAATCTGCTCCTGAGACCTGAGGGGTCCCTTTGCTGATCTGTAGCTCTCTGCATGATCAGTCCCTTGCCCAGTGCATCCAAAGCTGCAGGCTGAACCAGACTCACAAAAACAAACTGCCAGCAGGGAAACCTCTTCCAGCTAGGAGCCAGTTGACTTACAAACTGTCTCCAATCTGCTGCTAACTTTCGCCTGCAGCAGTAACACCCAACTCTATGATCCTAACAAATCTGACACAGTCGGGCTGGGAGGAGATACAGGGAGCTTGGATCAGGGCCCCAGAATAGGGAAAATTGCCCTTCTTCCCCTGTCGCCCACCTTCAGGCTCAGGGTATCATTCAGAAGACAGTCTGGGTAACCCACCAGGTTATGGGGGTCATGAAGCAGAACCTAGCCCACTGTTGCTCCTCTTGAAAACCTTTAGAAAAGCACAAGTTTCCACGCAGACCTCTGGGGCAGATGTTCCATTAGCTGCCCCTACTTGCCCCCCAGGTCTTCTCCCTTTTTTCTCCAACTGCTCCACCCTCCATAATAAACATTCTGTTAAACCTCTTGAGATCACAAGAGTCACATATGAATAGTCATTGGCCTTTGAAAGCCATGAAGCCCAATGAATAGGTGATGCAGTGAATAGAGCACCAGTAAAGGAGTCAGGAGGACCTGAGTTCAAATCTCACCTCAGACACTTGACACTCACTAGCTGTGTGACCTTGGGCAAGTCACTTAACCCCAACTGCCTCATCTTGGGTCATCTCCAGTCATGCTGATGAATATCTGGTCACTGGATTCAGATGGCTCTGGAGGAGAAGTGAGGCTAGTGACCTGCACTGCTGTCCCTCACTCAAAACAAAGTCAAGTGCAAGTCATGTCATCATTTCTCTGGTAACATGGTCTTCTTTAACAATGAAGGACAAACACAAACAGTTCTAGAGGCCAAAGATCTGGGTTCAAATGCCACCTCTTCTATTTACTACCTGTGTAGCCTTGAGCAATCATCTCTCCTCTCTAGACCTCAGCTTCCCAATCTGTAAAATGAGGATGTTGGGCTAAATGGTCTCTGAGCTCCCTTCTATTTTTAGAGTTTCTGTGTGATTCCAAGATGTAGAAATCTGGTATAGCTGAATCAAAGGATCTGAGTGTATATCTTGATTGCACTGCTCACAACATGTAATAGTAACTTACTCTCATAGATTTAGGGAAAGGAATCTTAGAGGCTAGCTAGTCCAACCTGACCTTAGTCAAGTCACTTCAGGCCAACGTCTGAAATGGAGATCTCACAACAGCTTGTTTCAATAGAGAATTCTGGAAGCGGAGGAAGGGGGGGGTGAGAATGTTCCTCCTTCATTGCCAGAGAAGACCATGCCATCAGAGAAATAATGACATGACTTGCACTTGCTACCAGAGAAATGATGACATGACTTGCACTTGACTTTGTTTTGAGTGAGGGAGGGCTGTGCAGGTCACCAGCCTCACTTCTCCTCCAGAGCCATCTGAATCCAGTGACCAGATATTCATCAGGGTGACTGGAGATGATCCAGAATGGGGCAGTTGGGGTTAAGTGATTTGCCCAAGGTCACACAGCTTGTATCAAATGTCTGAGGTGAGATTTGAACTCAGGTCCTCTTGACTCTTGCACTGGTGCTCTATCCACTGCACCACCTAGCTGCCCCAGGTAGAGGGAACTTCCTACACCTTACACCATCCCACCCCACCCCAGTGTCCTCTGTGATCTATTGACAATGGCCTCCTGGCTATCCCTCCCACAAGACATTCTATCTCCTGGCTCTGGGCATTTTCTCTGGCTGTCCCCCATTCCTGGAAGATTTTTGCTCTTTGTGTCCACTTCCTAGCGTCCCTGGTTTCCTTCAAGTCCCAGATAAAATCCCACCTTTCATAGGAAGCCTTTCCCAATCTCCTTTAATTCCTTCCACTGATTATTTCAAATTTGTACTATCTGTAGCTTGTTTGTGCATAGCTGGTTCATGCAAAGCATATGTAGCGTACATAACATCAGGTCCCCCATTATTAGACTGTGAGGTCCTTGAGAACTGATACTGTCTTTTGCCTTTCTTTATAGGCACTTAGTAAATGTGTATTAACTAACTACTGATTAGCACATGAAATGTGCTCAAATGAAGTCCTGTACAGAGGTAGTGGAATGGCCCAGGGGTTCTTTCAATGTTCCCTATGACTTAAACTGTGATATTGCTTTGGGGACTGCTATGGAACATACCTGATAACTGAGGAAGGATCCAAAAAGATCCAGACTGACTAGAGCATTGGACTGAACCCAATAAGGGAAAATTCAGCAGAGACAAAGGGGGTAGGGGACAGTTAAGTTGCACAGTAGATAGAGTCCTGGGCATGGAGTCAGGAAGATTCTTCTTTCTGGTTCAAATCTGGCCTAAGATACTTACTAGCTGTGTGACTTTGGGCAAGTCATTTTAACTCTATTGCCTCATTTTCCTCATCTGTAAAATGAGCTGGAAATGGAAATGGCAAACCACTCCAGTATCTTTGCCAAGATAACCCTAATGAGGTCATGAAGAGTCAGGCATGACTGAAACAACTGAACAACCACAGAGATAAATGTCAAGTTTTACACTTCAGTTCAAAAAATCTGCTTAAGAAATACAAGACAGAGAAGTCATAGTCAGAAAGCAGTTTGTCTCTTTATAAGAAGAAGCTAGGTGGTCAGCACTGGAACTCAAGAAGACCTGTGTGACCCTGGACAAGTTGTCTTGAGGATCAAATGAAATAATATTTATAAAAATGCTTAGCCCCATGCCTGGCACATAGTAGGCACTTAATTACAGTCTGTTCCCTTCCCTTCCTAGCTAGTTTGTTGTGTGTTTGTCCTTCGTTCTCAAAGAGGACCATGACATCAAGATGATGACATGACTTGCAGTTGACTTTGATTTGAGTGAAAGAGGGTTATGCAAGGTCACCAGCTGCACTTTCTCCTCCTGAGCCATCTCAGTCTGGTGGCCTAATATTCATCAGGACGACTGGAGATGGCCCAGGATGCAATATGAGACACTGGCCCTTTCACGATGAGGTCTTATAGCATTCTCACTTTGAGTGAGATACACCCATTCAATGAATAGGTTTCTTTAAGTAGTTGCTCAAGGGATGGCCTCCTTAAAGGAGGAGAAGACCCTCAGAGTTCCTGGATAAAAGAGAAACAATTACTCTTTAGTCTGGGACCACACCATCAATCAAAAAGCAATTATTAAGTGTCTGCTGTATTCCAAGCACTATGCTTGACTTTAGGAAACAAAGGGACAGCTACATGGCACAGTAGAAAGAGTGTTGGGCCACTGATTAGCTGTGTGACCCTGGGAAAGATAGTTCACCCTGGTTGCCTCAGTTCCTCACCTGTAAAATGAGCTAGAGAAGAAAATGGCACACCACTCCAGGATCTTTGCCAAGAAAACCCCAAATGGGATCACAAAAAGTCAGAAATGATTGAAATGACTAAATAACAACAGGAGAAGAAAAACAAAACTGAAACACTCCCTACCCTCATACAGTTTATAGTTTATTGAAAGAAACAACATGAACCCAGATAAATACATACAAAATAAATACAAGGTAATTTAGGCAATAGCTAGAAACACTAGCAGCCTCTGGAGGGGGTCAGCAAAGGTCCTCCAGTAGATGCTGAAACCAGTGCTGAGCTTTCAAGGAAACTAGAATTTTAAGAAGTGAGAAAATTCATGGTAACCACAGGGGGTAGTCTGTACAGAGGCTTAAAGCTGGGAAGCAATGTTGTGATTCAGGATGAGCAGGAAGGCCAGTGTTTCTGGATTGAGGAGAATATGAAGGGGAGTAATATATAAGTGGAAATGTAGGTTGGAAAGGTTGCAAAAGATCTTAAATCTCCCCACATTTTATAGATGAAGAAATTGAGATTTATGGAAGCTAAGTGGTCAATTAGGTGATGCAGTGGATAGAGTATTAGACTTGGAGATAGAAAGATCTAAATTCAAATCCTGCCCCAGACACCAGCTGTGTGACCCTGGACAAGTCAATCTCTCTTAGCCTCAGTTTTCTTATCTGTAAAACAGGAATAATAATACTACCTACCTCCCAGGGCTATGGTGAGGATCAAATGAGGTAGTATATATGAATATATAATATATACGCAAGCTTTTGTTACTCCCCTTGATGTTATTAATATTATTATATGACTTGCCCAAGGTCTCGCAGCTGGTAAATGGCAGAGCTGGAGTCTGACCCAAGTCTTCTGATTGCCAAACTGTTTTTTATTACTCCACACTGCCTGTTACCTCCCCCAGGTCCATCTTCTAGCTCTGCCTTCTATATGGAACTTGTATTGAATATATGGGCCCCCTTGGCCACCCAATGGTTAATTTGGTTTTCCTGGGTTGACAACAAACACACCACCAAAACAGGCAACTATTTTTGTCCCCAGATTAATCACAAAAGGCTAAGGCTTCCACCTTCCCTGTGATTAAAAATTAGGAGACCAAATTCTATAGTGGTACAGGATAATAACCAATCCAGCGAGTGTGATGTATGAATAATGCATCTCGTGGCTGGCTGTTCCACTGTTCCTCTCCCCCTTCACTGCCTCCCTCTCACTATCTCTTCTGCCCAAGTTTGAATGGAGAGGTAATGAGTTGCTCTCCTTCCGGTAAAGTTACAGCTGTGGAGAACGACTGTTGATTTCTATTCAGTTTGACGGCCCTGTGCATCCTCTCCCAGCCCTTCCTCCTTCTGCTGCATAGGCACACATACACATACACCCCCACAGCCACCATCCCCCATCCACACCCCTCACTCCCACCCTCACCCCCATCTGGTGTGTAATGAGCCGAGGGCCAATCAATAATGCATGCCTACATGAATAACCAGGATGATAACCACTTATTTCGGAAGATGTAATCAGGACCCATTCTGAGTGTGTGTGTGTGTGTGTGTGTGTGTGTGTGTGTGTGTGTGTGTGCTTGTGTGTGTGTGTGTGTGTGTATACATGAGCCTAATCTCTCCTTATCTCCATGTCTCTGTTACCTCTAATTCAATAGACTGAAGCACAAGCAAAAAAGATATTGGGAAATGTTTCAAGAGAATTCAATAGGTATTCTTTGGCAACCTTGGCCATGAGGACACAGGTCAAACAGTATGAAGCAGCCTCAGTGAGACTTCAGGTTTGGAGTATGGCTCAAAGAGGCTTGGACAAGAGCCATTTGGGACACTTGTGGTCTTTAGAGGAGGCAGCAGAGACAAAGGGATGGGGGAGGGGAATGGAGCCATGGCTGTGCACAGAGCACAGGGTGTCCAGAACCCTGCATCTTACTCTTCCTCCTAAAATACTTCTTATGTGCTCCCAGCTAACCAAAGTGGGCTGAGACCACTGAGGCCTTACTAGCTCTCCTCTACGTTGGAGTCTTAGTTAGGGAGGCAAGGGTAGAGGGTAGGTAGATGAACAAGGAGACAGCATTAGGTTAAAAACCCTATCTTTGTCTTTGTGAAAGGGTCATGGCCGGTCACTCTTGCTTTGTGGATCTGTTCTCTCCTCTGGAGAGGAGTGGGAAGGGGCCTTCTCTGCATCTTTGGGATGAAATTCCCATTATTGAGAGTAAATCATTAGCTGCTTTTCACTCCCCCATTTATCAGATCCATAATCATCCTCTTTTCCCACCCTAAACCATCTTGTGATCATGGGGTTCTGACCAACCCTGATCAGCCCAAGGAAGGAGAGCCAAGAACTAATGAGTGTTTAACAAGCCCCCAAATGAAGGCCATGAGCAGTGTTGGACCAGTGGGTTGTCATTACTGCTGAGCCCCCAGGGGCCCTGGCCACCCCACCCAGAGAGGCCATCTGCACTGAGCTGTGGGACCACCCAGCAAGACTTTGGCTGAAAAGAGAAAGGCCTGGGAGGGGTTGGATGGCCTCAAAAAGGCCAGAACATCTTCCTTCAGCCAAAATAGTAGGCACTGGGAGAGAGAAAAGGGAGGGTAATGGGATAGGGAGAATAGGAGCGACTGCTTTCATATCAGAAACACTGAGGGTATTCACTTTTTCATCCAAAATGTAAGGAGGAGACCATTTAGATTTTAGTTATAGTGCCAGGATATTTAGCCAGACAGAATCCTAACTGTAGGCAGAAGGATAGATGTGAAGAACCCCAAAGGGGAGGGACTTCTATTTAAGGATAATAGTTAGAGTTGTGTGGCCCTCTGAGGGCAGCTAGGCCAGTCCCTGAATTTTTCAGATGAGGAAGCTAAAGCCTAGAAAATTAAAGAGATTTGCCCAAGGTCACACAGGTAGGAAATGGAAGAGTCAGATCCAGGGGGCTTTTCCTTGTACTACACTGCCTCTCAATGCCCAGCTGACTCGGGGGCAAAGCAGTTATTGATGGGAGATGTTAGGGGAAATGGCTTAGGGGATCCTGGCACTATCACGTGACAGGTCTTGGGCCCAAGAAATTCACACTTTGAAGGGGACTCAGGAAGGAAGGAAGGAAGGAAGCATTTATTAAGCACCCAGTATGTACCTGGGACTGTGCTAAAAGAAGGAAGGAGGGAAGCACTTACTGAGTGCCCAGTGTACTCCTGGAACTATACTAAACTTTTACAAATCCTATCTTATTTTACCCTCACAACCACCTTTTGAAAGAAGTGCTATAATTATACTCAGTTTACAGCACAGGAAAGTGAGGAAGGCAAAGATTAAATGACTTGCTCAGGGTCACACAGCTAGCGAGTGTCCAAGGGTGGATTTGAACTCAAGTCTTCCTGACTCCAGGCCCAGCTCTCTATCCATTGCACTGCCAGTTGCTTCCTCTGTTTCTCTGGGTGAAGAGACCTCCTCATACCAGGGAGCTAGATCTTTACTCAACTACTGTAGAGTGAAGAGCTATAAATCCCATCCCCATAGTAACTCATGGTAACCAGAAGACAGAGCCACCTTTATATCAGGCTAATGCCACTGTTTTAGTCTTTCTAATGTCCTACAGGGATCAAATGCTGCTGCCCAGACCAAGCCTACTTCCAAGGCCTCCAGAACAAACTACATTCCTTTATTCCAGGGAAAGAAGCAAGAGAGTGATAGCAGGAGGGAGGTGAGAAGACAGAACTATAAGAGGCCTTGAACCATCTGTAATTTTTCCAGGGAAGCAAAGGAAGGGAAAAGAGAGTAGAAATGGCCTGAGGCCTGGATACTCTGCCTAATATTATAATATATGGAAAGGGCATTGGTTTAAGAGTAAGGGAACTTAGGTTCTTTAACAATATATACTACTATCATCTATGACCTTGGGCAAGTCCCCTAACATTGCTGGGCATCTGCTTCCTCATCTCTAAACCATCTCTAAAATCAATCAATTAGCAGGGATTTATTAAGCACCTTCCATGTGCCAGTCTTTGAATACAGATATAAAGAATGACACCATCCCTACTCTCAGTGGACATGAAAGTATAAAAAGCTTGATCATTTTAAATGGGTTCAATTTTTATTTTTCAATTCAATTATTATAAGGCGTTACAATGAAAAAGCTGACCTGCCAGAGAGAATACTCTTTGGCCACTCACACACATGCGCACGCGCGCGCGCGCACACACACACACACACACACACACACACACATCCAAGTCAATTAACAAGTGTTTATTAAGCATATGCTAAATACTATGCTAGATATTGGGAATATACCTGATAAAGTAGCCCAGCCAAGTCAAGTAATAGAAATCCAATCACTGCCAACCTTCTTACAGAGAAAGAAATAATAAGGCTCAAGGAAAATGTCACTTCTTGGCCTTCAACCTGATTTGTCCATTGTGCTTCTCTTCCACAGTGCCTCCTGATGATCCAGTCATCCTGGGAGGACCAGTGATCAGTCTTCGTGCGGGAGACCCCCTTAACCTCACCTGCCATGCTGACAATGCCAAGCCAGCTGCCTCTATTATCTGGATGAGGAAAGGAGAGGTCATGAATGGGGCCACTTACTCCAAGGTAAGGCACTGGAATGGAAAGGGTTGGGGGAGTGGGGTGGCAGATATGGACTTTTCTCTCAGTCCATAAGATCACAGAATGCTAACATTGAGAAGGACCTTAGAAATGAGAATACAATCATGGAGTTAAATCTGAATAGGACCTCAGAGATCATCTATTTCAATCCCCTCATTTTATAGGTTAAGAAACTGAGGCCCAGAGAGGGGAAGGGATCTGCTGGTGATCACATGGGTAGTCAGTCACAGAGATAGGTATGTTTCAAATATTACATAAATACAAGAATTCCTTACACATACTATTTTCCCCATCACAGTTTCAATATGCCACAGCTCAACAAAAGAAATTAAATGGCAATTTGGGGGGAATTTTGCAGAAGCCACAGATGACACTTAAAGACCAGCAGATAACACAGAAAAAGTTTAGAAACTTAGAAATTCATGAAATATTTGTATAATATAGCCTATGACCAAATATATAACCCAAATTTTACAAAAAGGTACTATAAACACCCCATAAAAGAAAGAGAAAAAAAAAGTCTGACAAAGAGAGGGCCAAAAACTTTTATGTGGATTTTCCAGGTCATGGGGATGCCCTGCCCCTAATCCCTGAGATGTGGAAGGTATAACCGTATTTATTCCCTCAGCTCAAATTGCTCTTCATCAGTGACTGATTTTAGGTCTTTTTGGCTGACCCTATTCCAAGAAGCTTAACCCTCAAATTCAAAGGAATTCATGCTTTTTAAAAGAGGCAGCTCCGGGACTGCCCCAGGTTCAGAACTACCATACCAGGTCAACAGCAGGAACCTAGCCTCCAGGGCCCCTTCACCTCTGCACCCACCAGAATGTGAGTGATAAACACTTTCCCTGCAGCATAGTCCCAAGCCCTGGGGCTCTGAAAGATGGATTATTAGGAGATAAATCCTCCAGCTTGTCTGTTGGGTAGGGAGTCACCCAGATGTATCATTAAACATGAAAATATGACAATGAGAATATTACAATCAGACGAGGGCAGAGGGGAAGGAATAGACATTCTTCCCAGACTTGTCAGGTCCTGTTCCCTTCCTAAACCCTAAATAGCAGCTGTGTCTTATAGCTCAGAAGAGAAAAGACAGAATTTAACAGGACCCAGCAGAGGGCAGAAAGGGCTAAGGACAGCTGCCAGAAACTTGGATGACCTCCTGTCCCTCATTCCAAAGCCTGAAATTGGGATGTCAAGTTCAACTCTGCAAATATTTACTGATCACCTCCGCTCTGCCAAACACACATGGGGGTGGGGGGGAGTACTGAGTAAGAGAAAACACAGCCTTACAATGGAATTCGTGACAGAGTTCAAACTCCTGTTTTCTGGGGCCTTATAGTTTTTGTGGGGAGACAAGACATAGAGAATCAGATCCTAAATGGTTTGGTATAGCCTCTAAGTTTTCATCAGGTCGCTTTTCCTCTTTTTCTCACTCCCCCTTTTCAAGATTTACAATCCAACATTGCTGCCTGGGCTCCCTCCTCTCTGCTAAAGCACCCAGCAATTACTTACCAAAATGTCACATCTGTTTTCTGTAATTGATGAAGAGTAGGTTCTGGAGCAGCCAAAAGTGGTAAAGAAAAGGAGTTTCTCTGAGAAGGGGGATGAGCCTACAAAGAGGTCTCCATAAAGAGCTGTAATAATATTTATTATTAATAATAATAAATGTTGATGATGTTGATACCTCCCTCAAGTTGTTCAAGCATCTTATATTTTTCAAGGAATATATGATCCTCAAAATGATGGGTAAAGGGGAACAGATGCTATTAATCTAGGCAGCTAGGAGGCATCATCGATAAAGCTCTGGACAGGAAGCCAAAAACACGAGTTTCTTATCCTACCTTGGTCACTTACAAGCTGTGTGACTGAACAAGTCACCTAATTTCTTTCAGCCTCAGTTTCCTCATCTGTAAAATAGGTATAATAAAAACATCTACATTATAGGGTTGTTGTAAGGATCAAATGAGATAACATATTATAAAGGGCTTTATCATTAAGGGCTATATAAATTATAGTTATTATTATAGCGTATTGTGCCAATGAAGACACTGTGGCCAAGAGGTAAATTACTTACCCACAGTTCTACAGCTAACTAGTATGAGAGTCAGGGCTAGAACTTGGGTCTCTAAATCCTAAATTGACTGTTTTTCAATTATTGCTGGAGAAGGGGAGGAGACCAAGGAGTGTGGAAGGATTATATCTCACAGGCATTAATTCTGAGGTCAGCATAATCATCTTTGCCATCATTTTAAAGAATCTTTCCTCCAGAGGTGACCTAAAAGATGACATCTGAGCACAAAAGGGAGCCAGTTAGTCAATAAGCATTTATTAGGCATTTACTGTATGCCAGATGGCTAAAAAAAAAAAGACAAAAACAGTTGGTTTTGAGTCCTGATCTTCTATACTAGTCTATCTCTCAAAAACAAAAATTCCTGGATGATTGTCCCTTATGCTCTTCCCCCTCACGAGCATGCTGAAGTCAGCTCCCACCCAAATCTGCTGTTAGATTTTCAGAATATGCATTTACCCCTTGGAAACTGGCAAACACTAAGAATCAGGGCTTGATTTATTATTTTGTAGATTGTCTAGACTTAAGAAAGTGATGGGGGAAATGTGAATAATGCAGATTAAACTCTGTGTCATGCATACACTTTTTTTTCAAAAAAATAGTTGTTAAACATTTACCAGCACATCCCTAGGCTCCACTTTTTCATGGTTAAAGCTATCAGATGACTAGGCAAAGGATTTGTTGTTGATGTTCAGTAGTTTTCAGTGGTATTCAACCACTGGTCATGAACCATTCTTCATAACCCCATTTGGGATTTTCTTGGCAAAGATACTGGAATGGTTTGCCATTTTCTTCTCCAGCTCATTTTGCAGATGAAGAAACTGAGGCAAATAGAGTTAAGTGGCTTGCCCAGAGTCACTCAGCTAGTAAGTATCTGAAGCCAGATTTAAACACAGGGAGGTTCTTCCTGACTTCAGTGGGGCACAAAGTGTCAGATACAAATGAAATAACTGAACAACAAAGTATCTATGCTACATCCAGCCCCGTACTGGATTCTACGGAGTAGCCCAAGAAACACATTAGCTATCCACTGTTCTGCCCTCCATATAGTTGCCAGAGTGATATCCGTAAGGCACAGATCTGATCATGTCTTTTGCTCCCCTGCTCAAGAAGTTCCAATGGCTCCTTCTTGCCTCTAGGATCAGATATCAGTTCCTCTGTTTGGTCTTCACAGTGTGTCTTAAACCTATCTTTCCAGACTGATTTCAGCTGTGTCCTAGCCTATATTTTCCCTATATCTGACATTTCCCATCTTCATGCCTTTGCCCAGGATGCTCTCCCCAACACACACACACACACACACACACACACACACACACATCACTTCCCAGTATTCTCCCTCCTTATCTCTCCATCTTGAAATCTTCAGCTCCTTTCAGTGCTCAGCTGAAGAGCTACCTCCTAAAAGAAACCTTTCCAGAAGATTTTTCCAATTGTTACTTTTCTCCCCCATCCTGATATTGCTTTGTATAAATTTTGTAGTAAATCATCAGTGTACAAATTGTTTGTTCCCAATAAAATGTGATCCCCTTGAAGGCAGGGGCTGTTTCATTTTTATCTTTGTATGCCCCATGCTTTGCACAGTGCCTGGCACATAGTACTTAATTGTCCAAGCATCTGTTTAATTGAATTGAACTGAGCCACCAAGGAGACATAAAATGTTAACTAGCAATATGAGTCGTTACAAGAGATATCACAAGATGATCTGTGATGAGATGACAGGTAATTGAGAGATGAAATAGAAGTTCAGGGAAAGGAGGAAACACCAGGGGCTAGAGACTCCATGTTTCTCTTTCCTGGTCCAAGCCCTGTATTCATCTGGTCTCACAATCCTACTGATTCATTGGGTTTTCCTTCTTGTGTCTCTAAAGCTGGTGTTTACAAACAAAAGCATCAAAGATAGCTCTCCAAGGTCTCTGCATTGGTTTTGCTTTCTTTCTCCCTTTCCTCCCGATAGACAGCATCATCAGGCTGTCTGAGAATGAGCCTGCCCTTCCATCCTATGTGTTTTCATCTGGGCTTCTGGGCCCTGAAGTTGGCAGTGGCATTATCATTTGAAATGCCAACAAATAAATAGATAAGAGAGTAGGAGGAGAGGTGACAGAAGAGGGTTTGATCTCCTTAGAAGAAGGAGGAGGAAGGGATGTTTGCTGAGCAGAGATGCTGAGGCAAGAGAGGAGAGAAGGGTGCATTCTGAAGCACCCTTGGTTTGGTTTCTGACCAGGTCATGATCTGACGTCTGGATTTGATCTTCCCCTCAGAGCTAGACCCAGAGAAACCAGCTTTCTCCCCACACCCCAACCACAGCTCAAGCCTTTCTCAATAAATGGAGTTTCTGTTTGCTCTTCCAATCAATTATATACCATCCAAGGCTTATGGCCAGAAAGGAGCCCTGAGTTTATGTGGTGCAATCTCCAGTTCCATTTAAAGATGAAGAAATTAAGGCATAAGAAGGAAAAATATTTTCCCTAACATCACATAGCTAGTAAGTAGGAGAAGCAGCTAGGTGACCTAGTGCATAGAGCATTGGGCTGGGAACCAGAAAAACTCATCTTCTGAGTTTACATCCAGCCTTAGATACTTTGTAGCTGTGTGACTCTGGGCAAGTTACGTCACCATTTGCCTCAGTTTCCTCATCTGTCAGATGAGCATCTTGGTCAAGAAAACACCAAATGGGGTCATGGAGTGTCAGGTACAAATGAACAACAGCACACAGTAAAGTAGCAGAACTGGGATCGGAGCCCAGGTTCCTGACTCCAGGAATTTGTTCATTATACTTCAGCTGAGAAGACAAAACTAACACAAATGAAATTATTAGCAAGACAATCAAATAAGGATTGTAGCAGATATCAGTGTGTTGCTTTAAGGTTGACCAAATACTTTGTACACATTTAATATAAGTAACAGATGGAAGAGTGGATAAAGAGCTAGCCTTAGAGCCAGGAACTTGCTCTGACACATACTGTCTGTGTGACATTGAATAAGTCACTCACCCTCTTCAAGCCCCAGGCAACTCTGAGACTCCTATAAATTGCAGAGCAGGTGTTGGCTGGTAGACAGAATTTCCTCTTTGGGAGTGTAATATACAAGCAAAATCACAGGTCTAGTCTTAGATACAAATAACGCTAAAAGAGTTTGGGGCAGTGAGAGATTGATATGGGCTGTAGTTGGCAGAGCCCTCACGGAGAGGATTAGTCCTCAAGCTACAGGGCAAATGCAACCTTCTGGAATAGTCCACAGAGGTTGGTCATCTCAGACCCAAGCCTCCAACCTCACCAGCCCTAGAAGTCCCCATAGCTGACCTGGTGGGCACAAGATGCTGCTCAAATAAATCCGCCCCTTTCCTCTCCCTACCAATACCTTTGCCCACAGGACTCTCAGGGCCAGTGCTAATTAGGAGGTATGGAGGGCCCTATCCCTCCATATCCCTGCCAGCACTGACTCCTATGAAATTAATTAGGATTCAGGTCATTACAATGTAATCATTAGGAACTAATTCCAATCACTACAGCCCTCTCAGCTGTGTACTCCCCTTCTGCTCCCATGCCCCCAGCCCCAGCCTCCTTTGTATCTCTACTCCCCACTGATTGCCACACTGAGGTAAGAAGAGATTTGGGAAAGAAAATGAAGCCCTGAGAATAGATCACCAAGAAGACAGTGTTCCCCACCCCTCACTATCTGCACCATAATTCCCTCTAATGAAGGGACACTGCCTCATCGCCCTGACTCCAGCCCAGGAGGCAATTTGGGATTGCCAAACTAGGGACTTGCCTGGTGGCCTGTGGGGAGTCCTGAGGATGGGGAACTCACTGTTCTGGGGCTGGGGGCTCCTCTATTATCCTTGCTGCTGACTCGTACCCTGGCCTTTTGACTCTGCTGAGAAGACTGCCTTGATTTGGCCCTGAAGGGGGTGCTCGGTCTCAGAAGCATCAGAGGTTCAGGGGTCCTTAAGGAGAGTTAATCCAACAACTGTGGCCCAGACCCTGGTGGACTCACTTACATTTTGCTTGGACCCTCTACTCCAGCCAGTCCTAACCATCTCTAGGAACACTATAGGGAATAGAAAGGAAGTATTTATTACATGATCCCTACCCTGAAGGGGTTTTCAGTCTAGTTGAGCAGGCTAAAATGATATACATGAAACCATTAGTGTGGGTTTTTTTATACAATAAGAATAGGGATTAGTTTTGCCAAGCATTTTAAGGTTTATACACAAGATTTCATTTGATACAAGATGGTATATATAGATTGAGTGCTAGAGGATTTTTAAGAAGAAAAGATTGATGTGGACTGTGGTCATCAGAGGTTTCATGGAGATTACCTTACAAATTTCAAGGAAACACCCACACATTCATTCACACGCGCACACACACACACACACACACACACACACACACACACACACAATTTACGCATATACTCCTGGATTACAAGCTCCTGATAGGCAGAAACAACCTTATTTTACCTTTCTAGCTCTAGTCCTTAGCATAGGGACTAGAGTGTTCCCTGGAATTATGAAAATTATAAAAGTGATTTTGTGAAATGAGATTAAATATATGTACGTGTATACATATATGGCTGTGACCTTGAATAAATGACCTCATCTCTCCAGGGCCTCAGTTTCTTCCTCTGTAAAATAAAGGGACATGGAGTTGATGATCTTTGAAGTATCTTTGAGCTCTAATGCTTTGTGACTGGATGGTTCTACTTATACACTTCTTCCTCTTACATGTCCATTTTTTGGTAACCCTTCTTCATGTATGACATCTCATTCACACATATGTACATGAGAGTATCCACTGCCACATGCACATTCATTAATTTATACACACATATTAATAGATATGCACATGCATATACACGCTCCTACAGACACACACATACACACATAGACACACACACATACATATACACTCATACATACACAAAGAAGGGAATCCCAGGGAGAATAAACAGAGAAAAGGAGTAGGACCCAGGAAATCAGGGACTGCCTCTTCATATAGAAGTTGATCTGAGGCTCTGGGTCTTTCAAGTGGCTGAGGCTAGGATGAGAGTTGGCCATCAGTAGATCTAGTCATAACAGCCAGCACCTACTATGAGCCAGGCACTGCACAAATAAGATCTCATTTAACCCTCAAAGCAACCCTGGGAGGTAGGAGCTGGCATTATCATCCCCATTTTACCATTGAGTAAACCGAGGCAAACAGAGACTTACCCCAATCACACAGCTAGTGTCTAAGGCTGGACTTCAACATGGGTTTTCCTTACTTCATTTCCTTTCCTTCCTTCCACTATACCACCGAGAGTTTCAACTAAGACAACTTGTATCCAGGGAAAATATAGTGCTGAGGGAGAAGAGGGAGAGTGGGGCAGAAAATAGACCATCTCAGGTGCAATCATATCATAAGAGGGGGTGCCCAGTCCCTAAGAGAGGCCAGGTTGTAACCCTGCAGCAAAGCTGATGATTCCTAACTCCCTAACTCCTAGGACAAGTAGAGATGAGGTACCAGGAAGGCAAGGCTCAAAGTGCCACAGACAGGACCTTGGCTATGAGTGTGTTGGGGATAGGGGCCTAGGTCCAAGTAAAGGAACACAGACAATGGACCAAAAGACTGTCACAGTCAGAAAATGAGTCCCATTCTCAGATGTTAGGAACCTAGGGAAAAGCCCCAATCACCCCATACTAATTAAGCCTCTGGGGTTCAGGACGCTGTCCAGGCCTGTCAGAGGGAAGGGAAGCCAAGAGACCTGGTGAAAGTCAAAGCAAACTTTCCACCCTCCCACCAACACACACACACACACACACACACACACACACACACACACACACACACATACTGATCAGAGTGGGAGCAGTAGCAGCCTTTTAACAGTGTGGCCCTTCTGATAGTACAGTATTGGCAAAGTATAAAGAAATCCTCTAACTAGTGCCTAATAATTAATGCCCTTCCTAACCTAACCCAAAGCTGTTTTGCATGCTAATGAACTTTTCTGAAGATAGAAGGTGGCAGCTCCATGTCCCTAGGGTGCCTCAAAAACCAGACTCATTCCCAGGAAATGAAAGAAGGAAGAAGAGAGGAGCGTGAAAAAGAAAGGAGACTAGAAAGAAGGGAAGAAAAGGATAAAAGAAAAGAGTAAACAGAGGAGGGGAGAGAATTGGACAAGGGGAGGAAGAAAGAAGGAAGACCAGACTAGACCAGCAATCCGCTGGACTAGACTGCATTCCCTGGAGCCCTGGTATTCTGTGCTTCCGTATGATAAAGGACAAGTTCAGTGCTATCAATGGTTTTTACCTCTAAAATATTAAATGACATATATTAGCAGCTCTATGATTTCAAGATGGAAGCTTCTTACTCCAGTGGATGTCAGAACCACTTCCTGCCTTCTTCTCAGGTGTAATTCTTATCTAATTTCTATGGAGCATCTACCAAAGAGACAAAGGCCTTCCTCTTAGTGTCTAGATGGCATACCAACCCATACCAACCTGTGAAATTACACATATATCCAAAATAATATCATATGTGATAATCTCTTAGCATGAAAATCAGCTTAATTTCCCCTGGATTGCTCTAGCAACTCCTCAAGTGATCTTTATTTCAAAGGGGCATACCCTACAGGCTCCTGAAACACATTTTCATGAACTCCATTTTTTTATCAAAAGAAAGAAAAGAGCAAGGAGAGGAACAAAGACGATGGACAAGAAATAAGAACAGTAAAGAGAGAATAATCCCATGCATAGCCAGCCTCTAGCTTCAGCCTTTCATTTCCTTCCACCCCCCCCAGTCTTTGCTTACCCTACTCTCCCAACCCTTCCCACATCAGCCCCTCTCCTCAAGTGTCCCAGTCTCTGATTTTCTTCCTACAAAATCCCACACATCTTGTGCAATCCGGCAGCTATCTTAGCCTGCCAAATTTCCACCTGGGCTTCATCTGGCTGCATCCACTTTGGTATAACACTTTAGATGCCCTTGGCCATCCTCCTTACTTCAGGAAATCAGGAAAAAAATGAGTTCCCTAGGGAAGGCCAGGTGGTGTGAATCTGTATATTTGGTGAGTGGGGGGCATCCATCAGCAGATTAGCCTTCTTCCTAGATTGCATTCCTTCTCTCTTTTGTCCTTGTTTAATGAACACATCTTCCATTTTCTCTAATTAGATGCAACAAACAGACTTGAACCAGAATTTTTATTTCCCAGAAAAGCAAATGCCTGGACACAGTAAATATGTCATTAATCATCATTCCAAGGCAGAGAACCACCAATGGGTGGGAGAAGCAGCCAGGGGCCTAATTAGTGGCTTGGGGCTTCATTGTTCCACTCCTACCAGCACCCAGTCCTGCCCCTTCCCCTCTTCTCTGCAGAATCCAGGAGAGATCAATTGAAGGAACTCCTGGCAGAGTCAAACTTATGCAAATGTCTCTTGTTAGCAAAACGAAAAGGCAAAGGCAAAGAAATGGGGGGAAAAGGAAAACAACCTTTCCACCCTCCCACCAACACACACACACACACACACATTTTTATTTCCAACCAGGAAATTGCTCTTATTATCGCTTGGCTATTTATAGCCTGTGTGTTGTCTGCTGAGGAGCCCCAAGCCAACGTGTTAATGTGATCTGGGCTCCAGTCTGGGGCTGAGTGATGCTCTCTTCTTTCCAGCCCCAGCATCCAGGCTCTTCTGAGACAACAATTCTTCATCCTCCTCTACAAGGAGGCTAATCAGGCCAGTCCCATGGAATGATGGGTCACTTCCCCTCCCCAGAGGGCCTAGGGATAGAGGTCTCCACCTAGGGTACTTCCCTGGATGAAATCAAGGGAGTAACACTGGCTTAGCTCTTGTAAATTCTACCTGGTCACCTAATAGCAGGAAGGCGATTCTGTCCTGTTTTATAAGGGCTCATAACAGCCCCATCTGAGGGAAAGAACCCTTAAAATTTGATAAAGAAAGTGGGCTAAGGGATAGCACACTAAGATCTTCATGTCTATCTGTTCTCCATCTCCACCAAGTACAGAACAAGAGGGGATAGGACAGTTTCTCCCACACAATTAGCATTTAATGGAATGGCTGGATTAAATCACAGGATTTTTAAAACTGGAAGAGATTTTAATCAGTCATTTAGTCCAACCTCATCATTTTACATATTAAGAAACTAGGCCCAGAGGTTTTCGGTGGCTTGTCCCAGATCACCCTGGTAATAAGGAGCAAGTCACTTAACTGCTTCTTCGTCTTTCAAATGGGGGGATAAAAGCAGCCTTGCCTACAAAGGGGTCTGGAGGTTTCCAAAAATATTGGAAGTGAAAGCACTTTGGAGAAATAAAAAGCTTATGGAAAGGGAGATGATGAGGTATTAAAGAGGACCACTCATATAGGTCTTGTCAACCTTTTTCACAAATTGTAACCCACTTCTATGATCTTTGTTTTTGGGCTCAGCAGTGAGACAATAATGGCAAACAGGAGGAAGTGATGTGTAGTTCACACCAAGACTTCAAGGGAAGAGGGTACCTAAAATTCCACTGGGCTACTGAGATAGTTGGTGTCTCAGTAAGTAGGCACAGGGCCTGGAGTCAGATTCATTTCCCTGAATTCAAATCTGGCCTCAGACACTGAGTTCTCTTAACCCTGTTTGCCTCAGTTTCCTCATCTGTAAAATGAGCTGAAGAGGGAAATGGCAAACCACTCCAGTATCTTTGCCAAGAAACTCCCAAATGGGTCATGAAGGGTCAGAAATAACTGAACAATTTCAAGAGGAAGGAAGTAGTTTTAGGGCTGGTGTTGGTATGAAGGTTGAAAGACTGACTTGAGAGGAATAATCAAGAGAACATGAAAGGAAAGGTCACCAGTAATTTTGGTGAGAGTATATCCTGAGTCTGTGTTTCTATCCTATCAAAAACTAAGATGGTGTCATAAGGAATTTATCCTAGCACTCCAAAATTTAGAAGCAATGATAGCATTTGTACTCCTTCAACAGAAGGGGGTAACTGACTTTAGCACCAAGCTAACAAGAATAATTCATCCAAATATGAAACTACCAAATGGTGAGCTTCTGCCCCCTCACTGCTAAACTGCAGGTGTACTCCTTCCTGGCATGCCCCTATCCAACTACAGCTTTCCCAGCAGTGACTTCGAGGAATCCTTGCATCTGTTTCTTCCCGTCATGAGGCAGCATCTGGGCTCTCTCTTCCCAAAGAGCCTCAACTGAATTTGTATTACTGCTTGCCCTGGGTGACAGAATTACTAGTTACGGCTCTTGTTTCAGAGAGGTTGGCAGGAGAATGAATGAGTCAGTCCATAATACATTCCAGAGAAAGTGTAGAGCTTTGGCATCTTGCCTGTGCACTGGGACTAGGTAGGAGAAAGACTGGTAGAAGATCAGTGCTACCCTTCCCCTCCAATCCCCTTTCACACATACACCCTTCAGTGTGTATCAGCAGAATGCAATCACCCATGAGAATATCACGTTGAGTCTTGTGTAGCATACTTGAGTCACAGACTTCTTCATTTCTCCTAGATTCTATGCAGGAAAAAATCACCCAGGCTGGGGGTCACAGAATGATCTAGAACACAACACTAAAAGACAAAGTATCTGCCTGCAACACAAGGGCTCTGTACCCCTAAGGAATGCACAGATAGACTTCAGGAGATCAGTAAACTTGAATGGAAAAACATCCATCTTTATTTCAAGCTAAAAGACTTTATCAGACACTCAGAGTGGGCCATGATCCAAAAAAAAAGGTCAAAAACCAGACGACCACCTAGGCCCAGGAAAGGCAAACAGAAAGAGTAGAAAATTCATAATATACTACGATTTATCTTCAATAAGGTTTTTACCTGTTTTCCATTAGGTCAACCTGATTTCTTTAGCACTGTGGAAACCTAGACCAATGCTGGTTTTTACAACAAATGAAGAGTCTGACTTAGCAGTCTTGTCTTTATCTTATGGGTCAGACTTTCAGTAAGACAAAGGAGAAGGCTCCTAGGCTCACAAGATCATCACTGATTTAGGGCTAGGAGGAAGTTAAAAGGCTACTTTGTCTAACTCCATTTTACAGGTGAGGAAATCAAGGTTCTGAAAGAGACATTGACTTGCCCTCCCAGTAGAACATTAGCTCATCAGGAATTTTAACTGTTTAATTTTTGACTTTCTGTCTTCAATACCTAGCACACAGTAAACTCTAAAATGCTTGTTGAATTGAATTGTCAAAGGTCGTATAGCTATTAAATTGCATAGCTGGAATTGAAAGTCAGAACCTGTGACTCCAAATCTCATGTCCTTCCTTTGTGCCTCGTTGCCCTCCCTGCCTACACTGAAGGCTGTATCCTCACCTCTGCTGAAATAGGACAACCCAGTATTAACCTCTTTCCCTTCTTAGCCCTCATGGTTTCCAGGCTAGAGTAACCAGTGTCCTGTCTTCCTTTCTTTTTCCTTCCCTCCTCTAGACCCTGCTTCGGGATGGAAAGCGGGAAAGCATTGTGAGTACACTTTTTGTCTCACCTGCTGATGTGGAAAATGGACAGCGCATTGTGTGCCGAGCCACCAACAAAGCTATCCCTGGGGGGAAGGAGACCTCAGTCACTATCGACATCCAGCGTGAGTGCTACTTGTGCCTAGACCTCACCAATGCTTGCAAATAGGAGGTGGATTGTCAGACCATCTAGTTCACAGTCACACAGAGTTTATCCCCAATTTCCCCATGACGAGTATTGACATTTAAAATCCATGCCCCTCCTATATACAGAAAACTGACTGGTAAAACTAGTTTGTGGGTCAATAGCTGGTTTGGCTATATCTACACGACTGCAATTGAGAGATATACTAACACTTTCAGTCAATTCAGCTGTGTCTGACTCCTTGTGACCCTATTTGGGGTTTTCTTGGTGAAGATACTGGAGCACTTTGCCATTTCCTTCTCTGACACTTTTTAAAATGAAGAAACTGAGACTTGCCCAGGGTCATACAACTTGTGTCTGAGACCAGATCTGAAGTCAGAAAGAAGAGTATTCCTGACTCCAGAACTCTATTTACCATGTCACCTAGCTGGCACCCCTGGAAGGGCAGTGCAAATGCTTAAAGTTCAGGATAGTATTTCATTTAGATTTGAGTCTGAAGAGGGTTCACCGCCTGTCAGTCTCAAGGAATAAAAAGTTTTCATCACAGCTGACTGGGTGGCTCCTTTTCACATTTCTGTCATTAGTTTATATGTTTAAATATTTATTTGTAGCACTCAAGAAGTTTTTTTTCTCTCCTTGGGTAATTTCCCTCTGTAATTAGGGCACAATGACGACCAGATGGTAGTGTTTTCGGTTCCATGTTCGAATAACCTACCAGTGGACACTGTTAAGACAAGAGATTAGGATATCAAATCATAGCATTGTAGACTTTTGGAGCAGAAAGGGCTCTCAGGGATCATTTTGTCCAAATCTCTCATTTGTACAGATGACTAAAGTCCAAACAGGAAAGATGGCTTATTTAAGATACATAGGAAATAATAAAGTCAGGATTGAAATTGAGGTCTTCTGCTCTTTGTAATATATGACTCTACTTTTTCATGTTTTTCATAAAATTAGTTTCATGTCAATCTATACAGCAATATCAGTTAGGCCATCATAATCCTAGGTAATTCTAAAATTAGAATTTAGGCAATTCTAATTCATAGAACCATCCTAAGTTCTGTGCTGACATAAATTGACCCATAAAGACACAAGGTAGGTTCCAGATCAGCTCAGGTCCCTAAAATATAGAATTTTCATTCCCTGGGCTAGAAGAGCGCAATTTGATATGTAGCAGACAGAAGATACAGCTTGAGTTCTAGATTGTAGTAGATATCACTTGGGTTCTATTTAACCATCACTTGGGCCTTACTGTGCAACTTGGCTGCTGAGAAGGGGAGCTCCTTCTTCATAATAGGTTTTATCATGTTGACCCACTTAGGCATTTCTTTTCTTCCTACTCTGCCTAGGAAGCACCCAAACCTTACATCCTCTCTTTCTAGACTTCTTCCTAACCTGAGATCTGGATTTCCATTCATACCATCATGGGAATAACCATCCATCAAAGGTTCTTCAAAGCCCAACTGTTTCTCTAAGCAAGGATAACCATGAGTCCACTCAGCTTTTGACACATATTGGTTGATTGAATGTCCTATATCTGAAAGAAAAAGTGAGCTTTAAAAAAAAATTACAAGGTCACCCACTGCATCCCAGGCCAATGCCAATTATCTTGACTTATGTCTTGTTGCTGTTACTTCAGTGACTCTGGAGGAGAGAATGAGGCAGATGAGTGCTACTCTGACTCACTTAAATCCAATTCATGCCCAAATCAAGGCATTCATTGCCTTTGTGATGTCACTGGAATCATTGATCAATTAATCAATCAACCTATATTTATTAAGTAGTTAGCATGTGTCAGACTCTGTGCATTTGGGATACCAAAAAAAAAAGGAAAGGAAAAAAATAGTCCCTGCCCTCCCGCAGCTTATATTCTAATGAGAGAAACAAGACGTGTATAAATAGGTATATGCAAGATATGTAGAGAGAGTAAATGGAAGGTAACCTTAGATGGGAAGGCTCTAGTTGCTGAGGAGACTAGAAAAAGTCTCCCGTAGAAGATAGAGTTTGTGCTGAGTCTTGAAGGAAGTCATGGAATCTAAGAGGTAGAGTTGAAGAGGAAGGGTGTTTAGGCATGGCAGACAAGACAGTACCAAGGAACAGAGTGGAGTGTCCTGTGCAAGGAGCAGCAAGTTGAGCAGTTTGGCTGAAACTTGACATTTGTGAAAGGGAAAAAATGTTAACACAACTGGAAAGGTAGGAAGGGGCCACATAGTCAAAAGTCTTAAATGCCAAAGGACAGATTCCTCCACCCTAAATAAATGATCCCCATTGAGCCTCAAATTAAGCTTTGTCAAAAGAATAAGTGGGAGATGACAGCACCTCATTTCCCTGCCACAAAGAATGTCCCCAGAGCCATCCCTCCTTCATACCCACCAGCCCCTAGTCTGTCCAGGAAACATGGCTGAGTTTAAGAAACAGAAAATCCTAAGATTTAAGGCCAGAGAATTATCTGGCCCAAATCACTTACTTTACAGAGAATGTGCTAAAGAAGTGAGGTGATTTACACAAGGTCATATTCCCCAAGGAAATAGCAAAGCTGGGGTTTGAACCCAGACCTTCCTATTCCAATTCTCTTTCCCAGATGCTAGATGGGCAGGCCTCTAGGAGCTGACAGCTGTGGCACAGAAAAGCAGCAGGGCTTCAGCTCCAACCCATTATCCATCATATGAGGAGAATCTCTCCCATAAACAAGATCATCATCATCTTAATAGCCCATCCGACTATTAAAAGACTGTTTGTCTAAATGCTCTCTAATGAGATGATCAGTTTAACAGGGTGGCCCAGATAACAGATGTTTCATAGGCCTGGAGAAGGCAATGATTAAGGGGGACAATATGCCCACTGATTTTCAAGTAAGGCTCATTGCCCTGCCCTATTCCCACTTCCGTTAAGACTAAAGCAAAAGATGAGTCAGGTGGACTAAGGAATGGAAGTCAAAGTGGGGATTAGAACCCAGGTGATCTGACTTCCCAGATCCATACCATAGCCACTCCCACCTTTTTTGGAGCACAAAGGATATACACTTCCCAGGACCACAGACCACAGAGACGAACCTTCAGCTTGCTCATGAAACCTTACGACATTTAAGAATCATAGGATTTAACCTAAAGCAGTGAACTGATCCTTGGATTCCAGGGTAGATAAAGATACTGCCTTCCCCTGAACATCTTCATTACTGGGGTACCATGTTTGTGAAGGGAGGGACAAGAGGGACCCCTCTAGTGTAGGACAGTTTTAGGGGTCAGCCAGGTGTCCCAGGTCAGTCAGATATTAGCCCAGTGATGGGTGCCTTTTGTATTTATCCCTGGGTGAAAAAGAGAGAAGCAGAGGCCTTAGCTATCATCTTTCAGAATTGGTTGAGATGTCTAACCCTGACCCATACACACAGTCACTTGTGTTAAGTCTGCCTTTCTTTGTTCATGCGTGGTCACTAACGAATGGCAGGAGTAGCAGCCATCCCAGGCCAGGTGCCCTAACCACAGTTTAGAGATTTGAATCTGTCCATGAGGAAGAAAGCCTCAGACACCCCTGACAATGAGACCTTTTTTGACTCCTGACTTTATGGTGCTCATCCACCTGTATACATTCATTCAGAATTATAAAATCACAGAATTTAAGAATTGAAAGGAAACTTAGCCACCATCTAGTCCAAATAGGACATGAAGGAAATCCCGTGATAAGAAACCTAGCACGTAGTCATCCAGCCTCTGTTCAAAAACCTCCAAGCAGGAGAGCTCCCCATCTCTCAAGCATACCCATTACACTTCTGGACAACTCTAATTGTTAGGAAGGTTTTCCTGACATCAAAGCTAAATTTGTCTCTCTGCGATTGCTACCCGGTTCTGCATTATGTGGTCAAGCATTAATTAGTCTAATACCTCTTCCATATTTTGATCTTTCAAATGCTCAAAGACAGCTATTGCATTTCCTCTTCCCAAATCGTTTCTTCTTATACATACACATATACACGTGTGTAAATGTACACCAATATGCACACATACATGAACTCACAAACATTTCCCACTCACTCTTTGCCTTCCTGAATCCCTCATCTAAGAGTTAACAAGGAGACCAGATCAGTGGTGCCTTTGCAAATCTTCATGTCTGTTCCTAGCTAACCAAGGAGAAACATCTGAACTCAAGAAAAACATGTGTTTGTTTATTTGTTTGTTTCCCTCAGTCTTTATGTGTTACCCCAACGAAAGACAAAGCCCCAAGATTGACTAATGGGAGAAAATGCACAACAGCCCCCGACACCTTACCACATCTGAGCACTGCATCCAGCTGCCAAGTTTCAATAGGATGTTCAGCAAAATTGCTGAGTCAGAAAGTCAACCCTCCTCCTACTGGCTCCAAAATACAACCCTCTTCCCCCACCAGGAAACACCACCCACCCCTCACTGCAAGCCTTTTCTGATGAGAACACTAACAGACTCACAGTTGTAACATCTGCTCAATATGATTCTGGTTCCACCAGCTATATCAAAGCTGCCCTCCTGTGAGTTGTGCAGCCAACATCACAAGTGGGATTAAAATCATGTTAATAGTTGGATATGCCATAAACTATTTATACCACTGGAGCCCAGCAGGCATCTGAAAATTCATATCCTGCACCTTGGGAAGGAAAAAAGTAGAGGGGTCAAGGTGCTTCAGACCCCTGGGTGTGATTGTGCAAATCTTACCGAGATAACTCAGGGCTGAGGGAGTCACAACTCAGGCAGGCTCACCTCAATTAGAGAGAATTCAGGCAACAGGGAGACTGGAGAAAGGAACCTAAGAAGCAGTGTGTTAATGCTAGTCAGGATAACAGTGGGGAGGGAAAGTATGTGATGGAGTAGATTGTGGGAACAATCAAATCAATCAATCAGTCAATCAACAAACATTCATTGTGATCCCTATGTGCGAAGCAAGGTGCTAGGACCTGAAGATACAAATGCCAAAATTGAAATAATCCTTATATTCTGTAAGGGGAGACAAATACTGGATAGGGATAAAAGGACACGAGTTGTTGGGGAGATCCTGAAAGACTTCATGAGAAGATAAGGATTGAGGGAAGGGAGGGATTCTGTTACACAGAAGTGAGAAGAGAACACATTCCAATCATGGGGGCCAGCCAATGCAAACCACGGAGATGGGAGATAGAGTACTGGATGTGAGGAACAGGGAGAAGACCAGTTTAACTGGAACATGAAGTACAGAAAGGGAAGTGAGAGCCTGGTGGCCGGAAGAATTCATGAGTAGGCATCACAACAACCCCCCTCTTCCAGAGTTGAACTCCGTCTACCAATCAACTGTTGAAACAATGCCTAGTCTATGATTGAGACCTGCATTGCCTGATTTCCAATGATCAATGCATCTCCAGGATCTTAACTGACCTTTAGTTTTTCAACATCTCAGTTCTAACACAGGAGCATTCAGACACCCTCAGAGGCTATTGGTCTAAGCCAAGATGGTAGCTCCAAAACAATGAACTATATTTTTCCAAAGATGTTTTGGATATCTTAACTGAGTTGAGATGAGATGAGGTGAAGTGATACTGAGTCTAGTGCTACCTTTTCTGTCCTAACTTCATCTTTTTTCTATTTTCACAGAAATTAATAGATGCCCTCACATAGTTCTTGGTTGGATCCTTCAGATTTCAAAGGCAACAAGTATTCATTAATTTCCTCCTGTGCACAGAACATTATGCCAGGCACTTGAGAGTTACAATTTAAAGAGTAAATAAAGCTGTAAAATCTGGTCCCTGCCCTCAGGGAACTTACAGAGTAGTAGAGAGATATGACATATACACAAATAACTACAGTACAAAATTATTACTGGTAAGTATATGGAGCAGCAGGGAAAGCTTCCCAAAAGATTCTTGAAATCAGACTAACAAACACATTTACATAGTGCTTGCTTTCAATAGGATTAAATCAGCAATCTTGCAATTACTGTAACAAGTTATTATTGGTTCACTAATGCAACATACATTTTGATTTATTATAATAATTATTAATGCATCAGTTATTAAGTTTTTGCCCATCATGACCCCACCCCAATTAGGGCAATGGCAGGGTTAGGGTGGGGACATGAGTAAAACCATCAGTCTTTGGGTTTCCAGTGTATATAGGGAGGATTCTCCACCAAAGCCCCGAATCACATATGGGTGATCCATATCCCAATGAGGAGTCTCATGATTCGTACTTAACAAAAGAAGGTGATTAGCTGCTGTTGGGTAATGATAGGGCAGAGTCAGAAGGTGGCAAGGGGCCTAGGAAAGCCTGCGCCAATTTAGGCTGGTTATGTGCACTCCTCTCATTGGTATTCGTCATTATACTTGTCTTTATTGTCATTTGAATTACACATTTTAAAATGAGATTAGAGTAAATTGCAAATACCTATAATTTGCCTCATAATTCTCCATGAAAAGACAGGTGGGTTGGCGTCTTGGGTGGCAAACACCTTCCAGGGTAAATAGTCCCTAACCAGAGTCAGGGGGAGGTAGAGAAAATAGGAAGAGAGGAAAGGAAGAGATTTCCTCCAAGGTGATTCTTACTAGTCAGGGAGCTAGGTCTCCCTGTTCCTGTCCCACTTTCCAATGTCTTCCTCAGCCCATAGTCACCCACACCATGCAGTCTCAGCATAAATAATTTCCTCACACAACTCCTAGGTTCATGGCTCTGAGAGTTGACTTTTTTCCCCAGCCCCAAAGTGGTCTGTCTTTGAATACCACTAGTGAATGGCCTGACCGCTGGATAAATAGACAAGGCTACTGGGATAAACTCTACCCAAAACTGAGCAATGATGTGTGAAGCTGCCCCCTAGGTCACTCACTGACTCCCAGAGCTTCCTTAAAATGATAAGGGCCCTGCCTCTCCCATGGGACGCTGGGTATGAACAGAATAGGACTTTCCTTGGGTATCTTGGTGAAGCATAAAGAAAACTGGTCTAGAAATGAAGACATAGTTATAGTCCTTCATCTACCACCAATGACCATTAGCAAATCATATCAAACTCAGTGAGTCTCAGTTTCCTCATCTGTGAAATGAGCAAATTGGACAAAACGAGATCTAAGTCCAGTTCTCTCACATTTTGACTAGTTAATTGTGAGGCAAAGCAAGGTTGGGCAGCACAATCTTGGAGATTATGCTTCATTAGGCAAACATTTTCCAACATAGTTAATAAGTCAATTTATTATATTTCATCATATTTTTTATTAAAAATGTGGTTTGGGTGAGGGAGTCAATAAAAATAACAATGATGTTCAAAACAAAAGAGTATCAACATAACTTTTTTTTGTTTAATTAAGAACAAAATCACATGCCATGACCTAACATCTCAGTCATTTTTCAAACTTGTTTGGCAGAAATTAACCTCTATGGGAGAAAAGAAATCTAGTTCGGCTATGGGTACCACAGTACCCTCACCCACCTGATCACTGTAACCTTAGGCAAATCACTGTGCCTCAGTTTCCACATCTATATCATGGGAATGACACAGCTATTATGTACTTACAGTTTTGTGAAGAAAGCACTTGGTAAACCCTGAAGTTCTAGGTAAATGTGAATTTTCAAAGTCAGAGAAATAGGACACAGAGTTCAAGGATGACAGAGACAGGTGCAGTGATAGTGGTCGACTAGTCTAGGACAGATAATGGTTTGTTTTCTTTCTGGTTCAAGGATAGATAATGTTGTCCTTCGACTCTCTGTGTCCTGTTTCTCTGACTTTGACCCCAAGTCTACGTAGCTCTTAACAATCTATTTCTCTGTCTTTGGTTCTCAATTTCTCCCTATCTCTGTCTCTGTTTTGTCGTGACTTGTCCCTCATTGCTTCTCCATCCTTTTTACTCTGCTTCCTTCTGTCTTTCTTGGAACCTTACCAATTGTCTAACTCATCTCTCTTGTTTTATAGATAAGGAAACTGAGGTCAACGGAGATTAAGCAGCTTACATGCAGGTGGAGAATGGCAGGAGTGGGATTTGAAGTCAGATCTTCTGAGTCTAAATCCACTGAGTTTTCCACTAGGGTCTTCTTGCTTTTGCAGGGTTGGGACAGCTAGGTGGCACAGTGGATAGAGGGCCAGGCCTGGAGTCAGGAAGACCTGAGTTCAAATCCAGCCTCAGACCCCTTCTAGCTCCATTTTCCCAAATGGAGTCATAAGGAGTCAAATTCTACTGGACAACAGCAAGTCTCTGTTTTTACTGTCTGCCTAAAATTTTTCTGTGTCGTGTGTGTGTGGGTGTGTGTGGGTGTGTATCTTCCCATCCCACTCAACACTCCAAAGTTTTACTACTTATCATGTAAAAGGAAAATTCCCTAGGTAGCTCAAGGAGCTAAGAACCCTGTGACACCAATAAGGACTCAGTGGAGATGATCAGACTGATGAAAGGCTATAAATGTCACTTCCAAGTTAACAGATGCACCAAGTTGATTATACCAGGAGATGTTACACAGCCATTCAGAGGCAGGAAGTTTGCCTTTAAATGAAGTTCAGGGTTCTCACACACACACACACACACACACACACACACACACACACACCTTTTTGGAAGTGAACCATTCTTTCTAAAATTCAGGAGATAGGCAATGCTTACCCAGAGGATTCGTAATAGCTGTGAGTTTCTGACCAAAGTTTCTGTTTAAATGCCAAGCCCCTAAGTCCATTTCTCCTAAGAAAGGGTCTTGTTTCCCTGCCAGGATCATTCTTCTTGTCTTTTCAGTCATGCAGAAGCTGCTGGAACAGCAGCTACACAAATGTTTCCTGCAGTTGAATCTCAGGCTCATGTCTTCATCTGGCAAAGAAGGAGCCTCTAGGCTGGACCCTTACATACAGGAGTCGCTACTCCTTTTGTCTCAATCCTAACTATATTTTTGACTTTGCAGATCCACCCCTCGTCAATCTGTCTGTAGAACCACAGCCAGTGCTAGAAAATAATGATGTCAAATTCCACTGCTCTGCAAAGGCCAACCCGGCAGTCACCCAGTACAGGTAAGAGCTACCACCTGGTTACCTAGCTAACAACAACCTGTTCCCTCCAAACATATATATTATATGCATATATGATATATATACATATATGCACATACCATCTTCTGGGCATGTAAAGGTGACCTCTGTGAAGGATGTGCTGGTAAATGTTTAGTAACCGGAGAAAGAACAGGTACCCACGACACACTGAAGTTTGATCTGTAGTATTAACATTTTCTAAATCATGTTCTTAAGTCTAGACAATCAACAAAACAAGAAATAAAGTCCTGATTACAAATCAGCATTAGTCAATTTCTGAGATGAAATAATTACATTGAAAATTTAACAAGCAGCTCTCTTGAATTTAAGCTGGCTCCAGCACACCTCTGCCACATTCCACATTTTACCCTGTAAAACATGTGACAGATATTGGGCTCAAAATCATGCTGAAAACCAAACTTAGGCATACTCTGGGAATCTTAAAACTCTATAATTCAATAAGGAAATATATGTCCCTTGGGAACACAAGATGGGGAGGGCTGTCCAGAGATGAGATGGGGAAAAGCCTAGAAGAACCAATAGGATCCACACTTGGAAGCCTGGCCTTGCACGGAACATACATGGAACTGATGGAATGATAAAAGATTCCATTGTGGGTTTTCCAGGGCACTCAGCTTTGATCTGTTGACCATGCCTACCCAGATACATTCCTGAATGTATATGTATATATGTATACTTGTGCAAGTATATATGCATACCATGAATATAGATAACCATGGATATAAGTTAACTATAGATACCATGAATATAAGTTAACCTGAGTTAACGTCACATGTTTCTATTTTTAAACTGGGTAGGTGAGGAAGTATAAACCCCAGGGTCTCTGTGAATCCAGCAGATTCAGGGTTATGAATTCAGTTAAGACAAAGGGCAGTACTGAAATGCCAGAACTTTTCATCAGAAACGAATAGTAAACAGACAGAAAACTATCTCAGTCACATTACCAAATAAGTATAATCCCAAACACCCCCCCCACCCTACCCCCCCCACTTCCCCCATTCCCCCCCCCCCCGACCCCCTGCCAAGGATTTGGAGTCAAGCTCCTCCAAACACTCATATGAGGTTTTGATAGGGACCAGGATGTAGCCAGTTTCTTGATCCCAATCTCCATGTATCCTTGCATCTCCCAGGTTAGCTTGTCTCATTGGCCCAGCAGCAATTGCCATCTGCCCACTGCCTACAGTTTATCCCTCCATACCCAGTCTGATTATGGACCCAGAAGAGATTTCTGCTCTTTTCCTCTCTTCCCAGAAACCTCCATCCTTCCAACCAACAGCTGCTCCATGGACACACATTCATGGGAAATAGAATTTTTGCTTTCTTCCAAAGAACAATTGTACTCTACTGTCAGGAATCCTGAGAACTGTAATCCTTTCCCTGATGAACATGTCTGTTACATCCCACCCCCATAAAAAATTTACCATCCCCTGCAAATTGTAACAGGTATACAGGTATACAGATAAGAATATAAACTTTACATAATATCTTATATTTGGAAATAATTCCAAGTTTATACATGCACAAGTCACAGACAGAGGAAACAGTTGTATGCTTCTATATTAGAGTTAGATACAAAGTATACCATACATCTATTTTACTGCATGTGTAGTGTCTTTACCCATTCCCCTGGAAGCACCTGATCTTAGCCTGACCAGATAGTGCTGACATTTTTGTAGTGACCCCTATCACACCTGAGCCCATTAATTCTTAAGGCAAGTGGCTATCCATAGGTTCACTGGCCTACTGTCCTAACTGGGGGCTTTGTGAACTGTCTCTGTTCCCTAGGGCTGTCTGCCACTGAAGTATGTGAAGTATAAAGCAAAGAAGTTGGATGCAACTTAAAAAAAAAAAGGACAGAAGAGGTGACCTTTTAAAATCTCCTTCAGTACAAAAATTCCTTGATTCCCTCAGATGGCTTGAGAGGCAGAATGATCTAGTGACTTGGAAGCAGGAGACATCAGTTCTGACACTTAATTAACTAGGTCGCCATAACTTTCTGAGTCTCAGTTGCCTCATTTTGAAAATGGAAGCAATTGTACTTGTGCCCCTACCTCACACGATTATTGGAAGGAGGAAGCTTTGTAAACCTTACGTCGCTATGGAAATGTTAGCTGTTATTATTAGGTCAGGGTCTGTGACTTGCCCAGGATTTTATAGCTAGAAAGTATCTGTGGTTAGATTTGAATTCAGGGCTTCCTTACTCTATTTAGCTGCCCCAGTAGAGACTTAGCTTTCACATCTACAGAATGAGACTAATAAAAAATAGCCCTTAGCTCCTGGGTTGTAAGGTTTAAATGAGATAAAGTATGTAAAGGGGTAATAAATGTCGGTTGTTGTTATTAAATTCCAGTTGTCAAGACAGCCTCATTACTTAAACATGACACTGGTTAATACCACTCCCCCATTCCCCTCCTCTCCCCATTTATCAATCCCCACATCCATTCAGTATCCTTGTGAGGCCTCCTGAAATCGAAGGTATTCAGGCTGCAAGAAACGCAGGAAGCTTTACCTCAATTTAGGATTATGGATGTTAAGTTGGATCTCACCCTGACCTCTGTTTTCACTTTTCCTGTGTCATTGGAGGTGGGGGTTTAGTGGATCAGAGCCCTGACCCTGAAGTCTAGAAGACCTAAGCTGAGATCCCACCTCAGACCCTCCTTGTCTCACCTTAATAATCTTTTAACCTCAGTTTCCTCATCTGTTAAATGGGGATAATAGCTCCTATTTCCCAGGGTTGTTGTGAGGACCAAATGAAATAACAGTAGTAAAATGCTTAGCACAGTGCCTGGCACATAGTAAGGCTCTATAAATGTCAGGTATTGCTATGCCTACAGATCTTTGTGGCCACAGAAACTGAATCAGGCAACCGGGCATTCCAGGACCTGTCACTACTGACACGGGCAAAGCCCCCCACCTCAGGATGACTAGGATAGCCCAAAGGTGGTAAAAGAAAGTCTCCAGCAGGCCCCTTTGTCCCCTCCCTTGCTCTAAAAATGAAATTAGCTGATTGGGGAGAGTGCCCTGGGTCAGGTTTCCTGCCTCTCCTTCCAACCTCCATCTCTGTCACCTACTATCAGTTCTCTTTTCCTTATCCCCCAGCTCTATAGTTTGGGGCCCTTTGGGCTGGAAGTAGTGCTCTCAGGCTCCTTCAGATTCCACTCTCCATTCCCAGGCAGAGCCTGAAAGTTCTGCTGAAGAAAAAGGATAATGTGGGAAAAGTGAGGAGAAGAGAGGCCCCTAATGCGCCCCCCACCCCTATGCCTCGGCATATATACTCTGCCCTTCTCCCCTGGGTGCTAAGAACTCCAGGGCGGCAAAGGGTGTTGAGGGAGGAGGGAAGCAAGTGATTTTTTTCTAGATTTTACAAGATTCTATAGAGTGAATTGGTTTGCCCACTCTCCATTCTTCCCTATCTCTTCCTCCTTTTCTCTGGAAAATAGATACTTGTGGAGGAGTATTTGAGGAGGGTCAGAAAATTGCCTCATTTAATTGGGTAGGCAGGCTGGGACCCTTAGTAGAGAGGATCCTAAGAAATCTTTCCTCTCATCCATACATATTCTGTCCTCCCTTAGTCAGGAGTCCTCTGCATCTGTTCTTGGTGCCCCCACCCCCATGCCATTTTCTGCCCTGATTTGGATGGATACTTGGTGGTACTTGAGACTGACTGAGTGCCTTATAAGACACTAAGATTTTTTTTGTTTCTATTGATATAAATAATTAATCCTCTTATATTGGCTCAGACCAAATGAAGCATTGATTGGGAATGGTTTAAGCTGCGAATGGAGAGAGGAGGTAGTAAGTAGATGGGGGGAGGGAGAAGAAAAGGGAAATGGAAAGAGCAGAGAAGGAGGAGAATAAAAGAAGGGGGTGAGAGAGCTTGAAGGAAAAAGGGTTTTACTCCTATCTGTATTGTGCCTTCATATCTAAATATTGTTTCCCTGACTCAGTGAGTGTTTAATTCCTCCTTACTCGTAGAAAATGAGATAATGTATGTGAAAACACTTTCTAAACTGTAAAACATCATCCCCATATTAGTTTCTCCCATCATTATAACAGCTACTAATCTGTATCTGATGATTTGAAGGAGGGTGGGAGAGGCTCTCTTTTCACCTCTAAGCTGTATCCTATGTCCTTAGGTTGATCAGGGATAAATTGTTTGGGACAGAGTTAAAAAAAAGAGGAGGAAGAAGAAAGGGATAGGAAAGGGAAGGGGAGAAGGAACAAGGGAAAAGGAAGAGAAAAAGGGCTAAGGAAGAAGGAATTAGGAATAGTCTTAGAGTGCGCTGTGTGTCCCTGGATTAAAGCCCCCTCTCCCCAGAGAGGTCAGGACCAAGTACTTCAAGGAGCTGGTCCCCACCTGCTCCCCTCTGCCTCATGAAACATTAATGAGAAGGCAGGTAAGTAAGATATGCACTTATGAAACCTTGAGTATCCATTCTGACTCAAACACTCACAAGCTATGGGACCATGAGTAAATCACTTAAATTAACCCCTTTCAGGCTATTTTCTGATCTTTAAAATAAGGATAGTAGCAACTACCTAGCAGGGTTGTTAGGAGGACAAAGGAAGATAATACATATTATTTTAAAATACTATACAAATATTGACTATTATAATTATTAGCTATTAGCTGCTGCCCACTTCAAGGGGGCATTTAAATATTGGCCTCAGCAACCTGTTCTAGTCTAGCTGGGGAAGCTAACAACATCTACAATTATACATTTGACTGGAGACCCAAGAGCATCTTCCTTCCACCTCACCTTCAGTCAGGTGTTTTGGTCATTCGTTGACTCAGTTTCCCTACTCAGGAAAAGGGAAACCAGCCTGGTTCCCTTCCTCAGGAGAAGGAAGTAAAAATGATAACCCATCTTTTCTTATGAAGCATGAAAAGTGAATTATTATTCATTCAACAGAAAGGAATTCAAAGCCTATATGCTCTGTGTGATTGCTGATGAGGGCAGCAGAGGTCCCAGGCAGAAAACACATACAGAGAGATATCCACAGACACACACATACACATGGTGTCACTGCCCTCCCCAGCAGTCTCCTGCCATGCTTCCCCTTCACCCTAAGAAGCACTAATTGTAAGTCTGTCCCTGGATGACAGGCAAACATAGAAAATCACCAGGCCCCTATTGGGCCTCCTGCCAGCTGTGGGGAAAGCTCTACACTGACTGTATACTCAGGGCTCATAGACTGAGGATAGGAAAAGGGAAAGGAAAAATGAAAGACAGATCAAAGCTGTCTGAATGGTGAAAAAGCTGGCAGCCCAAGAACAGCCAGGTTTGGGAAAGGGGCTAGACTTGTGTCACCACCAAATCCAGCTCCTGATCATCTCTACTCCCCAGTCACCCCATACTCTGTACCTCCACTCCCCACCAAGTGCCCTCCATCCCTGATTATTCATTCCCTCCTCCTCCCATCCTGCACTGCATATCCCTCTAGAGAGGAGAGCAGCGTTAAATTGGCAAGAAAGAGGGGAAGGGGAAGGGTTGTGAGAGAAAGAGAGGGAGAAAAGGGAAAGAAAAAGGAGAGAGAAAGAAAGAAAGAGAGAAGGAGAAGAGAGAAAGATAGATTGAAAGAGGGGAGAGAAGGAAGAGAAAGAGAAGGAGGGAAAGAGAGAAAAGGGACAGAGTAAGGGAGAGAGGGAGAAGGGAGAGAGAGTGAAAGGGGTAAGGGGTTATGAGAGAAAGAGAAAGAGAGAGGAAGACAGAAAAAAGGGAGAGAGAGAAGGGGGAGAGAAAGAGATTGTGAGAGAAAGAGGTGAATAAGGGAGAGAGAGGTTGAAAGAAAGAGGAGACTGGGAAAACTGGATAACAGTATGGTGGAAACTGGGTATAGACCAATGCCTGACACTGTACACAAGAATAAAGTCCAAATGGATACATGATCTAGGAATAAAGACTGATACTATAAACAAATTAGGGGAGCAAGGAATAATGTATTTGTCAGATTTGTGGAGAATGGAGAAATTTATGACCAATCAAGAAATAGAGAACACTGTGAAGTGCAAAATGGATAATTTTGATTACACTGAATTGAAAAGTTTTTGCACAAACCCAATGCAACCAAGATTAGGAGGGAAGCAGAAAACTGGGAAAGAATTTTTGCAACTAGTGTCTGTGATAAAGGCCTCATTTCTAAAACATAGAGAGAACTGAGTCAAATGTACAAGAATACAAGTCATTCCCCAATTGACAAATGGTCAAAGGACATGAACAGGGAGTTTTCAGAGGAAGAAATTAAAGTTATCTATCATCATATGAAAAAAATGCTCTAAATCACTATTGATCAGAGAGATGCAAATCAAAACAACTCTGAAGTACCACATCACACCTATCAGATTGGCTAACATGACAAAACAAGAAGATGATAAATGTTGGAGAAGATGTGGGAGAACTAGAACACTAATTCATTGCTAGTGGAGCTGTGAGCTGATCCAACCATTCTGGAGAGCAATTTGGAACTATGCCCAAAGGGCTAAAAGAGTTTGCATACCCTTTGACCAAGCAATATCAGTTCTGGGACTCTATCCCAAAGAGATCATAAAAATGGGAAAAGGTCCCACATGTACAAAAATATTTATAGCAGCTCTCTTTGTGGTGACCAAAAACAGTAAATCAAGAGGATGCCCATCAATTGGGGAATGGCTGAACAGGTTGTGGTATATGAATGTAATGGAATACTATTGTACTTTGAGAAATGATGAACAGGAAGACTTCAGTAAGGCCTGGAAGGACTTACATGAACTGATGCTGAATGAAAGGAGCAGAACCAGGAGAACTTTGTACACAGCAACAACCACAGTGTGTGACAAATTTTTCTGGTAGACTTAGTACTTCATGGCAATGCAAGGATTTAAAAAATTTCCAATAGACTAGAGGAAAAAAGCCTTCCACATCCAGAGAAAGAGCTATGGGATTGGATCGCAGATAGAAGCAGAACATTTTCTTTTGTATTATGTTTTGTTTTGTTTTGCTTTATGATTTCTCTCATTCATTTTAATTCTTCTATGCACATGTATTTAATAGGAAAGTATGTGTAGAACTTATATAAGATTGTATGCTGTCTCAGGGAGGGAGTGGGGAAAGAGGGGGCATGGGGGAGGGAGAGAAAGAAAATCTAAGATATATGGAAGTGATTGTCAAACACTGAAAACAAATAAACAAATAAAATAATTCAATTTTAAAAAAAAAGAAAGAGGGGGAGAAAGAAGAGAAAGAGAAGGAAGGAAAGAAAGAGAATGGGAAGAGAGAAATAGAGAGATTGTGAGAGAAAGAAAGGAAGAGAAAGGAGAAAGGAGAAGGGAAAGAGAGAGATGGAGAAGAGAGAAAGAAGTGGGGGGGACTATGAGAAAAAGAGGGGGAGAAAAAGAAGAGAGAGAAGGAAGAGAAAGGAGAAGAGAAACAGAAACAGAGAGAAAATTTAAATTTACATTGGGTTAGAGCAGAGAAGAGAACTAGACTGGGGAATACAGATTTGAATTTTGGAAGGGACCTTAAAGGTCATCTCCATTCAACTCCTTCATTTTTCAAATGAGAAAACTGAGGACCAAGAGTTAAGTGACTTGCCCAAGGTCACATAGGCAGTTAAGTGGAAGAGCTAGGACTTCACCCAAATCCTCTGACTCCAAATCCAGTGTTCTTTCCCCTGCATCATATTGCCACCCATCACGCCCAAGCAACCTCTCCTGCCCTGACCTAAGAAAGACAAGGCAGGCTAACAGTCTGGAATAGAAATGTGGACAGAAATGTAACCCTCCTCAGTCCCAAACCGCCTCAGCCTCTAGCCTGGAAGCCAATCTCCCAGTTCTCCCTTCTCTCAGTCTCAGTTTCCCCTCCCCTTCTTTCCATCTCCAGGAAATGTGGACACATCTCTCAAATGATAGGCCAGAGATTTCCAAGCATTGAGCAAGCGCTGTCTGGCCATGAAGTCTGATCATTAAATTAAAATAAGAATTGAAATGATTCATGAATAATAGCATGTCAGGAACCTCCTTAAGCTCTTGGGGAGAGATAGTGCACTCTGTAGTTAAATCATAATGGTTAGTATTCATGGTGCTCTTAATAGTTACCTAATATTAATTTGTGACTGTAGCCTCTCCAAGCCCTTGTAGGTGTTTCTTTGTATGACAGAGAAGTGGGCAGATTTCTCTTGGGGACAGGAGAACAAGGGGCTGGACAAAAAGAAAACCAAGAAAAGAATGGGAAATGGGGAAAAATAGCCTCCCTGAGGGCTCAAGAAGAGGGGAAAATGATAAAGATTACATATGACATTTATGTGTTATTTTAAGGTTTGCAAAGAGTTGTTCTATACATTCATTCTTTTCGTGACCACAACAACCCTGTGTCATTAGAAAAGTGAGGGATACACAGAGAGGTTAAGTAGCTTGCCCAAGGTCACACAGCTAATAAATTCCTGAGGTGAGATTTGAACCCAGTCTTCCTAACTCCAGGTCTAATATCCTATCCCTTATTCCAAGACCATCCTGTTTCAACTTTTCCCTCTACTTGAGTCACCTTTCAGAGAGAGAAGGGCAAGGCAAAATAATCTTTAGTTGGACGGAGGGGAACAGATCATCTCCAACTTTATCCAAAAAAAAAAAAAAGAGTATAAGTGCAACCCAAGGGAGTTAGATCACAGATGAAATTTACCTGAGTAAAAGGGGTAGGTTGTTCAACAGTGGAGAAGCGAAACCGTTGAATGAGTGTATTTCTTGGGGAGAGGGTAGTTTGTTAAGAGCTCTTAGGTTGATGTAAGTACCCTCTTTTCCATCCTCAGAGACTTCAGGTTTACTTAGAGTCTTCCTAGTCCCTCCCAGAAGCATATGCTCCTAATTGGCCCAGTCCAGTGCTTACCTCTGCTGGCCAGAGAAGCCCCTTCCCTCTTCCTCTAAGTCAATCCCTGCACTGAGAAGGATGATCTAGTTAGTGTCAGGCAGGCTGAGGAGGGGGAAGGACTTTCTTGGAGGCCAGGTAGCCTTCCAGGAACCAAGATCCCACCCTTCTACGAGCAGAGGAAGCTGATTGAAAGGAAGGGAAGGGAATATACCAGACACTGTGCTAAGCAGTTTTACTAATATTTTCTCATTTGATCTTCATAAGAACCCTGCAAAGTAGGTGCTATTATTATTCTAATTTTACAGTTGAAGAAACTGAGGCAAACAGAAGTTAAGTGGTTATGTCGTAGTTTAGACTCTGCCTACCTACGTATGCCAAAAACTGTTTCAGTTTCATGATGTGTTGTGGTGGGTGGCACCATCTCAAAGAATTCACCTCTAATCCAAGTATAGGCATTTATTGAGATTTATGCGTCTCGTGGAGCAGGCTACATTCCAAGAGGAACCAGCAACTTCAGAGAAAGCAAGATGGACTTTTATAGGGTAAAAATGCAATTATCTAACAGCAATTGTGAATATTAAAAAGGCAGGAGGGGTTTGTCAAGGGATTAGGTAGTAGAGGAGGGGTCCCAGCCACAGTGGAACTGTGCATGCAATTATCCACAATGAATACAGAAAAACCCATTTAGGGAAGTATATGTATGTATGATAATGATATTATAGTACGCCTCTCTATGTCATAAGTTCACTCCAGTTCAGTTCTTTACTATTACTGAGCAGGTGCCTACTTAGGGAAAGTCCCTTCTATTGTTTTGGAGTCTGCATCCTGGTGGTGGTGTCTTCTGATTGGCTGAGTATTATGGACCTGTCTAAAGCTAAATGGATGTGGTTGTGGTTGAGTGTACAGATATACTTGCTGTTTCTGTGGGAAATATGAAGAATGGGTCTGGGGGCAGTGGCTAGCTAGAGGCACCCATATGATGGGATCATCATATGGACATGCCTACTGTTTCTGTGAGAAATATGAGTTCATGGACACACCTGTTGCTCCAGTGAGCAGTGAGGCATGTATAAAGACAGCGTATTGAGTGGGGGTGTCTAGGTAGGGGTAGTGGGCCTGCTGTTCAGTCAGGCCTGTAAGGAAGTTTGAATACTGGGGCTGGGGGCAGATCTGTTAGGTAAGAGTTTAAGCCCTGTGTCACACAGGTAGTAAGGGTTTGAGGTCAAATTTGGACTCAGGTCTTCTTGATTGATTATCAAGGTAAGCAGATGGAGATCATGCTGACTTCAAGCAAAGAATTTAATTCCATCTTAAAAGCATTTGTTAAATACCTATTTAGGATCAAGACTTATATTACATTGGAAACACAAAGATCAAAAACTATACAATCTCTCCTGTCCAGGAGATTGCCTTCTACTAAGGAAGAAATACTTTTACTCAAATACGCATAAGAATAGATGGATGGTTTCTTTGGTATAGGAAATTCCTGACCCCTTCTCTATAACTTGAGTCTTAGAAAGTTTCTTGAAGCACTGAGGGATTGCACTTGTCCAGGGTCACACAGCCCTGGCTTCAACACTAACTCTCTATCTATCATGTCATGCTGTTTCTCAAAGAAATACACATAAAATAAATATAATAGTAGAGGCAGCTTGCCTTAATGTATATAGATGAAGGAAGGATATGAAGTCAGGAAGATCTGAGTCCAAATCCTTTTACACACAAACTGACCAAATAGGAAACAGTTCAATTCTTCTCCCAGGCCCAAGGTTTACTTTCTCCTACTAAGAGATTTGATCTCAAGGAATGGCGGAGGGCCAGTTCCTTTCCATGTTTCAGTATTCTTACAGGAAAAGGTGTCCCTGCTCCCTCTGTATTTCTTGAGGACACAGTGCTTTGAGATCCTTAGAAAAAGCATTCCATCCTCTTCCTTTCCCTCCCTTTGACCTTTCCTCCCCTACAAGTCTTGTTGCCTCGAGGTCTCCACCATGTTGAGGGGGCACTTATGTTTCAGGTGGGCCAAGAAGGGCCAGGTGATCAAGGAAGGATCTGAGGATTCCTATGAGACTACTGTGGACCACACCTTCTTCTTCGAGCCAGTCTCCTGTGAAGTCACAAATGCACTGGGCAGCACCAACATCAGTCGCACAGTGGATGTCTACTGTGAGTGTCCCTGGAAGAAGGCAAATTAAAGATGTTCCCTCATCTTGTGATATTGGGGATAATTTGAGGAGCAAATCATGCATAGATTACTAAAAGTTGTTCATGAATGGTATCCTTTATCTGGATAGATCCAGAATCTTATACTATAGACAGAACTGGCTGCTTTAATGATGTGATTTTTTTAAGTACTTGAAACCGTCTGAGTTTGAAGAGATAACCCCTACCAGACTAACACCTCAAACTGCCATCATTACCTTGCAGTTCAATAAACATCTGTTAAGGATCTGCTACAGGAAAGCTATTGTGCTCTGTGTTGGGAATACAAAAACAAATTAAGATAGAGCCCAGCCTCAGAGAACTTAGAATCTAACAAGATAGGGGAGGGAGGGTGAGTCTAAGACAAGTAAGGTAATTGTCATATGAGGCAGCATGTGACAAGTTGTAGCTAGGGAAATCAGGAAAGGTTTGATAGAGTGGCTCTTTGAACTAAAGCACTGTCTCCAGGAGCCCCCAATGAAAATGCACCAAGCTACTCCACCATTTTGCCTTGGGTCACCTCTGCCCTTAGCCTGAGCATAGGCTGGGTCCAGTATCCTCATCTCCTTCCATGAGGCAGTGGAAGAGAGGGCTGGGAAGACAGGGAAGGCAGTGGGACAGGTTCAACTTGGTTCTTTCTTTACCCCAAGACCGTCATTCCAAATAGACAAGCAGGCAGCAGTCACTGTATGGAGTGTGATGTCGGGTTATGGGAAAGCCACTCCAGTTCCTCTCCAAATACCTCCCCCAGTTCCTTATATTAAATTCTCGAAGTTCCACAACTAAATTTTCATCCCTTTGGTTAAAGTCTAACAAACCCATTTCTTCTCTTCCCCTGTATGCAGTTGGCCCTCGAATGACTTCCGAGCCTCAGTCGCTGCTGGTGGATCTGGGTTCTGATGCTGTCTTCAACTGTGCCTGGACAGGGAACCCATCACTAACCATTGTATGGATGAAACGTGGCTCTGGGGTGGTAGGTGTCTATCCCTAGGAAAACTGGGCACTATTAGCACTAGGGACCCCTTCCTGCTGAACACACCCTGATTGCTACTGTCCCTCCTATTCTCAAACTGCTGGGGAAAAGGACTAGTTGACCCTGAGCTCACTATAAATTTATTTGCGGGGAAAGCACTATCATTCAAAGGAAGAAGGGTCCAGGTAATGGTGGAGGGAATCCCAAGTATCTGAGTTGTCCACCTGTTCATCATAGGTGAATTTAGGATGATTTTAGCAATCATACCTCCCATCTCCCAAAAGATCTTCCCCACCAGGGCACCAAAGTACCTGAGATTCCACCCATTCACAGCCATTCTTTTGGGTTTTGCATTACCCTCTCCCTTCTGGCTTCTTTTAAAATGTAAATGTTGCTGGGAAGGGAAACAAATCATGTGTGAATAAATCGACCAGTCCTTTGCTCTAAAAGAAGAATAGAATGAAAGCCCTAGGTGGCAGTGGAGTGGTGGAGGGCAGGGTAGCAGGAAAGATCTAGAGGTTAAAAGAAAGGAACAGAACTGGGGAGTAGGGGGTTGGCACAGCAGAGAAGTAGGTCAGCAGCTGCTTCCCAGGTGAAGAGGGACAATTACAAGTAAAAGTCAAGACACAGCCATGGAGAGGACCCCAGGTTCAACCCAGAATTCCATGACCCCTCAGTTTGTAACTAAATCTTTGTTGGAAGACTGTGTCCCACCCCCACTGCCATCACTCACTCACACACACTCACACATACACACACACACACATACACACACACACACACACACACACACACACACACACACACACACACACAACTATAATTAGATTTGGAGCTCCTGATTTGGAGTTAGTGGACAAAGGTTCAAATCTCAACCCTGATACTTACTTTGTGTCTTTGGACAATTCATTTAATTTCTCTGGGCTTCAATTTCCTCATCAGTTAAATAAGGGAGTTGGGTTAGATTAATTCTTATTTATCTCCTTTCCTGCTCTTCATCCCGTGAAACCTACCACTGAGGGAATCTCTTTCTCCTATGAAGATACCAGACATCATGTTTTTGTTATGTTTTGTTTTGTTTTGAAAAAGCCAAGACTATGTTTTCCAAAGTAAAATGAAACCACTTGCCCTTTTCTCTGCTTCCCCCAGAGATGTGTCAGTCCACCATCCCTAGAGTTAGGGGACAGATCAATTTTTTTCCCTTCTCTTGCTACCTGACATTCTCTATCCTTTCCTAGGTCTTGAGCAATGAAAACACTCTGACTCTGAAAACTGTCCGGCAAGAGGATGCTGGCAAATACGTGTGCCGAGCTGTTGTTCCCCGAGTAGGGGCTGGGGAGAGAGAGGTGTCATTGACTGTCAACGGTAACATCCCAGTCCATTTTCCTGGAGGGTTGATAGCAAGGGAGGAAATAGAATCTATAAGACCATATTTATCCTATATTGGGGTTTATGGAGGGTCCATGAAGGTCCCACCCTGTCAATACAAGTTCTGCTTTTCTCCCTAAATAACGAGTACAGTGAATGAATGAATGCAAAAACATTGATTAAGTGCTTGCTGTATGCCAAGCACTGTCCTAAGAGCTCTCCCTAAGCGTCCCTTAAAGAAGATAAGATTTGAGCTGAGGCAGGTGGTAGATGGGAAGAAAGAATTTCAGCCTTGAAGGACAGCCAGGGAAAAGACTTGGAGTCAGGAGATGGGGAATCATGTGTAAGGAGCAGTACATAAATCAGGGTCATTGGACCATAGAATATGTAGAGAGGAATAAAACCAATCAACCAATATTCATTTATTAAGTACCTACTACCTGCCAGGCACTGTGCTAAGCACTGGGGATACAAAAAGAGACGAAAAAAATCCTTGCCCTCCATGATCTTCCAATCTATATCTCAAATGTAAGAAAACTGGAAAGATAAGAAAGGAGCAAGTTGGGAAGGGTCTTAAAAGGCAAATGGAGGATTTTATATTTGTTCCTGAATGTCATATGGAGTGATCAAAATTTATTGAGGGGAAGAGAAGGAGGGAATGATCAAACCTGCTTTAGGAAGAGCATTTGAGCCACTAGTGGACTGGAATGGGGAAAGACTCAAATCAGGAAGGGGAAGGACAAAGCAGATATTCCAGAGATAAAAGGGATAAAAACCTCCCAGACATAACCTCCAAGGGTGGTCATAAACTAATAGCAGAGTAATTAGGAGGCACTTATCTAGTCTCCAACACTGTATAACACATCACAAAAGTGAGGTAATGGAAAGTCCTTGCAGTCAGGGGACCTGATCTTGAGCAAATATTATGGTAACAATAGCTAATGATCAACACCTATGTAGCACTTTGAGTTTTGCAAAGCATTTTATATGGATTATCTCATTTGATCTCTCCTAAACTCAGTTTCCTCATCCATAAAATGGAGACAACAATGCTTTATAGTGTCTACCTTGGAGGGTCATGGAAAGCCCTTAAGCATTATAAATTCTAATTTTTATTGTTGCTGCTGTTATTGTCCCTTTGCTTCTTCTAAGAGCTCCCTCACATTGTTCCCAGTCCATGCCTGATATTTCCCACTCCATGCTGTCTCTACCTGGCTCCGAGGGGCAGAGGCATTGAGCTGATCCCCAGAAATAGCACAGAGATGGGCCATCTGCCCATGCCCCTGCTGTCCCGACACAAGGTTCTGTAGTAGTCCACTGTCTACTGGCATCTGCCTTCCCCCTCAGCCACCTTGGCTAGAGGCTCTTGCTAAAGTGCTATGGGTCTCTTCAACCAGCGTGCTATATCACCTGGTGATTTAAGGTCACTGAATGCCAATTGCTCCATGACTATTCTGCCCCAAAACCTTGGAAACCTAAGGGGCAAGTCTATCTGGGCCGAGATCCTGTCCCCAGTCAGGGTCCAAAGCTTGCAGCCCTCTTGCCTTTTCTAGTGTCCCCAGGATACCACCAATAAACTGGCACTGCGGGGCTAAAAATAACAGCATCTGATCGCGCCTCCGTTTATATCCATGGCAACAGAGGCTAGAGTCTTTTCCTGCCCGTAAGCTGTCTGACACTTTGCTCAGCCATCACCCTGCTGCCACCTCTAGGGAGAAGAAAGCCATCCTGAGCTCTGTATAGCCAGTTCTGCTCAGGCACTGCTGACACCATCTTCGAGGGAAGGGTCCTTAGAGTTCATGGAATCCAACTCCTATCCTAAGGAGTGAATTCCTTTGTGACATCCTTGACAAGTGGTCACCTAGCTTTTGCTTGAATACCACAGGCAAGGCAGAACTCACTTCTCAGTCTGTGCCAGGATGAGTTTTAAGATGTTCTTCCATATCATCCTTATAATTTTCATACATTGGAAAAGTCAGAGAAAGACAGAGATGAGGAAGAGGATGAAAGTAGATAGATGCAATAGAAAAGATAATAGAGAAAAACAAGATAGATAAGAGAGATAATGGATGATAGACTGACAAACATAGACAGGAAGGTAGATAGATAGATAGATAGATAGATAGATAGATAGATAGATAGATAGAACTTAATTTTCCCCTTTAGAGTCTAGAAATATGTCAAATCCCTCTTTCTTGTGATAACCCTCCAAGTACTTGAAAACAGTTTCCATGCCTCTAGTTGCAATTCCATCAAACAATTCTCAGAGGACAGTTCCCAGTCTCCTCACCATCCTAGCTTCCAGTTTCTTGTCAATTGTTCTTCCTAAAAGGTGGCAATCCTGGTCTAAGTTCTGACCAGAACAGAACAGAACAGACTCTCTTGTCTCTTGTCCTGAACACTCTACTTCTGCTAATACTGCCTAAAATCAAATTAGATTGGGGAGATGAGGGTTCAACCCTATATCATTGTAGACTCATTGAGTCCAATGAATTCCCCAAGTTTTAGTTGTGCTCTGATCCAGGAGTAGCACTCAGTCTTAGGATTACTATCCCCCAAGGTGGAACTCCTAAGTCACAGAAGTTATCCCCAGATACCCCATCATTAAGTCCATTAGCCTAGTTATTGGACAGAGAGGAAAAGAAAAAAACATTTCTGAGGAAATACATCAGAGTATTTCATATGGACTGGACTTAGAATAAAGGTAATGTGGTAGACTGTATAGCAAATCAGCTTCAGAGTTAAGAAGACTAGATGCAAATCCAGCCTCTGACACATGCGGGCTGTGTGACTGGACCCAAGTTCATTTAATTTCTTGGTACTGCAAGACAATTTTCTATAACTCTTCAGTGTTGATCTGCATTGTTAGACAGTTTTCCTCCCGGAGAGTTCTCTATACCAATGAAATCATAGGTCCAGTAATTTTAAAAAAAAATAATAATTTGAGAAAGGCAGTGGAACCATGAGGGGGATCAATATGAACTGTGTTCCTTTAGGAGTTTAAGCAACAGAGTTTGCTCCTAAAAAACCTCTTCAAGATGGCAGCTCTATTGGGTAGAGGAGATTCATTCACTCACTCTCCTGGATACTCTGCCTAATGACTATACTTTGGAGAGTCCCTCTCTTCCACATACCCAGAAAGATCCCAGGAGGCCACCAGCATAGTTACTGTTTCAACCCCTTCCTTTTCAACAATCAACTTGGCAGAAGGAAAGGGAAGCCTCGTAAGTAAAAAGGCCAACCAAGATGCTGAAATATCATGATAGGGATATTAAAGCCAATCATTCATGGTAGGGATTGACTTATCCAGTGGTAGGAGATGAGTGATAAGACCCTTACTAGCTAGTGGCCTGCACTAAGAAGCTACACTTTCCAACTGCTATCTGGAGAATGGATGAGTGCTAAATAGAGCTTGGCCCATTGGAGAGGGGCCTAGGGAGCTCTTGATTTTAAGTGTCAAAGTCAGGAATGAGCTGAGCCTTTCACCGAAACTGGATCCTATTTTGAGGGTGAGGGAGAGAGAAGATGATTGCTGATGCCACTGTGTGAAATGAAATGGATAAGCCTCAGCTTCCATCTCTGAGGATATTCAGGTCTCACATGATTCATTTCAAAAATCTGAGTCGGCCTCCTGCCAACCATGAAAACTAGCCTCCATGGGAGGCAGACATATCCTGCTTTCTAATTCTGACTTCCTACCCAACTTCCCTTCAGTCCCTCTGCCCGGTGGGCAATATACATTCACTTGTCTGCTAGCTCTGACAACTCCTGAGAAACCCTAGCTCCAGTGAAAGGAAGTTGGGAGGGAGAGAGTTTGTAAGTGAGAATACCATCAATCAATCAACTGATCAATCATCATTTATTAAGTGCTTACAATGTGCCAAACAATGTACTAAGTGCTGAGGATACAAAAAGAGACAAAAGCCCCTGCCTTCAAGGAGTTTATAATCTAATGAGGGAGATAATGTGCAAATAAATATATACAAAGCAAGAAATAAATAGGAAGTAATTAACAAAAGGAAAGCATCAGAATTAAGATGAATTGGGGAAGGCTTCCTATAACAAATGAGATTTCAGTTGGGACTTAAAAGGAAGTCAGTAAGCCAATGGCCATGGACAGGAGCTGTCCAGTGTCCTGGCTTGCTGGAGAGCAAAACACTCCAGATCTCAGTCCTTCTGGTCTGGGAGGTTCCAGGAGCTCAAAGACCCCTTCTCAGCTCTGCACCAGAATGGAAGTTCACTCATAATGAGAACTTCACTATTCTCCTTCCTCTCTGCCTCCCTCACACACTAGAGTCAGTCTCCATCATCAACTCCCTAGTATTTTTCCCCTTAGCTATGAGCTACTCATAGAAATGCAAATCTGTTTTAATTAAAGGGGCTAATAAACAACAATTATGTTTGCAGCAATTTTTGTTTTGTTCCCAATGTAATTTACTGTTCTCTGCACCTCTTATCCCAGCCTTCTTTGCTCTATTTTATGAGAAATGAGCTCCCCATCCCCCACCCAAAGAGTGATAGAGAAGCATTCAGAGAAGACACTATTCCAGCCACTACCCTGGCACAGAATTCCCATGAAGTATCATGTTCATACTGTAAAAAACTCAATGATCCTAGTTTTCTGTTCCTAAGTGGAACTGGAAGTGAAATTGAGTGTGGTCCCTTGTACCCCAACTAGCACTTTCTAATAACTTAATTCCTATCCCATTTCTCCTCCCTCTCCCATTTGTGTTCTAATCTCTCTCTTCAAATGGATTGCTCTTCTGAGACCCAAGACATACCACATCCCCACCTCCTCCCAGACAAAGATAGCATGGTGTGGCAGAAAGAACACTGATTTAGGAGTCAGAAGACCATTTAGCCTCTCTGAGCCTCAGTTTTCCTATCTGAGAAATAAGGGTATTAGACAAGATGATCCCTAAGATCCTAATAAAGACCATTAATTGGAAGAGGAGCAAATACAAAATGCTTTGTTTGGCATTCAAAGCCCTTCACATCATACCCCCCCCCCTACATTTCCAGTCTTCTTTACCTTACTTCTGACCACATACTCTTCTATCCAATGACACTGGCTCCTGGCGGTTCCATGAGCAAGAGACTTCATCTCTTGACTCCAGGCATTCTCTCTGGCTGTCTCCCATACCTAGAATACTCTCCCTCCTCCCCTCTGATTGTTGACCTCCCCGGCTTCCTCTAAGTCCCAACTAAAATTCACTTTCTACAGAAAGTCTTCCCCAACCCCTCTTTAATTCTAGTGCTTCCCCTCTGTTCATTATCTCCTTTTGTTCCTGCATATAGCTTGCTCTGTATGTATCTGTATGCATGTTGTCTCCTCCATTCGGATGTAAGTTCCTTAAGGGCAGGACTATCTTTGGCTTCTTTTTGAATCCAGCACTTAGGACAGCGCATGGCACATAGTAGGTGTTTAGTAAATGTTGATTGATTGAGTGATTGAAAAGGAATAGTTATTCTACTTGGCCCCAAAGGGCAAAACTAAAGTTGACGAGAAACAGATTTTAGCTTGAGAGGCAGCATACTGTAGTGGAAGGAGCCTTATAATCAGGAAGCCCTGAGTTCAAGTCTCACCTCTGACACATTCTTGTTATGTGATGATGGCTAAGTGATTTAGCTTCTCAATGCTTGAAACAATTCTCTTTTACTATAAGTTGCATAAAACATGCTGACCTACTTTGGTGAAGGGTGTTTTTTCATAAGGGAGTTCCCACTGCCAGTGAAATGACAGACCCTCATCCCTAAATTAGAGACATAAAGAAAAATTACTTGGCAAACTAAACCATCCAGAATGCCTCAGGATATCATGAGATCCCCCTGACAAAAGATCTTCAAGCAAAGGGTGAATTTTATGCAGGTCCAAGCTAGATTTCCTAGATTCCTTTCCAACTCTGAATTTCTGTGATTCCTTTCTACCCCCAAATCCCATCTAGTTCTAAAACATGGTCTGCTCAAACCTGCCTATCCTCTTTGCCTACTAAATGGTAGTTTCTGTTTGTTTTCCCAGACAAAAGCATCTTGATGACATTCAATAAACAATTTACTGTTATCTTTGTGTCAGGCACTGTCCTAGGTACTAGGTGATAGCCCAGCTTTTCCTTAAGTAGGCCTGTGAGTCTGTTTCATAAGGAAGCAGCCTTGGGAGTCACCTCAATCCACCAGTTGGGGGTCAGCAAACCCTGGCATTTGTGCATGGCACTATTACCTACATAGGAAGTCCCCACCAAATGATTGTGTTCCAAAAGTTTGTAAGTCAGTTTAGGAGAATTTATAGTATATTTGCCTAGGATACCATCTTTATAACAACAATGTTAAAAATGATAGTTAGGTTCCCAGGCTAACTCACAAAACCCTCTTTGATCCATAAGATATCAGGGATACTGTAGAACCTAATCACTACTGATAATCTTGCTTCTATGGGAAAGCTCATTCCAAGATCCAACTTAGGATTTCAAGCAATGGAAACAGATATTGCCTTTCCTCTACTCTTACCCTGGCCACAACTTCCACAAAAAGTGTCCTGTGAGTCCCAAACAATTAGGAAAAGGTAGGGGAGAGAAATCCCCCAAGGCAACAGTGGCTGAGAATAAATAACCCCAAAGGCAAAGAAGAAATCCTGTGGCCACTCCAACAAAGAGGCAGTCCTCAGCTAAGACAGCCCTTTTTCGAATTAGGTACATTTGGATATCAGGTATGCATGAGTTGGAAACTCATTATACAACCAAAATGAATTACTCATTAGCCAGTGGAAAAATGCCTAAATAACATCCAATAATAGGAGATATCTGGGCAATAAATATCTTCAAAGTTTTCAAAGGCTATTAGAGAATCATCACAGCTGCTGCTTTCAGTCAGCTACACCACTGCAGTCAGACCTGCAAGTAATAGTTTTATCTTGCAACATGGAAGACTTGGATAAGCTCTAAGGAAGAACTCTCTGACAGGAAAAATTGTTGAGGTCTTTTCAAGCACTCTTTGTATTGCTTTTCTATGGGAAAAAAAAGGAGAAAATAGGGCAGACATATACAAAACAGATGCCACTGAGCAAGTAAACTGCTTGAGTGATTTCAGGAGTTACAACTGGGTGGGATACAGCTAGCGGCAGTTGTAGAGTCATGTTCCATTGCATGTTTGAAGCAGGTAGGTAACAACGGTGTATGGAGTATTAGACCATGAGACAAGAAGACCTGAGTTCAAATCTGACCTCAGACACTACCTGTAAGGCCCTAGGCAAGTCATCTGACCTGTTTGCCTCAGTTTCCTCATCTGTAAATATGAGGATAGTAATACCTACTTTTCAGAGTTGCTGTGAGGATAAAATGAGGTAATATTTGTAAAACACTTTGCAAACCTTTTAATACTATATAAATACCAGTTCTTATTTAGATAGTGACAAATTCTTAACATTAAGAAACATTATATGAAGAAGAAAGAGCACTGGACTTAGAATCAGTAGACCTAGGTTTAAGTCCTGATTCTATCGCTTACTTGGTCTGTGCCTTGGCAAGTCACTTAACCTCTCAAAACCTCAGTTTCCTCATCTGTAAAATAGAAATAATAATGCTGCCACTACCTCACAAGGTTATTGCTTAGGGGGAATTTTTTTTAAAGCACTAGATGAATGTGAACTATTAGGATTATCTATATGAGACCGCTTAGGTGGAGTTGGAAGCCCAAAAGCCCCAATAGCTCCATCAGTCTTGGTTATCAGGGACATCTGGCAGGATCCTTAACCAGTCCACCCTCTTCTGACCAGCAGGTTCCAGGGAGAGGATGTTGTTTGTGTTATGCAAGATCTCCCCCTGCTGGCTGTCTTCAGAATGGCATCAGTTGAAGGGGCTGGACCACATTAGAGGAAACACCAATAGTGCATAGTGACCGTGGTGAATACAGGGCAGTCCTCAGAGACTGGACAACCTGGGTTCAAGTCCTGCCTTTGACACATGCATCCCTAGCTAAACAACCCTGGCTGGACTTAACCTCTTAGTGCTCTAAGACTCTGTTTCCAAATCATTTTAGAGAGGAATTGGTGTTTCTCAAAGACCAGACAAATAAGGACAGGATTGACTTCCTCCCCTGACTGTTCTCCTTCTCTTCCTCCACCCCTGCTGCCACATGCTTGTCTCCAAAACCCTCACAGATGCATTCTGAGAATTTGTGGTCAGTAGGGAAGGGGGTACGAAGCAGGAAGAAACTGGAGGCTCTCACTCTCCCTAATATGTATTGGTATCTCTCCCTATAGGGCCCCCCATCATCTCCAGCACCCAGACCCAGCATGCCTTGCATGGCGAGAAAGGGCAAATCAAGTGTTTTATCCGGAGCACCCCTCCACCAGACCGAATCGTGAGTAAACTTAGCGTCCTGATGACCATCACTTCTTCCTGGCCAGTGCCACCCTGGGGCAGGGAGGGCTAGATGGAAATGCATATACACAAAGTGAAGATTAGGGAAAAGGATTGTGAGACTCATTCAATCCATACACATCTATCAAGTGACTACTATGAGCCAGGCCCTAGGCATAGATTCAAAGGCAAAAATATAATAGTCAGTACCCATAAGGAGTTTACATTTGATCAAGAACTGGTCCAAGATTTACTCCTAACTAGTTCTGTGACATTGGACATGTCAAGTAAGGTCCCTTGACTTGAGCTTCCTCATCTACAAGACAACAACAAATCTGCCCTCTCTATTTCACAGAGTTGTTACGCTAAAATGAGGCAGCTAAATCCCTAACTTACTTAATGGCTTGGTTAGTTGTTTCCAGCTTAGTAGGCATTCTCCCAAAGAAACAAGTGGAAGCTATTAGCAATAGTTTGCTAAACCATAAGATCCTTTTTCATCCATAATGCAGAAGAGGGGTTCTTAACCTGGGGTACCTGGACTTTGTAGATGGATTTCAAGCAGCGCATATACTTGGAATGGCCAAAATACATCCTTATTTTCACTGATGTCTCACTGAAAATTGGCATCTTCTTTAATTATTTAAAACATCATTCTGTATTCATAACAATTTTTTTAATGTTAAAACATTTGTAAAGGAAAACTCTAAGAATCAATAATTTTTATCACCTTATTAAACCTCTATCCACATGGATGCAAATCTTACCTTTTACACCTCAGTAGATAATCTCTCTGAGTTGCTGTGACTTAAAACCTTCTACGTCTCTCCTGGTTCTGGGCCTCTCTGGACTTAGTTAATGTGGTCCGTGAAGAATAGCCATACGGTCCAACTTTGGATCAGTTTAGCAAACCTGAGCATGAGCAGGCACTCTCCACACCAAATGAAACATCCAGGCTGCAAGAGCTAGGGCCACTGGAGTCTTGTTCATCTAGTTCCTTTGTCAGGGTTTGCAGGAAATATGTGTGAAGGTGCTTTTTATAAATGTAAACATTGTTTTGCTCATACAGAGACCAAGGGTAGAATAGCCAAGGAACCCTGTGGATGGGGTGAGACCAGAGGGTTATTTCAGAGAATTGACAAATCCATATGTATATCTGGATCTGTGATTTTGGTCTTTATGTAGCTACACAGTACTTCAAAGCACTACTGAATGGTACTGCTTTTGTCATCGAATAGTTTTCTTCAATCAGTAGGTACTAATAGTACAACTACTGTCGTGTGGGGAGAGTCACTGGTATCATGGAAAGATCACTAGACTCCAGGTTCTAGGTGGAATCCAGCACTCATTAGTTTTGCAGCCTTGGACAAGTCATTTAACCTCTGCCTCATCTCCCTCATCCCAACAATGAAGGCATTGCACTAGATGAGGGCTTCTTAACCTGCCCTCCATGAACTATATTTTTTTACTATTTTGATAATTGCATTTCAATATAATTGCATTTCATTTGTAATCCTATATATTTTATTTTATGTATTTAAAAATAATATTCTGAGAAGGGGTCCACAGGCTACCATTGCAGTCTGTGACACGGAAAAAGGTTAAGGATGCCTGTACCAGCTGATTCCTAAAGTCTTTTCCAGCTATAATCCTCTATGATCCTGCACAATCATATTGTTAAGCATTGTACTATACATACATTCTGACACATGCCAGAATCTAAGCAATGAGTGACTACACTCCTATACCTTCAAATTCTATATGTACACACACACACACACACACACACACACACACACACATCTCTACACACTTATTTACCCTTCCATTCATCATTATCCCTAAGCACTCATAGGTCTTATCTTCTACATACAGGTCTGCATAATTTCACCCCTCAGGAAAAACAGGGTGGTAGAAATAACAATGGCTTCGCAACTAGGAGTTCAAATTCAAACTCTGTCACTTTTTGCCTGCATGACCTTGAGCAAGTCACTTTACCATTCTTGACCTTAGTTTCCCCATCTGTACAACGAGGGGATTGTATAGGCCCCTGGCATTTCTAGATCTATGATCCAATGGATACATACATGTACCAAAACCTCTACACACAAGCAAACATAGGTTCCCATTCAGAACATACTCTGAAGGATGGCATTTCTCCATAGAACTATCTAGAATGAGTGTGTATGTTCACATGAGAATGGCTGTCTATATATACATGTGTAATGATGTATACCCATGTTTGTGCATTTCTAAGATCTGTTCCTGTAAGTACATGTTTCTGTTGAAGTCAGACAGGTTCTCCATAGCATATGGGTCAAATGTCAAGGTGTTTAAGTAGCTGTTGCTCCCTACCCAGTGTGGAAAAGTACATAGAATGGGTGCTTCCTCATGCCTTCTGAAGTAGTCCTACCTCAAACTCTTGACTCTTGTGTGTGTGTATAAAAAAATTCAGAAACTTAGGGCTCAAGGTAGAAAGTAAGGGTGTTACCCTCCTTCCTAAGATGGCATCAATGGCTGATCTCTATCTTTCTCTGCCTTCCTAGGCCTGGTCCTGGAAGGAGAATGTCCTGGAGTCAGGGACCTCAGGGCGTTACACAGTTGAGACTGTCAGCACTGAAGAGGGTGTCATCTCCACGCTAACCATCAGCAACATCGTTCGGGCTGACTTCCAGACCATCTATAACTGCACAGCCTGGAACAGCTTTGGCTCTGATACAGAGATAATACGACTCAAGGAGCAAGGTGGGAGCTGCCGAGGGAGCTGAGAAGGGGAAAAGAGAATTTGGGGGGAGGGTCCCTGACTCAGGGATGGCTAGGGAAGTCTGCTGGAAAATTGGAACACCTAAAGCAAATTCTACTAGTATCATGGAGAGACAGAAAAGGACTTCAAGCGTAGAAGAGTTTGGCAAAAGTGGAGGCTTCGGCCCCATAGCAAGATAACAGGACTCAAGTTCATTTCTGGACTTTCATGTATATCCTTGAGAAAGGTTATTGGCCCACTGTGCAAGACTGAGTCAACTTCCTCAAAGCAGGTCAAGCAGCAGCCAAAATAGTAGCAGCTTGAACTGCTCTGTTCCTTCCCCCATTTTCACAAAGATCCCCAGTCAAATATCCCTATTTGGACCATTATGAGTGGCCCAATGCTTAAAGGGAGCAATCTAGGGCTGAGGAGTGGCCACTAGGGGGCAGAGAGAGTGTTGGTATGATGGGAACATTGGGTCTGTCTTCAAGAAAGAAAACAGGAAAAATAACCCAGCTCATTCAGAGTTCTCAGAAGATGCCCAACCCAGGGTAAATGGGCAGGAAAGAACTTTCTCTGTAAAAGCTCTCTGAAGTTTCCTATGAATATAGAATGAGATGTGCCATCTGAAAGGACCAAGGGCTTGTGGTAAATGGGTGGGTATAGGGTAGCCAAGCTAGAAGGAAGGCAAGGGAAAGAGGGTGGAAGAAGAGTTCCCATTCCCCATTTACGTCCCAGATGTCTAGGTATTCCCAGTTCTAGGACCAGAAGAGCTCCAGAGGCAGCTGCAGTCAGCGCTTCAGTGACATGGGGACAGGGGCAATAGCTCCAGGCTAGGTGCTATCTCTGAGATGCCTGAGCAGTGCAAAGATGGTTCTAGTTGAACCCTGACTGAGGAGCTGAAGTCAAACTCCAGAGGGAGTGGGTTCTTCCAGATGACAATTAGGAATTGAGCCATAGCTGGGCACTCAGAAAAAGCAGTGTGTCCAGAACTCCTCTCCAGAGGAGCAGGAAATGAGAGACTGGGGGACAACTCAGATTCAGTTTCTGCCAACCAGTTCGAGCTAATCACTTAGAGGCTAAGTCATATGACCACTTTCCAGAATTTAAGCTATAATTGATCTCTCTCACTAAGAAATGTTCAGGATTCTCCCTTCCCCCAAAACCCCCAGAAGAAATGCCCTGTAGGTGGTCCAGGCTGAAGGGACTGGCCGTGGTCCTGACCCTGACTTCCTTGAAAGGATGATATTGAGTACAGAACGCAAAGTAGTCAGGGTTAGACCATGCCCTTGAGTCCTGGCCGTTTCCACTGCATTCACTAACTCTGGGCACCCAGACCCTGAGATGAGGTTCCCAACTTGTTAGGAGCCTGAAATAATAGGTTCCTGTGATATTCAGTGCCATCATGCTTGTCTCCTGGAATCCATTTTTCTAATAATAGTTGTAGTTTACATGATTATTGGCACATAATTTGCATGACATCATCTACATGTCATCCCAAAGCCCCTGAGCCTTTTCCTGCGTGTCCCCCTAACGTTCAGTCCTTGCTTCTCTCCCCTCCTTAGCCCTCTACCCGTATCCCCAGCCCTTGCTGCTTTTCTCACCCCCACCCACCTCGCTCCCCGCTTGGTGTCTCTAACTCTTACTGAATAAATTCTAAATTCGACTGCAGGGCTGAGCCTGTTGTGTGGTCTAGGAATTATGATTAAGAAGAGTGTTCCCTTCCAGCATTCACCCAGGTCCTCCCAGCTAGCTTGCCCCTCACCCCCACCCCGGCCCAGCTGTGGACACTTGCTTTATTTCCAAACAGGTACGGAAATGAAGTCGGGAGCTGGGCTGGAAGCAGGTATGAAAGGAGCTGCCCAGGGGAGGGGTGGGAAGGGCCCGGTTGGCTAGGTGGGGAGGAAACTCAAGAGGAGATGAAGGCTTCTGCAGGCCCCAGACTGACTACTCCCACAATTTAGGGAGCAGGAATGGAGGCTCTCCAATGAGCCTCCTTCACCCCAACATGGGTCAGAATAGACACCCAGGGGACCTGATCTTGTCAATGATTGGAAGCAGGCCCGGTCCTTGAACTGTCACCGCTGCCTGCACCCCCACCCCCACCACTGTCCTCATCCAGGGCCTGATGCTCTTGCTCTGAGAAGCAGCTCAGCCCTTTGGCACCCTGTGTGCCCCTGGGTATCCTTCCCCTTGCCCTAGCCTTCTGTCTGTCCTGGACTCCCAGAAGGCCTCTGACTTCTTCTAGTTAGTAACCATTTGCCTCTAACTTGCTGGGATGCTCAAGGTTCTGCCATCTCTGCCCCTGGTGAGTGCTGAGTGTCTGTGCCTTCTTACCTGGGGAATCACCTGCCTAATATTTGGCACCTTATAGTCAGGTTTAGGTCACTGGGCAGTGTCCATCTCTTTAGTCACCTGGCAACAAACTTGACAGCAAACCTCCCATGCTTGGATGAGTTCTGTTCAAGTGCCAGGCAGGAACAAGACAAGGGAGGTAAAGGGAGAAGAAGCTTGGCACAAAACCTAAGAAGGAAATCAGAGCCCAGACAGCTGATAAGAAGCCTTAGCCTCACTACCCTCACAGGAACTGTCCTAGGCACCTCTATACTCTGTCCTCTTATAGATACTGCCAACCACCTTGGCTCCAAAGAGATCCTGCCAGCCACCTCAGCCTCAGCAGGACTTGGGGAAGGGCTGGGTTCTCCAGTGACCATGCATGTGCTGCTTGAACCTCCTCCTACCCTATCTCTGCCTTCTTGTATTTAATAACTAACATTTAGGGATTTGGAGTTTTAAAAGCCCATATGTACAGGATCTCATTTAATCTTTACAACAGTCCTGGAAGGTAGGTAATACAAGTATTATCCTTTTTTTAGGTGAAGGTTAGGAGAGTTTTAAGTGACTTACTCAATGTTACATTAGGGAGGGGGCTGGTTCTTAAACCCAATTCTTCTGATCAAAAACCCAGGCCTCTTTCCAGTGTCTGCCTAGCCCAGTAAGCCCTTGGCTTGTATTTCTCCTAGACCAGACTGGTTCTCAGAGTCACTCTATTCTCTGTTAAGTGTCCCATGCACACTCCCAGGGGCATTGGTACCAACCCAGGAGAACCTAGAAGCCAGGCAGAGACAGTTGGGTCATGACCCTTAGGATAATAGTCTCACTGATAGCCCTGCAGAGAGCTTCCACTGGCAGAGTAGAAAAGTATCTCTCTTACCTGTCTTCATTTTCCATCTGTCTGCTAAGAATCATCCCCAGCTCCTCTCAGTCCCCCTTTTCATTGTGAGGATGCCTAACTCCAGGTAGAAGAAAGGACTTAGGCAGGGGATCCCTTTTCCCCATCTCTTCCATATTTTCCTTGACCTACCCATTAGGGAGCCACAAAAAAGGAAGCCCTGGATATCAGGGTTAGATGATCCAAATAGTCTACATGGGCAGATTCCCAGTGTGCCAGTCCCCCAGCCAGAGTCTCAGGGCCTTAGGTCACTACTATCTCTCTTTGCTCTTGGGGAGAAAAAAGGACCCCAGAGACCTCTGCATAAAATATGATTGCCCTATGGCCTTGTCTGCCTTACCAGACATGTACTACCAAGGTGGAGGATTGGAGAGGATTGAAAAAGCTAGGGGAAGAGATCCCTACTGCTGGAATCTTTGAGTCAGGTCAGACATACACACCAAACCACTTTCACTCTTCAGAATCTTTGCCTGCTATCCCACCTCCTGCCCTGATGAGATGCTCAAGGGACAGCATGGCATAGTGTAAAGAATTAGGAACTCTCATTCAGAAAATCCTGATCTGCCGCTAACAGGTTGGAAGATCCTGAACAAGTCTCCCTTCTTAGGGTTTAAATTTTATAATCCAGAGGAGATTAGATTAGATTTTCCCCAAGGTCCCTTCCCACTCTAACAGTTGATGATTTGGTGCCTGATGAGCTGACATGTTTCAGCCCTGGAGAGATTGCTTGCCAAGATTTCCAAAGAAGAATATGTCAGTAATCTACTCTCTGCTCCTCACAGTTCCCCCAGTCCAGTCCCCCAGGGAAGGAAAGTGCTGGATGACTTCTCACTTGGGTCAGGTCAGAATGCAAGTGGCAGAAATGTCACAAGAACTTGACCGACCAGTAAAGAGAGAATAGCAGAAAGTTCAGAGGACCAGTTTAGATTGAAAAACAGGTCTAGTTAAAGGAGAAATAAGGAGAAGTGTCTCCTTTAGAATGAGGGCGTGTCCTTGAAAGTCATCCCACTGTCCTGTTGACCCTGGCCCCTCTTTGCAGGTTCGAAGTCCACAGAGGGGAGCCTTATCTTTTCAGGGGATAAGAACCCTGACCCTGACCCATTCACTCTGCTTATCTCTCTCTCCTGGAGAGGGAGGACTGCATTTAGTGAAGATGATGCAGCTATAAAATTCTGCAAAAGGCTCTCCCGCTAAGCTACACTGCCCACTCCCATTTGTCCATTCACTCTGTGCCTCCTAGAAGCTTGGCAGAGCTTTCTGAGCATAAGGACAGAGACTGTTAAGCTCTTTCCCAAGACAGACAAATAAAAATGAGCTGATGATTCTCTCCTGTCCAGGGTTCTGACTGGTGGATTCTTTGAACATCTTATTCGTCCTTCATTCACCACCCAAAAGCATCCTCCTTTGCCCCAATCATTCCTCATGCTCTGCCTTCCAGAACTCTTCTCCTACTAGTGACTAGTTCCTGTCCCTTTGCTTCCTTCAGCACGTCTGCCCTTTACCCCACAGTGTTTGTACCTGCTAGTCCTCTCCCACCAGTCCCAATCCCCTCTTTAGTTCTTCCTCTCACCTTCATATCACTTCCCTCCCTCAGTACCCCTTACCCCCAGGGGTCCTAGATCAGTCTGACCAACGTGGGACTAGTCCACCCAGTCTGCATTTCTCTGGAAGGAGGGAGGTCTGTCTAAGTGTGGCCCCCTCTTCAACCTGTGAAGGGCCCTACTCACACCAAGACTGGTAGGAGTTGTAAGAAGTGACTGAGCTGAGTCTCCCAACACCACCACCACCATAATAGGTGCTTTCTTTTTTTCCTACAGAGTCTGTGCCAATGTCTGTCATCATTGGGGTAGCAGTGGGAGCTGGTGTGGCCTTCCTTGTCCTCATGGCAACCATTGTGGCCTTCTGCTGTGCCCGTTCCCAGAGAAGTATGGAGGATCTGGGGATCTGGGATCTTCTCAGGGCCATGGTGGGAGGGTGAGAATATAACCAGAGTTGGACCACTCAACTTGGAGTAGGTCCTGTGGGTGGAACCCTGATCACAATATGGCCAGTCACACCCAACGTTTTCAATTAATTTCCTTCTGTGTATAAAGTCCTGCCCTGTTTGCTAGGCAGAGATGCAAAGCAAACAGGAGGAGAGAGAAGAGGAAAAAGAAGAGAAGGAGGAAAAGGGGGTGGGGAGAAGGCATTTTGCTCTTTTTGCTCTTTGTCCTTGAGTGCTTCCAGCCTAATAGGTGAAACTGGACACACACACTTGAAACAGTCTTAAAGAAAGAATGCAAGGAATGTATACCAACAAGTACAAACACTATGCAATTATATGGCAACATATGCATGTAAGTGGCCAAAAGGAATGGTTGAAAGAACTGGAAATCTTTCACCCAGAAAGAAGACTTGGGGGAGAGGGATGGGTTTACCTTGAGGAGGAGAAACACACGTAACAATTATCTTCCCTTAAGTCACTGAAAAGAGAACTACTCTGTGCCATCTCCAAAGAACAGAAGTTCTAAACAATGAGTAGAACTTACTTAAAAAAACAACAACAACAAATGGACACCATAGAAGAAGAAATTTTCAAACAATTCCTTTTCTGAAAATAGGTTGGGTTGTGAGATGAAATAGCAACCTTAGCACTAGAAGTGTTCAAGTTAAGAATAAATTACCACCTGCCAGGGATGTTATAGAAGATATTCCTGCACTGGGTGGGAGGTTAGACTAGATGACATTCTAATGGACACTTTCCATTCTAATATTCCCTGATTCTGTGAATGGAGTTTTATAAGTCCATAGGAGATCACCTGAGAAGGCTTTCCCCACAAAGTGAGTGTTAAGTAGTTTTGAAGGCTGGGACATGCATTGATTGGCAGAGGCAAGAAAGAGATGGTCAGAACAAGAGATGGTCTGAGATGAGGAAGGCTTTACTAGCATGTGTGAAAGCTCAAAAACAGAAGCAAAAATGTAGGAACCAAGACTGGAAAGAGTCTCAAACATTTGAAGCTGCATCTAAAAACCCACCCAACCTGAAGTTTCCTCGCACCCTCTTTCTAATGGGTTCGAGTTGCCACAGAGCTTTTGGTTTGTGGCTTCTTTCTCTTATCCACCACGTCCCACCTAATCTCAAAGACAGTGTTTCCCAATCCAAACTGTGCTTCTATCCAGTAAAATCATCTGAACTCTTTACCTCTGACTGCTCAGCCCTGTTGAGTGGAAACTCTCTAAGGCTTACGCCAAGTTATGTTTGTAGATTTTTAAAAATAAGGGGAATTTATATGGAGCCTGCCATGCAGAGGTGCTGGGCAAAGTGTTGCAAATAGGCATTGTTATTATTACATCTTACAGTTGAGGAAACTGAGGCAAATGGAGGTTCAATTGTGCAGAGTCACATAGCCAGTAAGCATCTAAGATGAACTATGAACTCAGGTCTTCCTAACTCCAGGCCCAGCACCCTATCCACTGTACTAGCTAGCTGCCCTTCAAAGGCAAGGATCTTTAGTAGTAAGAGATTTACAAACTGCTAAAATAAAATTTGCCAGAGATCAATGGTTGGAAAACACTGTTCTATTCACCTGAGAAAAATGTTAGATCTTTTAAAATAAATAAATAAATGACAAAGGAAGAACAAAATATCAAACAATTAACTAAGTAGGTTGATTAGAAGGAGAGAGGGAAGGAGAAAAAGACATCCATTCAAATAAAAGCAAACAAGACAATGCCTGCCTTCAAGAAGCTTATATTCTAAAGGGAGAAAACACATAAAGGGGTACAGGCATTTTATCTTAAGTGGTGATCTGACCCTGTCTCTACATCTCTGATCCCATTTCTCAATTCTGCCTTGACCACATTCCCTAACTTGTAAAGCGGGCTGTTCCTTAGCCTTTGGTTCCATGAGCATCTAAGCCTAGCCCTACTATCTGGTCAGCTGCTAGGATTCCTGGAGATGGTCCCAGACATAGCTGCCCCTAGCCAACTCCTAAAACTAACTCCTTTTCATTTCTGACTTCAAAACTCTGGCCCACTGTTATCCCTCCCACAAAGTCCCCACTTGCAGTGAGTTTGCCTCTCCTTCTCACTCCACTTGAAGAGTGGGCAGGCTTAACACCAGCTGAGTCCAATTAGCATTTCACACCTGTCCTGGCCCAGCTACTAGCTCCACCCTTTCCCTAGCCTCTCAATTTTATACTGCAAGATTGTTTTAGACTTCCAGTAATAACATCATTCAAATACCAATAAAGGAAGGATCCTTTCATCACACAGTGCATGAGGAAAAGTGATCAGGTTTGATGATTGGAGTGACCACAGTCCGGAAGACAGCAACCACTGTGTGAAGGCAAATGACAAAGACCTAAATCTGGCAGAAGGAGAAGAAGGCAGGAAAGCTGAAGCTGATGTGTGCCCCAAGATGGTTTCCTTGGAGGTAGAAAAGAACTAATAGGTCAAGTTCTTCCCCCTGCCCCAAACAGTAAGCTTCTTGAACTAGGGAGCCCATGAGATACCTAGAGGCAGCTATTCTGAATTTAGATTCAGTCTATAAGAATTTATTTCGTGCCAAGTATGTTCCAGTCACTAAAATAATAAACTTTGGAGTCAGAAAAAAACCTCAGTTCAAATCCAGCTTCCAGCTTACTTAACTAGCTTTGTGACCCTGGGTAAGTCACATAACCTCAGTGACTTTTTCTACAAAGTGGGAAGAATAGTAGCACCTGTCTCCCATGGTATTTGTAAAGTGTTTTACAAGCCTTAAAGGCTACTCTGTAAGTGCTAGTTATTGCCATAATTCCCCTCTCAAGTATTAAAGTCTGGGGTACCCTAAATATACTCCGGGTTCTTTAAGTAATACCTCAGGGATCATTGAATACCTGGTTGACATATCATTCTAATACTGGGAACCCAGATATCCACAAATAATAGGTCTCCATTTTCAAGTCAGGGCTATTTGCTCATCAGTCCTCTTGAATTGTAGATTGAAGAGCAGTTACACAGAGGGTGCTTTGCTCAGAAAGACCAGGCCCTCCCCCATTTGGGGGAGTAAAGGCCCATGACAGGAGTGAGGACAGGGTGGGAGTCGTTTTAACTTCTGTCTTTCCCCACTCTCTGATCAGATCTGAAAGGTGTTGTGTCAGCAAAGAATGACATCCGAGTGGAGATTGTCCACAAGGAGCCTGCCTCTGGGAGAGATGCTGAGGAGCACCCCACCATCAAGCAGCTGATGGTAAAAATGTTGTCTCTTGCTCCCTGCTCATGCCCACATCCACTAACTCCTCAATGAAAGCATGAGGGATATAGTAGTTAGCTGTTCAAATCAACAAGTAGATCATACATCCCAGCCCAGCCCCTTTTTTAACCAATCAGGGCAAATCACCACAAGGCTAGAGATAGCAGCAGGTCCAGGGGCTCAGCCCAAGGTCACTTCTGTACTCTTCCCCTCTTTTCTCTGCAAAGGCAACTCCCGGGGGAAAAAAGTAATTTTTTCACAAACCTCCAAGAAAATACCCAATTGCCCCCTGAGCAAGGAGAGGACAAGCCCAGATTTCAGTGGTAACTTAATGTTTCCCTGGATAAGTGCTGGGACTGGCAGGAAAATCCACAGATGACTCCTTCCATGAGGGTTATTCCTTGGTGTCCCTAGGGATGTGGACAAGGTCAGCTTCCCATTCTGATAGGCTCCCCGCTTGAGCTCCCCACCGTCAGGACACCACTACATTCTCTAGGAAGGTCAATGGAAATTCTCTGGCAGTGGGGAAGTGATGAGAAGCCCACGTCCAAACTGACCCCATTGTGTCTTTCCTTCCCCACACCCACCCTCACGTAATCTCGTGGCCAAGGAAGGACATCTTTGAAGGATTTTCTGTGGTCAAGAGAACAGGAAGGATCCCAGAACAAATAAGAATCCGAGTCATCCTGGAAGAGAGGAAAGGGCAGGGTGGAAGGGGGATGAGGCAGGATAGAAATGTCTTTGCCCCTCCCTAAGTCTTTAAGAAGAGACTAGTTGGAGGGAGGGGTGGGGACCAGGAAAGAGGCTCGATTCAGGAATAGGCCGGGACCTTGAACAAATATCACAAGTGAGAAATGTGAGAAACAGAAAACGATGAGTCCTACCAGGGCATGCGTCATGGTGGTTATAACAAAAACATATGGAGCATCTACTGTTAACATCATGGGCATGGACACAAGTTTATCATTAATCTTATGTGTAATTATTCTCTGTCTTCTGGCAGACAAAGTTTATATTCATGAATCTCTGGCATTGCTTTAGAAAAAGCTTATCATGTACTCACTAGGGCAGTGGCTTTTGATTAATAGCCAATATTTGGTTTCCCTGTACTTGGAAAGCAAACGTTTAGAGGGTAACCCTCAAGGCCCAAATCAGGGCAAGGAGAATCCTAGCAGCCCCGCTGCCCTCTATCTCTTCTCCCAGCATGGGACTTAAAAGTAAAAATAATAAAGTCTGCGATTTCATCCAAGCTTCTCTGCCCTTCAGTGAAAGTAACTGAGAAAAGCACCATCTTCAACATGCCTGGGAAAATATCCCCTGGGAAAAATGGGAATGTTGTCTCATCTGCCTTTCACTGAAAATCCTCCATTGCAGATGGACAGAGGGGAATTCCAGCAGGACTCAGTTCTGAAACAACTGGAGGTGCTCAAGGAGGAGGAGAAGGAATTTCAGAACCTAAAGGTAAAAAGCAAATGCCCTGAAGGTTGTTGTGGGAATTTACAGATCAAGGCAATAATATTAGAGATGGACTCCAGGTTCCAACATTCAGCTGATGCAGCCCCTCAACATCCAAGGTGAGCCCAAGAGACCCCCAACGATCATTGAGCAAGCCATGGCAGAAGGCCACCCTAAGACAAGCCCCCATTCAAGTGATACCACCATCTCCTAACACACACTAAGACAGCTTGGAGAGTCAGGGCTCCTCACTGCAATTCTGGGGGATGGTCTTATTTTTCAGAGTATTCAGGATGATTTTTCAATTTGTGCATTACTGATATAATTAAGTTCAACAAGCATTTGTTAAGCCCAAACTGCTCACAAAACAGCTGTGCCAATGTGTTTTATGACCTTGGTGCCCTAGACTCCAGAGCCCTTCAGTCAGTCCCCTCTTCATAGTGTCTCCAAATCTCCAGAACCCCTTGAAAACCTGCCCCTCTCTTGTATGAACTCCTATCCTCTGATCAATCACATTGGGCTAACCCAAGCAGGTAAAAAGGTCAGATTGGGTTCTCTCCAGCCCAATACAATCATGCTTTCCTTCTTCCCCGTCTAGGACCCCACCAATGGCTACTACAGTGTCAACACCTTCAAAGAACACCACTCCACTCCCACCATCTCCCTCTCCAGCTGCCAACCTGACCTACGCCCTGCCGGAAAACAACGAGTCCCCACAGGGATGTCCTTCACCAACATCTACAGCACCCTGAGTGGCCAGAGTCGGCTCTACGACTATGGGCAGAGATTTGTGTTAGGCATGGGCAGCTCATCCATTGAGTTGTGTGAGCGTGAGTTCCAGAGAGGATCCCTCAGTGACAGCAGCTCCTTCCTGGACACGCAGTGTGACAGCAGCGTTAGCAGCAGCGGCAAGCAGGATGGCTACGTGCAGTTTGACAAGGCCAGCAAGGCCTCTGCCTCTTCTTCTCACCACTCCCAGTCCTCCTCCCAGAACTCGGACCCCAGCCGGCCTCTGCAGCGGAGGATGCAGACTCACGTGTGAAGGACCCAGATCCATGGGAAAGGGATTGGAGAGGGAGAATAGGGCACCTTGATGTCCAAGGGGGACTGTGGGTACTGTGGCGGGGACCCCAGGACTAGCTGATCCATAGGACAGCATCATGCCCCACCACCATCCCACTTCAAAGCTCTGATCAAGCACAAATCTCTCTCCCTGACCATGGCATGGGAAATATGGACAAAGAGCCTGGCTGAGGGCATAGAGCCCAATGCTGGACAACCTCCTGCCCCCGCCCATTTCCCAGGGACCCCAGCTCTGCTGCCTTCCCTTCCCACAAGTACTGGTAGCAGCTACCACTTTGCTTTAATGAAACTGCTATCCATTCTTGGGGCTCTATCCCCCAGTTACCCATATTTCTCCACTTTGTTCCTGTGCCCCTCTGCAGTCTTGGGGAAATCGGGAATCTCTTCCTAACACTGTCACCCCAGGCACCCCATATCTTTCCCTGATGTTCATAGCTACTACTTTGGAGACTGGGAAGCCAATAGCAGCCCTGAGTGGGATGCGCTCCCCCAACCAACTTGGTAGGGACAACCCCCCATTTCTGTTTGGTGTTTTGTGTCCATATTATTGCAATTCTGTCTTTGGAATCAACATCCCTGGATTCTCAATTAGGGGCTGATCCCCTGACTTGGAGGCTAATGGCACTGAGAGGGAGGAAGATGAGGGAGAATTTCTGCACTGAAAGTAGCCCCTGCCGAAACCCACCCCCTCTTTCTGTAACACAGAACCTCTCTGCACTCCCCATTGCTTTGTGTACCCCCATAGCACAACTGGAGTTAATATAAGAGGTGTGAGAGCTTCTCTGGTCAGGATTCTTTCACTGGAAAGGTATTGTGAAAATGAATACATGATTCCAAAAGGAATTGATTTGGGGAAAGAGTCAAGATACTGAGTGAGTGGACAGAAAGAACTGGGCATGGAATATTCCTTAGTCTCTTCCACTCTATAGGACAGCAGTACAGTCTGACTCTCACCCACTTGGTTCAGGGGGATAGTCCATTGCTCTTCTCCATTCTTCCCAAGATCTTCAGTAGCTGATCCAGAAGAAGCAACACTAATGCTGAACCAGTCCATGTCCTTCTACCCTGCATACATCTCAGTTATACCCTTGCAATCAGGGGCAGTGGAGCTAGGGAAAGAAGAGAGCGGCATGAGATAGCTCAGAGAAACAGGGAGAGTTCTGGGATCCAACAGAGGAAGCCCGCTGTCCTCTTCTAGATAGTAGAACACCCAATATCCTGGTCCCCATGCCTTCATTTCAGGCACAGTACTGAGGGACTGGAAGGGAACAGAAAGAACAGTTAACATGCCAGACATTGTGCTAAGTGCTGAGGATGCAAAGAAAGGCAAAAGACATCCGTATCTCAAGGAATCCGCACCCCAATGGGGATTTTGTTCAATTATGTTCAAACAAGATAAACTGGAAATAATCTACAGAGGGGAGGCACTAGAACTAAAAGGGATTGGGAAAGACTTTCCTTAGAAAGGGGGATTTTATCTGGGACCTGATGACACACACGAGGCAGACCTAAAGGGAAAGATAACGCCCAGTGAGGGAAAAAAATGACAGAGAAGGTAAAGCCCCAGAGGGACTGTGGAGAAGCCGGTGAAGCTCCTCTGGGCTATGTCAATCACCTTTTCCAGCAGTCTCAAGATCTGTTTGCCTAAGGCTAAATGTCAACTCTTCTTCTGTAAACCCTACAAAAGGTTGGAGAGAGAATATTATTTGAGCCTTATTTATACCTCCCAACCAAGTTAGTGTGAAACATGAAGATGGGAAAGAGAAGAGCTAAAGAGAATGGGGCGGGGGGGCGGGGGAGGCAGTGGTCAGCCCTTCAACATTCTTCCAGGGGACTTCCCATATCTATGTTCCTCCCATATGCCATGTGGATGGAAGCCCTGAAGTCACACATTCCAATACAGGATGAACAAGGAGCATGCCTCCCCTCCTAAGTCACTCTGTTTCAGCTGGTAGTTGAAGGAAGCATGATCCATAAAGGTTGAGTCTCCTTGTGACCTCCAAAAGACAAATCTGTCAGGAAATGAGGGTCTGCAACTATGGCTACAGTAGGGTCTTGCTGTAACCTAGAACCTCATCACTGGGTTCAAGGTGCTAGAGAGGTGTTAAGCTCCCTCTTCCCAGGCTTGCCACCAATATAGTATGTTTGCGGCTATTCCTACCATTTCTTTGTGTTTCCTAGAAGAGGAGGCTACAACTCTTCCATAAATGTCATACCAAATCTCTTTGCCTCCTGGGCATGGATATGGCTGTATTTGAAGAAATATAGTGAAACCATAGGGAGAGATGATGCCTCTGAGCTCCCTGAATGAAGAAAGACATAAAGGCAGGTAGGGAAGAGTACTCAATTCAGATTCTGATAGATCTGGAGGTTTCCTTTGGCTTTCTACCTCAGATCTATTTTGGTCTTCTCCAAAGCCCCTAACCATTGCCACTCCCTTACCTGGCTTCTAGGGCCACTCTACTCCATCCCCCACCACCACTACCAAATAGTACCAAACACCTCCCTTAGTTCAGAAGAGACAAAGACTGGAATTTCATTAAAGGCTTAGAGACTAAGAGAAATTAAAATAACTTATAAAAACATAGAATTGATAAGTTTAGATATCTTATCCTAAAATGACTTCAGTCTAAACACATAGATGATACACACAGCCTAAGGAATACACCTAATTCCATTTCCTATTCCTTGCCTCAACTCCGTCTGAGAAATCTTTGACTGAGGCTGTCCCCTGCCTATCTGACTCCCAAAGAGTCTTCCCTTGAATCTTCAAGGGGTCCTGCAATGATCCTGTAAATATTTTCATTGTCCTCTCCTAGAGGTTTCTATGGCTCCTGTAATCAATCAATCAATATTTATTGAGCATGTGCTGTATGCCAGGCATTATTTGAGGCACTGGAGATACAAAAACAAAAAAAAATAAAACAGCCCCTGCCTTCAAGGAGCTTATATTACATGAAGGGAGACAATATGTATACAAATAAACATATAAAGTCAATGTAAAATTAAAGACAAGTTAAATTTGAGGAGCGGGCACTAGCAATGGGACAAGGAGGGAGTGTTAAATAGAAGATACTACTTTAGCAAAGTTTTGAAGAAAACATGGTATTCTAAGAGGTAAGAGATGGGAGCTCATTCCTGGCAAGGAGGACAGTCAACACAAAGGCACAAAAATAGGATTATGTGTAAGGAATAGGAAGAAAAAACCTTGGCTGGACCATAGAGTGCAGAAAGGGGATGTTTGGAAAGGTAGATTGGAGATAGACTGTGGAAGGCTTTACAAGCTATAAAGAGGAGCTAAAATTTGATCCATGAGGCAATGGGTAATCACTGGAGTTTATTGAATAAGAAGGTGACATAGTCAGACTTGTACTTTTAAAAAAAAAAAACCATTTGAGCAACTAAGTGGAGTGTGGTTGGGGAGTTAAGAGACTTGAGATACGGAGAGATCAATTAGACCACTGCAATAGTCCAAGGAAGAGGTGATACAGCTCTGTATGACAGTGGTGGCCAAGTATGTAAAGAAAAGGGGCCAGATGTAAGAGACATGATGGCAGTAGAAATGGTAAGATATGGCAACTGACTGGCTATGTGGAGTGAGGGAGATTGAGGAATCTTCAAACGTAGGTAACTATAAGGGTGATAATGACAGACAAAAATAGAGAAATTTAGAAAAGGGATGGTTTGAGAGGGAAAGATGCTGAGTTCTGTCTGGACATAGTGAGTTTGAAATGCCAACAGAGCATCCAGTTTGTAATATCCAATAGCAGTTGGAGGTGAATAACTTAAGCTCAAGAGAGCAATTATATCAAAGTATATAGATTTTGGAGCCATCTGTGAGAACTGATGAAGTCACCAACTGAGAGAATGTGGAGAAAGAATAGCCCTAGTACAGAGTCTTGGGCCACCTTCACATAAGAAATTGTACTATGTGTGAAAAACATGCAAGAAAAACTGAGGAGAAACTTTCAGACAGGCAGGAAAACCAAAAGAGATCCTTGTGATGAAAACCCAGAGAGAGAGCGAGTATTCTGGGAAGAAAGGATGATCAACAGCATCAAATGCTGTTGAAAGAAAGATGAAGGCTGAGAAAAGGTCATCAGATTTAGATCCAGTTTCGATAAGGTTGGAAGCCAGATTGCAGAGGGCTGAGAAGTAAATGAGGAGAGAGGAAATGGAAGCCATGTATGTAGAGAACTTTTTGTAGAAGTTTGGCAATAAAAGGGAAGAGAAAAGATATATATGGTAGGACCAAAGTGACTTTTTTTCAGGATGGATGAGATTTGGGCATTTTGCTATTTAGGAGTCCCTATTATTGACTTTGATCCACTTTTTCTGTCCAGGCTAGTTCTACCTTTAAGTAAAGTTAGACTTAAATTATTATATTATTTCTTCTTCTTCTTCTTCTTCTTCTTCTTCTTCTTCTTCTTCTTCTTCTTCTTCTTCTTCTTCTCCTTCTTCTTCTTCTCCTTCTTCTCCTCCTCCTCCTCCTCCTCCTCCTCCTCCTCCTCCTCCTCCATATAATTACAGTGGAATGAGCCCTGAACTTAAAATACAAGGACCTAGGTCTGACTCCTGGTTCTGCTACTGACTACCTATGACCTTGATAACCTCTCGAGTCCTTACAGTTTCCCCATCAGGGACCAAGTAACTTCTGAAGTCTCTTCACTTCTAAAACTATTATCCCAAGTAGAAACTGGTTCTAGACTTTCCATGAGGTCATTAAAATCACTACTGGTACATTTGAGTCCATATGCCAATATTCAAAACCAACTGGATTTTTTTCCCTGTTTTAAGAATGACTCTCCCATTGGTACATTCCATTAAGTTATGGCTTTGATCCACAATACACTGCTTAGAGTCAAGATTGTTAGAAGAGACACATTCTTAACTCAATGAGCATTCCTACCTTTCCTGGCCCAAGTCAGTTTCTCTTTTATGACTCCTCAAGGGTCCTCTATCCAAAGGAGATCTTCAAGTTTTCCAGTATCTCATATACTTTATATAGTAGTAATGGAGATGAGGATGCACATATAAACAATAAGGGTGTATTTCCTCACAAGGTCCTACACAAAAACAACGCTTTGTGCCCATCCACTTCAATCTCTTAGAAATTACTTGGGTACTATTTAGGATAATAAGAGAAACTATCAAAAATTCTCACTTTCACTTAGGATATCCAGAAGTACTGCGACCCTTATCACACAGTTTGTGATATTTTCCATATATGAAATAGAATTGACTTTTCAAGGTCCTTTCCCAAATTCTTTCTAAGCATTATGCCTTCAGTCGGAGTTGCTGCCACTAGGTAGATGGAAAGTGATGTTTTGTTTTGTGGAGAGTAAGACAAGCAATAAATTTCTTTTCTAGCTAAGCCCACACTTAAAATTGTCTTTTCTATAGAAATAAGTCATTTATTAATATAAAGCATAAATATTTAGCTCACCTAATCATCTATGTTTTTGTTAAAATTAAGCTAAATGCCATTTGGAGTAAGATGTAAGGAAATATCAGGTCTGAGGTGTACACTGGTACTTTTCTCTACTATTCACTTAACTATATCAGATTTCATCAATATATTTTTCCAAATGTATTAATTTATTTGTTTTCAGTTTTCAACATTCACTTCCATAAGTTTTAAATTTTCTTCCCCTCCCTCGCCCCTCCTTCCCAAAGCTGGCATGCAGTCTTATACGAGCTCTACACATACATTCCTATTACGCACATTTTCACATTAGTCATGTTGTATAAAAGAATTATAGTGAATGGGAGAAACCATGAGAAAAACAAAATATAACAAAAGAGAAAATAGTCTGCTTCATTCTGTGTTCCAACTCCGTAATTTTTTCTCTGGATGTGGATGGCATTATACTCATGACTCCTTTGGAAATGTTTTAGGTCTCATCAATATAGTTTTAAAGCCTTTAAATTATCTTAAGTTGCTTGTTGGAATTCAAGCAACCTCTTGAAACTTGGGACATTAAAATCGCTTGACAAGAAAGAACCCCTAATAGCATAGTACCCTCTTTTGCCTGGTGCTCTTTTCTCCTTATAAGGAGACTGATAAGTCTTCAAATTCTTTTCCTTATAATCATATTTTTCCATCTTTCCAAAGGTTTGAAACAGAAATTTGAGAAAAGGTTACATTATTCTTTTTTCTAGTCAGGATAGGTATAGCTAAAGAACTAAATTATTAATGCAGGGAACATCTACTTGCTAACTTTCACTTTTCCTCATCCTTTCTAAGGACTGTCTTTAGCAGACAATGAAAGTTTTCACTTCTGCAGACCCTGTAATTTGATAGACTGTTTCACTTAAAAAGTCATCTACTTAAACAGAATTTCCTTACATATTCCTTTTGGTCCTTTTCTCCTTTTTTAAGCCATTTAAAGATAGATCATAAGTCATACAATTTTTTACATTTATTCTATCTATGCCTGTCTTTGTATTCTTGCTTCTGTGTTCCCATACTCCCTTCTCTGAAACAATGAACTCAAAGAATTCATATGGTTTCCCTCTCTAAGGGAGAAGGATATGGGAGGAGGATATGAAAACGTCCAACCCTGGGACTAGAAATCTTGAGTTTCCAAAAGGAAAGAGGTAAGGGAATATAGTCAGTAAAGCCAAAGTTGATTCTCAGTCTTCCTTAACCTGAGGTTTACCTAATACCTTCCGCAACCCCCATATATGTTGTCACTTCTGCCACCACTACCACACCAGGATCCCAGAGGTGGCTCAGATTCCTTTAGTTATTGTGACCTTGAGATAAACTAACTTCTCCCAGAAGTCAATCAAACAAAGTTAGTTTTTTGAAAGAAGTTTCTAAAGTAAATTAAAACAAAATAAAAAAGGAAAGGATCAAGAGCTGTAGATCTGGACCACATTCCTATTCCTGAATAGCCTTGCCTTCTCCCAAAAAAATCCTCTTTTTCAGTTTCTTAAGGATTTCTCTTCTTATTCCATCCATCAAAGTTCTCCATCAAAGGGAGAATTTGAAGTAAGAGTTCCTCATATACCAGTCACTTAGAAAACAGTATGTCTGAAAGGTATTTCCTAAGGGATACATTAAGACATGAATAAAAACAACATGCCTAGGCAATATTTCTTCTCTCCTAGGGAAAAGGGCTGTTTCACCAGAGGAGGTGACATACAATTGAAGATATCCTTTTCTACCAACTACATTGTCTCAACACACACACACACACACACTGTAGCCCATGGGAAATTTCTTAGAATAGGCTTGGATTTTGCACTAATCCTTTGGAAGGGAGAGATAAAGCAGTTTCTAGGCTCAAGTTTAGATCACCACCCACACTACCCTAACTGAAATCAGAGGTTTAAATTCTGGAAAAGTATAGGCGAGAAGCTAGGAGAGAGTCTTGATAAAGTAGATAGAAATTAACTTAGAAGAGTGGCTTCTCCAAGATCTCTCTATGGTTCATTATGTTAGGAGCTTGAGTTGAGTTGACTCCTCTCTACCAACCTTTGAAAACAAAGGTGGCTGAAGAGAAATTCCATATGTTTGGATGTGATTCATCCACAAGGATGAGATCACTCAACCTGAAGACCACTCTCTAATTGCACAGGCAGGGGCAGCAGTTCTGGTGGTCTGAGCTGAAGGATCATCTTCCAAATAAGACAATTAAGAACTTATGAAAATGTTGCCTGTGTGTTTAAATTTAAATTTATGATGCTACTATTGGAATCAGTGCTGATTGGAGAAAAGCACCAAAGATGAAGCCACCCCCAAACGGACCTGAAACAAAAATTTTGGAGAGACTTCTACACACATATTTTAGTTACAAAATGAAGAGAGCTGTCATCTGCCTGCTTCATTGGAGCTACTTTGATTTGGGTAGTCCTTAAACCTATGGGAAAAGGAAAAGAGGAGAATCATTTTTTAAAAAGGTAACTGAACCAGTCTAGCTTGTTCTGTTTGCACTTTCCCTAGACAAACAAGATCCAGAGTAATTGACCCTCAATAAATGTGAATATATTGATTTTCCAATAAGTAGTTAACATTTATCAATTTAGAAAGTGCAAATGAAGTGTTGTAAGACATTAACTAATGTCTTAATGTATCCCTCAAGAAATACCTTTCAGACATAGTATTGTCTGATTGACTGGTATATGAGTAACTCTTACTCCAAATTCTCCCTGCGATGGAGAACTTTGTTGGATGGAATTAGAAGAGAAATACTTAAGGAACTGAAAAAGGGGATTTTTTCGGGGGAGGGAAGGGAAAAGTTATTCAAGAATAGGAATTTTACTACACCTTAGAATGAGAACTTCCCTTGATGATTAGTGGAATTTTAAGTAGGTAGAGGTATTCCAAGAAACTCACTGAGTTGGGGGTTTTGAGGGTTCCTTCAAATTGTCACACCTCAAGAATAGAACAAGAGGAGAAATTGTTGCAGACCCTACATGAGAAATAACTATGCCTGCTTGGAAAGAAGAGAAGCTTGGCCCTCTCTGGAAGTTTGAAATACCCTATAAGACCTACTTTCCAGAGTTCACAATCCCCTTTTTGCTTGTATGAGCTTTGGAATCATGAGAGTATTTCAGTCTCCCAAGGCTACTGTGGTTTCCCTCTTTGTTTTCCCCTTCTCATGAACAGATAAATCTCCTAACTGGTTCAGAGAAAGAAATTTTACTTCCCCTGAGTGACTTCACTTCAAAGTGATTTTTTTTTTCTCAAATCAAACTGCAGACAAGAAGCATAAGGAAATCCCCAGCACTGGGCATATCCTGCAACCTCCAAATGCCCCTTATCAAGAAGGGTCAGCTGATTGAGCAACAGCTTAACAGGAAACACAACTACAGATACTTAACCACACCTCTAAACTCAACGGCTAGAAATGAGACTTTAGGTCATTTATTTTGGTGAAATGCTAAATATATATAAAAAAAAGCATATTATAAGAAGATTTTTTTTCTAATTTCATGATTACAAACTCTTCTCCCACCCTCATCATCACTCCTAATAAGTCTTGGGATTTTTTATGCTTTGTATGATGCTTTGTCTCTTTCAAAAGCTTGAGGCCCCAGTGGATGGAGCCCTGGACCTAGAATCAGAAAGACCCAAGTTTTCTCATTAGACATTCACTAGTTAGTTTCCTCATCTCTAAACAGGATGATAATCACACCTTCTTCCTAGGGTTGTGGGAGAATCAAATCGGATATTTGTAAAACATTTTACAAACCTTAAAAGCACCATACACATTCTAGCTTATTATTTTTCTCCAGAAACCCACAGAGGTGTTTCACAGCCTTGGTTTGAAAACATTGCTAGAGAGCAATCTCACCGTCTGATGATCATGGATCATTTCACAGTCCCAGAGTTAGAAAGGACTTCTTAGGCTGTCTAGTACAATCACTTTATAACATATCTGAGAAGAAGCCAATGAGCTTCTTCTTACACTTACAGTAAGGAGGAATATACTACTCAAGGCAGCCCATTGCCTATACAGTCTTACATAGAACTAATTGGTTGAAAGTTGTGTTTATTTGTTTTCCCTTGCACCAAGTCATATTTGCTTCTTTGGTGGTCTCACCCATTTTTCCTAGTTCTACCCAGCAGAAGGTTAATCCCCACATCCCTTGAAATTTTGAAAACAAGTCATCATTTGTCGACAAAGTCAACTCTTCTCCGGAGTGAAAGTATTCAACTCTTTCAGCTGATTCTCATGTCTGCCATTTATGTCTCCCTTTTCTGAATGCTTCCCTGATCATAAATGCTTTTCTTAAAATGGAACACCCAGACGTGAACATAATGCTCCATGTGTGGTCTGACCTGGGCACAGTACATCGGGATTATCACTCCCACTCCCGGTCTTGGACACGACTCTGCTAAAGAAGCTTGAGATCACGTTACATTCCTGGTTGCCAGTTTTTTCCACTCTTCCATTTAGTTCTTACACAACTTCAACGCAGGTTTTCTCTGAATCCTGTTGTTACTCAATGGCATTCATTTCATTCCATACCTAAGTTTATTTTTTAACTGCACCTTCAAATCTGCCGTCCCTACTCCCTCTGACAATAATCTATTTTTATAATTACAGACTCATAGCATTGTAAGGTGTCTCTCAATGCAGGACTGGAAAGAACTTTGCCAGTCATCGGTTCAAAATATGAATTCTGCCCAGAGCATCACCTCCAAAATAGTCAGCCACCCTGTGCTCAATATTTCCAGTGACCTGGCACTCACTGCTGTTTCTTTAAAATTTCAGAGACGCTTCCACCGCAGGCAATCCATTTCAATTCTGGACAAATCTAACTGGGAGCTAGGCAGTTTTGTTTTGTTTTTTCCTTTACTGAGCTAATATCTGCTCCTCATACCCACTGGCCCTAGTTTTACCTTCTGGGGCCAAGCAGAACAAATCTAAACCTTCTTTCGCATGACAGTCCTTCAAATATATGAAAACAGTGATCTGTCCTACCCGCTAACATTCTCCAGGCTAAATATTCCCAGGTCCTTCGACTAATCTTCCACCCTCTCATGGCATTATTTCTCTATCCACGTCACCCTCCACTAAATACATCTCATCCAGAAATGTTTCCTTCTAAAATATGGCAACCAGAGCTGAACACAGTTCTCCATAAGCCTCTCCCCAAGCTTCTCTACCATCCCGGCATCCTCAGACAGGCACTCACACCACGCAGGGAGCAAGCATCATTCCCAGGCACCATTTCCGCGCCTCTGCCCACCAGGTTGGGCACTGTCTTGGGGACAGGTGGTACATTGTAGAAGGGCAAGTCCCATCAAAACGGAATCACGACGGAAGGCTGTGGCACCACCCAAATGACTCTCCTCTAGGGATACTTTCCCCCTCCATGATTTCTCCTCTCCAGCCACATTTTTGCCCTTCCATTTACCCGCTGCCGTCCGAGCAGAGCGGGGCTTGTGAATGAAGCAAGACGGGAGTTAAGAGTACGTTTTTATTGAACAGGTAAGACCCAGGGTGTCCACCGTCCCTCAGGAGAGGCTGCGGAAGGAAGGATGCCCCTGCTTCCAGAGAGGTCCTTCTCCAGCAGCAGCAGCGAGCAGAACCCGACCCACACCCGGACCGGGCACGACCGCTACTGGCTCAGGGGCGGGGGCGCCCCGTTTACCCCTCCTCTCTCCCGACGCGTGGCCGGGACGTGGGAAGCGCCCCCGGCCCCCTAAGCGAAGAAGCTCCTAACCTGGAGCCGGGCCTCCCGCGGAGAAACCGGAGCATCGGCCCTAACTTGGAAGCACCCCGCCCCCAGGCCCCGAGGGAGGGGGCCCCCTCCAGCAGGAGCTCCCCCCTACCCCTATTTCCCCCGCTTCCCTCGGCCCGGGATGACTGGCAGACGCTGAGCAAGCGTAGACTACCCAGGCCAGAACCGGAGGCGCGGACGGACGCTCGTCCACCTTCCTCCCCACCAAAGCCTACTTAGCGCCCCTTCCATCCAAGCACGCCTGGGTCATCCTACTCTCCTCCTCTCCCGCTTCTTCTCACCTCTTCGCCTGAAGACCTCGAGGCCTCAGTTTTCTAACTTGTAAAGTGAGGGGTTGGGCCTAGATGATCTCCAAAGGACCTCCCAGCTCCCAATCTGGGGGCCGCACTTATTTCTCCTTACCCCTTCCTCCCCAAAAGTGGGCAGGGGGAGCCGCCTTTCCCCCTAGGAGAGAAGTCCTCTACGGTTCTAACTTCACCGGCAGAACATGGCTTAATTAATTCCAGACAAGCTGGCAAGCTGGCTAATTAACGGAAGGGCAAAAGGGGCCCCCCAAATCCACTTTACACGACTGTGCATTGTAAAGCAGTGACTCCTCGCGGGAGGAGGCCCCTTTGTGACTACAGTCTCAGGGTGCCCCCCTTCCCCCTCCCCCATGCTTAATCTCCCATGGCGCCGAAGAGGGGCACCCCGGTCCGCCCTGATCCTCACACGGCAGTACCTCTGCGCCTCAGGCCCGAGCTGTGGACGCTCACTCTCACCAGACCTAACTGACCAAGTTAGCTAGCTGGTGCGCAACACCTATAGAACACTTTGACCTTAAGACTTTTTTCAAAATTAGGGGGTGGGGTACAGATTTAAGATTTTACAGCTGTAGGGGACCTTCTTCAGTGGAAGTGTGGAGAGCCCTTCCACAGATACCAGTTGGCTATGCTTTAAAATTTATCATGCTAGAAAATTGCCTGAGGCACTTAGTTTGGGACCTGTCCATGGTCACACAAGTAACATGTAAGAAATAGGACTTGTACTCAGGGTCTTTTTGATAGAAAGTGCTGACAGTTTTCTCTACTCCACTATACTGCCTCTCCTTCCTACTCTATCCTAAATGTCATTGATCTCTAAACCCAAGAGCACACCCAGTCTTCTGATCATCTTTGTCCCAGAAGCCTGCTTGAATCCCTGGGTTCAAAGACATGACTGACCTAATTACCTTTCCTCCCTGAATGTACCACCTTCTTTTCCTCTTATTCCTGCCATACGCTTTGAACTGCAGGAGTATGCCATCTCAATATATTCACAAGGGAAGGAATGGAATGAAAACTCCCTCTTCAACAAACTTTTTTCTCTAGCTAAGGCTTCCCTAGGACCCAGTTCAGCTCCATGACTTTGTAAGATCCCATGGGAAAATGGGTTCTTTGTCCAGAGGATGGGAGTTAGGGCTCTGTTTCAGGCTCCTTCTTCAGTTTATCATCCTAAACTAGACCTCAGCTATGGAATCTTTCTTGAAAGGTTCATTTCCTCCTCCTCTTCCTCCTCCTCCAGGAGAGAGAAGAGACCTCATAGGAGGTGCAATCATCTTCTTTCACTACAGATGTGCTCATGCTTCTCCCTCCCACTTCAGCCAAGCTCAAGAAGCAGGGTCACAACCAAGCTAGGAGCTTGGCTTTGTACGTGCATATGTCATTGTCTTTGAAAGTGACTATCACATGTGCAACTATATTTGTAATTCCATTAATGCACATAGATAAATAGGAGTGTGTGTCTATGTATATGTGCTTGAGTCTCTTGGATGTCTATTTTGGGAGTATGATCACACATGTATATGTGATGTGTGTGTGTGTGTGCTACACAGTTAACTGAGGACTGTGAGCAGAGGGTGGATCTCTGGCTCACATTTAGGCACACTCAGTAACAGGCTTTGGCTGCAGTTCAGAACAGCTGGAATGCATATGAGAATAGCCATTCCTACTGGTTCCAGGAAGGGGGAGTGGACTCTCTGATGCCTTCCAAAGCTGGAACAAGAGGCAAACCAGAATCCTAGCTGCCAACACCATTGAGGCAAAGCTAGGAGACAGAGCTGCATCCCAGAATTTCATCCCCATTGTGAGTGGTAGGGTGCTGACGTTCCAGAAGGTCTTGGCTTCCATCTCCATCCCTCTTAGCTTTGTGCCTGGAAATTAAATGACTGGTCATGAAATAGCTCCAAGCAACCTCCCCACTTCCTGAAACAGTTGGGAAGAAGGGTTGAAAGCAGCAAGAAAGTGCTGGTCCAGGGATTCTTGGCCTTGTCTGTGTCCTGAATCCCTCCAGCAGTCTGGTGAAACCTATGGGACCTAGTCTCAGAATTATGTTCGTTGAAGCAAATGCTAAATTTCAGTCAGTGTGAAAAGATATAATTTTTTTCCCCACCCAAAATCAAGGAGTCAGAAATTGTGAACACACACACACACACACCACCCCACCCCACCCCACCCCCGAATTCTTTTCCAGCCCTTCTGTCTATCCTGTCTTACACTGGCCACCTCCCACACCCTGGGAAAGGCCAAGAACACAGCTGTGGGTCCCATTCCACTCAGGGAAAAATCAGAACAGATGTGTAGTGGCAGGAGGCCCAGCTGGCAGCCAGCAGTGGCTGGGGGATTGGAGGAGTGGGTGGGGAGACAGCAGCAGCAGCAGCATGCACAACCCGAAAATGGCTGAGATTGGAGATGGGAGTGCCGGCCTGACCGGAGTCCTCTCTGCCTCTTCCGCAACTGACACAAGGCACCTGGCTTGCACCACCACATGCACTGCTGAAGGGAGCATGAAGTAAGGAGAGAAAGCTGGCTTCAGATATCTGACTCCACCCCACTCTCCAAAATTTACTTGCCAGCTTGGGATTCCATAAAGGGATGAGTGGGGAGCAGGTGGCAAAGGAAGGAGAAAGAAGGCTCTGTCCCAACCATCTTTGTCTGTTCGGTTGCCTTGGCCTCCGGTCTTCAAACACATACTTTGGGAAGCAGAGACAATTGCTAGAAAGCCAAACCTGATACATGATAGGCAGGGCAGCTGTGGACACCAGCATAGGTTCTGGGCTAGAACTCACTGCCTGTGTCCTCAACAAGTTGTATGGGAGAGGAAACACTCCCTTCCTAACAAGGTCAAATCTGATTCCCACTGCATTCCCAGCCCCAAGGACACTGGGAGGATGACAGATAACAAGAGCTTTCAAGATGCATGCCAAAAATGAGGGATGTTTTCTTGGATTTTCCAGCTACCCCCTGAACCTTCCGCTGCCAACTCCTCCATCCCACTCCCACCAAATAATAAAACATGACTCATCTTCCTTTGAGGAAAAATATTTAATGACAGGTTCAAAAACCTATTTCAAAAATGGGGGCCCTCCCCTGAAGAACCCCTTCATGCCCTCATTCTCCTCCCATGCCAGCTGGAAGGCAGCAGCCCCTGCCCCAAACAACATTCCCAGAATCTCTGCCTAGTTCTTGGGCTGTCTGTACTCTGAGTCCAGGCCTCAAAGGCCCCATCACATTTGTGTGGGTATAAAAAAAATGGGAAAAATACTGTATTGTGCCCATGAGGGCCCTGGTTCTCTCTTTCCCGGGAGTACTATGGGACCAGCCCATGACTCCTTCTCATGTGGCTAAGGCATCAACTCTTCCTGTCATCCCCGTATTACCCCAATTAAATAGAACATTAAACAGTCTCTTGACCCCAGTGAGGAAAGTGGTCATGAAAGCACCAACCCTAACTCCTGGACTTGGCTCCCCTACTCCTCATTAAGACTCCATGGCCTAAAAACCTGTTGTGCCCTGGACTTCACAGGTGTAGCCTGGGGCACTGCACCCAATCCACTCTCGGCCAATCCCAGGGCCCTCTTCCTGTAGCTGAAGAGAATTGGGTCCAAGTACATTTTACAAGCACCAGGATTCCCCATAGCCACGAAAGAGTGGTTCCTCTGGCAATAAGATGGACAGACTGACTGGTACAGCTCTGGCCCACGTCAGAAGTAAGTAAGATTCTTGACAGCTCCAATTTCCAGCATTCGCTTGATAGCCAGGGCCTCATGAGAGACATTGTGTTCAGATGCCTTTGGAAATTTGAAGAGAACACACATAGGTAACTCACACAGGTTTCTATGCCCCATTCCCAGCCCTCATGAAAGTCTCCTCCTCACAACCATCACCCTCTCCCCACCCCACAGGAGCTCTCTCATTCCCAGCTCCTGACTTCTCAAGAGAGAAGAGTTTAGGATTATAACATCAAGAGTGACCTAATAGAGGGAGTCCTGGTCTGGGAGTCAGATCAACGGGATTCTAGTCCTGACCTAGGAATAGGTTGTGTTAGCCCCAACATGGACTTCCTTTGTACTCTAGCACTATTCTGGCTTCCATTCCTGAGAAAGTAGACCACTTTTTCCCCTGACTGCTCCTCCCCCTTGCCTTCCAGGGCTTATCCAATCACTCACTCTATGGTCTTGCCTCCCCTCTCTCCCTATCCAAAGTCCACAAGAATTGCACAAGAGAGGGCAGGGACCTCAGAGAAATATGGAGACTCACAGACATTGACTTGAGAGTGATCTGCTCATAGTAGTGAATGGTCTGCTTCTTATTAGAGGAGTCTGGATAGCCAAAGCCTGCAATGTGTACCAGGTCACAGAGGTGAAGCGCCAGGGTGATTGCCAGCAGACCTGTGGTAGGTTTCTAGGAGGAGGCAGAGGAGTGGGGCAAAGAGGGAAAGTGGGGAGTATGAGGGAGAGGAAAGAAGAGGTTAAAGAATTAGGGATGAAATCCTCAGACCCCAGAGTCCCAGAGGGCAGATCTCAAGTCCTGTCCTGCTCTGAATTCACTGCACATCTATGACCCCAATCCATCCTCCAGCTCCCCTTCCCAGCCAACCTGCTTGATCTTCCGGGACGGCCGAATGGGCAGGCTCAGCAGTTTAGCAGCAGTGACCTCCATGAAGAAGGGGTTAAGGATCCGAACCTGCTTAGGGTTGACATCCCAGATGAGGGGGGGCTGTTTCCAGAAGCCCTTTAGCACCTGGAGTGGGAGAAGAGTTAATGAAGAGTGAGCTTTAGCCCCAGAAAGCCAGAGACTGGGAAAGAGAGTTAATCATGGGAGAAGTAGGTCTGCCATGAGAGACAGAAGGACCCCAGGGCAAGAGGATCCTGAAACTGGGGCTACATGCAGGGAAGAAAGGAGAGAGGCGTGGATGAGAGGCAGTGAGGGGGAGCTGAAAGAAGCTGTCATATTTTACACAGGCTGGGTCACGACATGGAGAGCAAAGACAGCTGTTGTCCATCTTTGTGGAGACACAAGTAAATAAAGTAGCCTACTCTCCTCCCAAGAGGGATTGAGTTACACATAAGGTAAAATGCCTGAATGGATATGTCAGCACTGGGTAGTGGGCTATGGAATCTCCTAAAGCTCTCTTCGAAGGTTCTAGGCTGCAGTCCTGCTCAGATGCGCTCAGAGACACTGACCCCAGATGAAAATAAAGTAATTATGTACTGGTTTCCAGAAGCCTAAGACCTGATTGTCCCATATCCGTTACTATTCCAGGCATCCTGGCTATAGGAGGAGTGGAGGTGACTCAGACTGCAGACCCTGATCTCCAGCTTACCCCACTCTGCAGGGTCTTTGTACTCACTCGATTTTTATCCCTCAAGATGGTCTCAATCCAGTGGAAGTCAATTGCCTTGAAAGGCACAAGGACCAGGAGGGTGTCGGGGTTGTTCTGCACTCTGGGGCTAAAGTGGGCCGACTCTGGGTAGAACAGACGCATGGTGGTCTTGGATCCCACATCACTCTCGTAACCGACCACTGGAGCATTGTTCAGCCTGGGGAGGAGGGAACACTGATCGTTACTCACGAGACTTTCTCCCACATTCCAGGGGCTCATGGATTTGGGGACAAAAGGGACGCAAGAGAATAAAGCCAATCTATTCATTCACAGGTGAGAAAACTTAAGCCCAGGAGAAGAAGTAGAACCAGGTCCGCTGACATTCATACGGTCATCAGATTTCAACACAAGGGCACTATGATGACACAGACACAGCCCCTCTTCTGGACAAACACGGGGACCTAGGTTGCTATCAGTCCCACCTCCAGGAGGAAGGAAGGGAAAAGGAATCTCGGAACACCGACCTGATGACCACGTCATATTTGTCAATGGTGTTCCCCAAAGAGCTGTTCTTTAGTCGATGGCCATTCCCCACCACCACGCACCGGAGGCACTTTAGCCTGTCACAGAAGGGGGAGAGTCTCAGGGAACCCTACCTGGCCACCTCCTCCACCCGCCCTCCACAGCAAGACAACCAATCACTGACTCCCCTTTCATCAATACACCATAAAAATGTGCCAAAAGCTCAACCCCCCTCATCTCAATCAGAATCCCCCACAGGGCTTGCTACAGAGTCACAGGGGTACCTGGCATCGAATTGGAATCCAATTCCTAAGATTGGACTTCAACGGTGCCAAGGAAGGAGAAGAAAAGGAAAATTTAGTGGAAAGAGACAGAAAAGGAGGAAGAGAAACTGGGGAGTCGAAAGGAGAGTTGATGGGGTAGAGGAGAGCATTATAAACAGCAGAATCAGAATTCTGCTCTAGAGGCTCCAAGATCTCCTGCTCATCCCTATCCTGTCACCAAGGTGATACTTTCAGTAGCCTATGGGGACTGGCAGACCTAGCTCACCCAGGAGAGAGGGAGGTTTATCCTGCGCCTAGCTCTCACCCAGGGGACCAGGTGTGTACAAAGCTCACTGGGACTGATCTATGGCCAGGAATGCCTCAAGACAGGGCAAGAAGAAGACCAAGGAAGAGAAGATTTATACCAGGATCAGACACATGTGACCATTGATCAGGACAGATAAGTAGCTCCACAGTCCCAGACTGAAGGTAGGGAATGCCATAGAGGGGTATGGAGAAGACAAGAGAGGCAGTACTTAGGACTTCAGTAGGGATGGACTGAGGGGTAGGAAGCAAGGGGAGGGGGATGGTTTTTGCTCACTTCTGGATGCTCTCTGGCATGGCATAATTGGTGATGGCCAGAACCCTCAGGAGCACATCTTCTGCAAGGACAACAGAATTGGAGAGGTGGTAGAAGCAGCAGCAGGGTCCCTAGCCTGGAAATCTCTTCTCATGCCCCCTTCTTTTTCCTTCAATAGTGTGCCATCCTCTACTGACACATACAAACATCCCAGCTAGGCTCCTCCCTTTAGATCTCTAGCACCTGGGCACCATTTGTTTTATATATAACAGTAATGAAAACTGCTTAAGGGAAGGGTCTGTTTTGCTCATGTCCTTCCATTTCCAGAGACCAGGATAGGACCTGGCACACAGGAGACCCTTAAAAAATGTGTACTGATTGAGTGATAGGCCTTATGAGTGGTTTCAGTGCTAAGCATACTGGTGTCATAGAGATCAATGTGTAAGGATGAGCAAGGTCAGGCATGGAGTTAACAGCCCAACCTCACTGTTGGCACTTACCACTCCCCTTGACACCATAAGGCAGCTGGTAGGTGGATGTTGTCTGTATCCAGAAAAAATCCTTCAACTGCAAAAAGGTGGGTTGGTCTCGAGAGTAGCTACAGCCCAGGGGGAAGAAGGGGAAGGGTGAAGTACATCCATCCATTAGAACCAGGGCCAGGCTTCTGCCTAATACTATTCCCATACCCACTAACTGACCCAGCAGCCCAACCCACCTCGTTCTCAAACTCAGGTTGATACCCTGGCTCTCCCTACCACTCTCAAAGGTTGCCATTACCAGTAATGGACCAATCTTCTTCACAGGGCACCTGCCTGCCCTGGACTGAAATCAGCCCTATTCTCTAGTTTTGCCCATGGAGCCCCACCTTCTCCCCCACCCCATCCTCACATACTTGCCAATGAGTTGAGCGGCTTTCTTTTCCACCTCACCCTGAGGGCACTTCAGCCCTTCCATTTGGACAGGGAAATAAAAACTGAAACAAGGGGAGGAAAAGGAGGAAAGTCAGAGGCTCCCCCGTCCTTCTGCCAAAGACACTGTGAGCCTGGCACCTAAGACGCACTAACACTGTCAGATCCAATTAGGACTCCCCTTAAAAATGCCCAGGACCTCCAGAGAATGAGCCCTTCAGCTGAATGTAAGTTCCCTAAGAAGAACTCTGTCACTTTTGTATTTGTATCCCTAGATCCTACAGAGTGCCCTACTACCTCTTCCTACATCCCCGGGGTGGGAGTTCATCCTGGAGCCTGGCCAATGGGAAGAGCAGCCAGCCATCCCAGACCTGTCCAATCTATCAGCCCACCTATGTCCAGGGGGAAAGTAGGAGAAAGAAACAATAATGGACATCTGGTAGGGCAACACATCACAATCCAAAAACAGCTTTATCTACACTCTTTCTTCTACCCAAAATTCCACTGATCATACAACAGCCCCATAAGGCAGGTAGTATAAATACCCTCATCTCCACTTAAATGAAGAAACTGAGTTCAGTGACTTCTCTAGGAAGGGGAGGGGAAGGGATTACATAGACATTTATACAGCACCTACAACATACATGCCAGATACTGCGATAAATGCAGAACACAGTTATCTGGCTGACATATGCGCTAACTTCTCCTAGGCCCTCTGCTCTGTTCCTACCCCCACCTCCATTCCCTTCCAGTTTTTCAGGGGCTGGGCTTCTAAGTTGTAAGATAAATTAATATAATGGAGATAAAAGCTATACTCAGGTACCACATACCTGTCTTCTCGGGAGATAGAATACCAGGCCATGACCAGGAACAGAGCCAGCACGGCCAAGATCTTCCAGCCTACAGACAGGATACCCAAAGAGACTAGAGAAGATGGTGGGGGCCGCTGGTTCCCAATCCCTCTTCTCCTCATCATACCCCACCTTCCTTCCCCACTGGCACCCTTCAACCCCAGCTAAGCAAATTCATTCTAGCCCAAGATAGACATATCCTCACACCTAGACTACTACAAGGCGGGTTCCCCTTCTCCTTCATTCCCGAAGGATCCAGATGCAAGGTCCTTATCCCACTCTAACTGTCGTCGATTGGGAGGCAAGATACAAGACCACCCACTACATCAGAGTCACCCCTCTAAGGAAGGATGACCCTCCAGGAAAGAAACTCACGAGACTTGCTGATCATGTTTCTCAGCAGGTAGCACGGCTCCCAAAGAGAGCTTTCATCTCGGCTGCCTCGGGCCACCTAGGAAGAAAAAGAGTAACAGGTCAGACCCGGAAAGTTAACTTCTTAACCACTCAAGGAGACCATACTTATAGGTTATCTGTTTCCCTGATTGAGTGCCAAGTCCTCACCCTGAGGAAGTATGTGGCTGTTTTATTAGGGCATATGTTAGGGGTGGGAAACCTGCGGCCTTGAGGTCAGAGAATGGTCTTCTAAGTCCTCAAGTGCAGCCCTTTGAATCCAAACTTGAAGCTGCACTTGAGGACCTAGAGGGCCATATGTGGCCTGAAGGCCACAAAATTCCCCAGCCCCGGCCTAAGTTTTAGCTGACCTGACTGTTCCACACCTCAAGTCCCAAATCCTACCTTACTGACCCCCAGGCATTTTCTGATATCTTAGGAGACAAATTCCAAGAGAATGGTAGCCACTGGTCTCCTACTCCAGTGGAGGGAAATGAAAGGAAAGGAAAGGCTTTTTTCTACACATTGGGAAGACATGTAGAAAACAGAACTCAGGCTTTAACTTTCGTAGCTAAATCCTTCCAACTTGTAACTCTGTTTTCAGGTTATATAGCTGAATTCAGGTAGTCTCACATCTACTTGGTAACAAGTAAGCTTCTCTACCTTTTCCCCTTCTCTCTCCCACCCTACTCCATCCCCCTAGAAAAGGATCAACTTGGCATGTGCAGAGGGCTGCCCCCACCTTCTCAAGGGAGTTAAGCTAGTCTAGAAATGGTTTGGTTAATGTTCCATCTACATAGATGTTTACCCAACCACCACTACACAAGGTCAGCTACCATTGGCCCTGCCAAGAAATCAGAGCAGGATGGTTGGAGAGAAACATCCCAACAAGTTCCCTCTGAGTGAGAAAACCCCAAAACAATGGCGCAGAGATTGTTGGACTTCCCAGATTTAATGCCAGGAGGATACTCCCTGTACCCCAAAGCAAGCACCTCCCTTTCAACTTCCGTTCCTGGCCAGCATGACCTTATTTATTTACTTTTGAGCTGACTGGCCCAAACTCTGATCAGGAATTTTAGGGGATGTATAAAAGGAAATACTTAAAAACTTTCACTTATATATCATTTTTAACTTGACAACTCACTTTCTAGACATGATAATACTAGACACAAGTAGTCTAAGAACATTTTACAACAGAGGAAGTTGAGACCACGAGAGAAGTGTTTGGCGAATAGTCAAACAGCTAGGAAGCATGGGATCAGAGAAACCAGGTCTTTCTTGACTCCAACATGAGATTTTCCCCACTAGGCTACATTATCTCACTGCACCTGACGTAGTTACTCACTGCCTGTGAAGGTTAGTCTTGGAGGACTGAGTTTTAGTCAATGATGAGCAAGTATTTATCAAGCCCCTACTGTGCACCAGGCACTGTGCTAAGCCCGGAGAAAAAGTCAGAAGGGTCCCTGCACTCAAGGAATGCACAGCCTAATGGAGAAGGCAACACGTAAACAACAATGCACAAACAAGGTATTCACAAGAACAATTGGAGGGGATCTCAGAGGGAAGGCAACAGAATTGAGGGGGACCAGAAAAGTAGGATTTTAGTTAACACTTGAAGGAAATCAGGAGGGTTTGTGAGTCAGGAAGACTAGGGAGGCCAGTGCCAATGGATCAGAGTATGGGGAGGGGGTTAAGACGTAAGAAGACTGGAAAGGTAGGAAGGAGTCAGGGTTGGAAAGGCTTTAAAAGCTAAACAGAGGATACCCTACTTGGTCCTGAAGGTAATAGGGAGCCACTTAAGAGTTCATTGAATATGGGCAGGTAATATTGGCCAAAAAGAATTTTCTATTCTACCCTGGAAATAATAAGGAGCCACTGGAATTTGTTGAACGAGGGTGACATGATCAGATTTGCACTTTAGGAAGATTCCTTTGATAACTGAATGGAAGATGATAGGGTCAATCAATAAGCACTTATTAAGTAATAAAGTATGTTTGCCTAGCATTCAAGAATTTTCACCATAAGGCCTCAATCTTATCTAGGACTCGCCAACACCAACTTTCTTTACTAACCAGCCCAGTCTACTCATTGTCCCCAATTCACCACGTACATTCTGGACTCAAGCCTTGGCTCATGCCATTCCCTCTCCTACTCTCATTGCCCTCCACATTGCCTCTTCTCTGCCTACCCAAATCATAACTTGAAATTCAACTAAGCCACCAGGGCTCTCCCAACCATCCTAATCACTCTTTCTTGAAATCTCACAGAATTTACCACTTACTCTCTTATAGTGTTACTCAAATATATAACAAACATAACAATAGTAAAAGCTCATATCTGCTATTGACTTAAGATTTACGAAACACTGTCTTCACATGAACTCTGAGAACACTACAAATATCTTTTCTTTTTTACAGATTAAGAAACACAGGCTTAAACTTGGAAAGACACCAAAAAGTCACTAAAGCTGTACATATCACCCACTGACAATATGATATAACTACTAGGCCTATACCCCTAAAGAAATACGAGGAAACAAGGAAAGCTCCCATATGCACACATGTGCGCGCGCACACACGCACACACGCACACACGCACACACGCACACACACACACACACAATTTTTATATACTTTTATATATTTTATATACACACTTTTTACTGTAGCAGAGAACTGCAAACAAAGTGGGTACCCATCAATTAACAAATTATAGTTTATAAATGTAATAGAATATTGACTCAATCCATAAGCATTTAATAAGTAACTACTATATATGCCAGGCACTAAACTAAGCACTGGAAATTTTTTTAAAAAGAGTCAAAAAAATCCCTTCCCTCAAGGAACTGAAAATCCAATGGAGGAGATAGTAACATATGAATAAATATATACAGAGCAAACCATATACAGGATTAAATAGGAAATAATGAACAGAATAAAGGCATTAGAATTAAGAGAAGTTACGGCAGGCTTTCTGTAGAAGGTAGGATTTTAGTTGGGACTTTAAAGGAATCCAGGGAGGTCAGTAATCAGAATAGAGGAGGGAGAGGGTTCCAGGCAAGAGAGACAGCCATAGAAAGTGAACTTTCAAGAACTGAAAGATGTAGTATTTCTTTTGTGGAACAGCCAGGAGGCCAGTGTCCCTGGATCAACAAATATTTGTTGAGGCGTGAGTTGTAAGAAGACAGCCAAGGTAAAAGGGGCTAGGTTACGAAGGGCTTTGAATAGGAAACAGAGCATTTTGTATTTGCTCTTGGAGGCAATAGGGAGTCACTGGAGTTTACTGAATGAGGGAATAATATGAGAAATTATGAAAAAGACAGATTCAGAGAAACCTGGGAAGGCATATATGAATTGGTGATGAGTGAAGTGCACAGAACCATGACAATTTATATAATGACTATAACAAAGTCAAAGAAAGCAAATGTAACACTTAATCACACCTACAGGAAACTAATGATTCCAAACATGATCTCCTGGCAGAGAGGTAATGAACGAGAGAGGTATAGGAGACAAGGCCAATGCATGGTTTCATTTTGCTTAAGAATTCTTATTTGTTATCAAAAAAAGAACAAAACTGAATTAGATAAGAAAATATACTTCCTTCCTTCCTCTGCTCTGGCTACTGACCTCCCTGGTTTCACGTCCCAACTAAAATCCTACCTTCTGCACCCTTCCCCAACCCCTATTAATTCTAGTGCCTTCCCTCTGTAAATTATTTCCTATTTATTCTTTTTTTAAATTATTTGATTTGAGAAACAACTCTCTGGGAAAGGAAGGAGAAAATGGGGCATGCAGGGAGATAAGAATGACAGAAGAACAAAAGATCCATTAATTTTTTTTAAAACACAAAAACAGAAGGTCACAATGGTAATGTGACTTACTGACATGACTTACCAGTGGTCATCCTGCAGTGTGTATCAGGACCTCTCCTGACACCTAAAACTAGTGGGGATTATGGAAGTACTTTCTTTTATAAACACTGTGAAGCACTTTATAAACCTTTAAAAGTGCTATAAAAAAATATAAGCTTATTTCTATGATACCAACATCCCTTATGTTCCCCGCCCAATTAAGATAGTAAGCTTGTAAAGTGCAAAAATCGTATTTTATGCTCCTTTTGAAGCCTCTCAAAATACTTCATGAATATAAAATTACATGCGCACGCACACACACACACGCACACACACACACACTTTTAAAAAAATTTTTGCAATGAATGTCTCCAAGAGGCTCCAGTTAAGCTAGAGGTAAAAGACAAGAGGACAAAATCCAAGAGCATCCTGGGATGGAAGGAGTAAAAGAGCAGAAAGGCAGGAAAGGAGAGGAAGAGGAAAGTAGGAAATAGAATAGGGGAGAGGGAGAGAGAGATCTTTAGTCATTTAGGACCTTCAATTTCAACTGTATGAGGAGCTCCTTGTGAGGAAACTTCTTCTACCAATGCACCTCAGCACTGCTTTGAAACTGCGTGTCTTAGAGTTGTCTGGGGCACAGAGAGGCAAAGTAACTTTTCTAGAGTCAGGCAGCCAGGATGTGACAGAAGCAAGACTTGAATCCAAGTTTTCCTGACTTACTAAGAAGAGAAGCTCACTGCATGCTCCACCACACTGCCTCTCAAGGGTAACAAAGCTAAGACTATAAGAATGAACAACTAATTAATCTATATTAGCCTATGTGTTTTGCAGAGTGCTCTAGACCCTGGAACCAGGGAATAGCTATGAGTTGGTGGGTCAGAGGAGACTTCTTGAAGGGGCTGCATTTTAAGTTCAGTGAAGTGGGGGAGGGTGGAAGGGACTGAAAGAGGCACAAGATTCTCAAGAAAAGTTGGGTAAAAGGACAGAACTGGGCTGAGTTGCAGTTTGTTTTTTCTCCATCTCAAGTTGCTGGGGACAAGAGTCCTGTGTCCTCTTAACGCGGGAAGACACTAAGACAGGAATGGAGAACCTGCAGCCTCAAGGCCATATGCAGCCTTCTAGGTCCTCAAGTTCATTCCTTTAACTGAAACCAAACTTTTTTTGTGTGAAATTTGGATTCAGTCAAAAGGCCACAGGAGGATCTAGAGGGTCGGTCACACATGGCCTTGAGGTTGCAGGTTCCCCACCCCTGGACTAAGGCATTAAGAGAATGGAGTCCTGAACCTCTTTGGTCTCTAATAAAAAAATCCTATCACTCAACTTCTATCCACTCAATCTCAGTCAATGCCTACAGGGCTTCATCCCAGAGCAGAAAGAGTCCCTGCCCCTGTGGAATGTACAGTCCCCCTTGGGGTTGGGAAGGGGGGGGCGGGAATACATACACAGAGAACTACAGGACTGCTTTCTGTCCACTTGCTCTACCTAGAATGAGCCTGGCACAGCTCCTAAGGAGGCACCAATGAAGTGGTGTCCACTTGGTATTCCTGGTTACGAACTGATTATTAATCTGTGGAACAAATGCAAAGATGCCGATGATGCGCCCCCACCCCCCTACACCCTCCCACCTGCCCTCCTAGCTCAGGCCCTTCCTCACTCCTTCTCTATGTCCTTCTCTGAGTCTTCAGGTACTAAGAAAATGAGTGAAAGGTCAGAATGGGATGGGCCTGGGGATTCAGAGTCCCAGAACAGTCCCTCTTAGACTAGGGACCAAATCCTACCTCCAGGGGGTCTTCCAGCATGTCCAACTCCTTACCAGGCCAAATCTTTGCCTTAGAAGTCACTAAGTCCTGGGTCACAGTTTCTCTTTTTCACCTTTTCTTGACCCATTATCCCATTAGCCAATTTGTCTCTCCTCTTTATAAGATGAGGAAGTAAAAGTCAAAAGCCAAACAAATACTCAAACTTTGGCCATAGCAGGATGGGAAGGGCTGGATACTGCTAGGATGTGTCGTTCAGGCTGGTTAATTAACAGAATACTTCCTCTTTCCAGACAGAGATTTCCCTAGTTTCTGTACTTTAATTCTTTTCTTCCCTTTCTTCCTTTACTTCTATTATTATTCCCCACCTAAATAAAATTTTATTATACCACTTAATTGTTGTACCTGTGTTTTTATGATCGTAAGGACCTTCCCAGTATGCAAATACCCTTCCCTATTGTAGAATGGTAATCATTTCTAATTTATAAACTTAGAGGCTGGCTATGTGATGTGTATATATGTATATACATATATATATATATATATACACACACACACATATATGTAAATATATGTATTTACATATATATATTTATATGCTGTTTCAATTCAACAAAATTTTCTTAAGCATCTACGATGTACATGACAATATCCTAGCTCCAAGACACAAAGACACAGGGAAAAAACAGTCCTTGACTCCAAATATCTTACATGAGCCTTAGGGAATACAGCATACTTTGAACAAGTTAAAATTAAGGTAATTCAAGGAGGGGAAGAAGCAGATGTTGCATGGATGATATGGTACCTACCTCAGCAGGAGAAGGAAAAGAAGGAAGTGCCTTTTCAGAGGTGGGGAAGGCCCAGAGATGATCAAACATACTTAAATTCAGGGAACTGCCCTGAGTGGCTGAATAATTATGGGAAAAGAGGATAATGATGAATTGAATTTTTTTTTAAAGTTCATTATTTTTGGAAAAGGGAGGAGCTATCATATTCATGCATATAGTTTGGAGTTATTTTAATTGGAATTAAAATTAGCCATCTTCTATTGAGCAGTGAGGAGGCACTATAATGCGGTTAGGAGTCAGACATCTGGGCTTAGCAAAGGCAAGTTCATTAACCTCAAGATCAGTTTCCTCATGTGTAAAACAAGAAGTTTGGACTTAATCTCTGAGATTTTCCAATCTAGGAGGGTATCAATCACACGAAGCTGGGAACCACCCATCAGGCAAGGACAGAGGCCCAGTCAGGACAAGGAAATGACTTCGAGCTCCAATTTAATAGACCCCTCCACCTGGGAAGCCTACCTCAACTAAAAAAGATGAAAGTTCAGCTACCTTAGGCAGGCAACAGCCTGCCATAGCTCACCCACTGGTTGGCCTAGGGCAAAGGGTACTCGCTGGCAGCAAATTGCCACCCTTATGGCATTATGGTTCTTATGATCCCACCATTCTGGAGAACAATCTGGATATACGTCCAAAGGACTATAAAACTATGCATATCCTTTGATCCAGCCATAGAAAGGTCTATATCCCAAAGAGATAACAGAAAAAGGGAAAAGGATGCACATGTACACAAAGATTTATAGCAGCTCTTTTTGTGGTAGCAAAGAATTGGAAATTGAGGAGATATTCATCAATTAGGAAATGGCTGAACAAATCATGGTATATGAATATAATGGAATACAATTGTTCCATGAAAAATGATGAGCAGGAAGATTTCAAAAAAAACCTGGGAAAACTTAAAATGAACCGATGCGGAGTGAAACAAGCAGAACCAGGAGAACATTGTAGATAGTAACAGCAACACTGGTCAATGACCAATTTTGATAGACTTAGCTCCTCTCAGCATGCGATGATCTAAGAAAATTCCAAAAGACTCATGATGGAAAAAGAGAAAGAACCATGAAGTCTGAATGCAGATCAAAGCATACTATCTTCTTTTTTTTGTTTGTTCTTTCTCATGGTTTTCCCCTTTTGTTCTGCTTCTTCTTTCTCAACTTGACTAACGTGGAAATAAGTTTAATGACTGCACATGTATACCCTTCATCACACTGTATGCCATCTTGGGAAGGGGGAGGGGAGGGGAAAATTTAGAACTCAAAATCTTACGAAAATTAATGTTGAAAAATAATTTTCTTTAAAAAGGAAGAAATGTCATCCTTAACATTAGCAGGCAAGTGAAACATTTCCACTAGGATATACATAAAGGGAATTTCACATTTTAAAGACAAACATCTCTTGACTACACAATCACAATCATCATTTTTATTCCTCAAACTAAACAAATGCTAAAATGCAGCTGCACTATTTTTTAATTAACAGCTAAACTTTCCTCCGAAAATACAAACTTTTGGCAAAGGACTTCTTTTAAACAGATCCTTCTTTCACTAAACAACAACAATCTTTTCAGTCTTGTCTTCTTGGCTAAAATAAGCATCTTTCCAACTGTACCTTGCTCCCTAATCTCTAACTATGCCACACAGGGTCAGTGGTGCAGTTTAAAGTGTGTCAGCCATCCTTTAAATTTCTGACTCTTCTGTCTTCCTAGCGCACACTAACCAGAGATCCAGAGTCACACCCAATAATTGCCTAGTGCATAAAAAAATAAAAAAGCATCCAGAGGAATCAAAAATAGCAAAATATCTACTTTATTTTCTCCGGACCCATAACTGGTTGGAGTCCCCAGACAGGGGACTTCTAACAGGAGGTGAGGGGAGGGGGGGCCGGCAAACAACACACCAGACCCCACAATTGGGGCTGGCAAGGCAGCACCCTAGAAGAAGTCCAGGACCAAGCAGCTACTTGCCTCCCCCTCCTTCCTAAATCAGAGCTTAGTATGAACTACCAAATAGGAAGCAGAAGAAAAGACGCAGCCCCTGTCACTGGAATTCCTGACTATGAAAACAGGTGGTACAGAGGAAAAGACCATCAAACCCACCCCCCAACCACAGGAAGGGAACCTATCTGACTACTACTGTCTTCATTCCAGTGATTCAGAAATTCACACAGTTGAACAAACTGCCAACTTGTACTATTTCATCTGTTACCTTTGGACAGGACTGGCCCTAAACAGATCCCCCTGTTCTCTGCCTGTCCCTCCAATGACACCTCTTCCCCCACCCATGACGTCTAGTACTTTCAAGTTTTCTTCCTCAGGCTCCACTATCAACACTGGCTCTCAAGAAAGAATCTAAGAGTCATTACCGCTAAGGTATAAATGGTTCTTACCAACTTATTAAACCTCCTAGTATCATTTTCAATACCAACAGACTACTCAGCACACAGCAGGTGATAAACTAATAAATGAGTGGAGTGACTAAAGATGTTCTAGGACAATATTATCTCAGATAGCAATATATACAAGTAATGAATATAATAAAGTAAACATGAAACTTCAACGAGAAGAAGCAAATAAGCTCTCTTAGATATCACTGAGACTTGATAAGATGGAAATTATGCCTGGAATAATAGTAATGGACAGATAGAATCAAAGAATCTCAGATTTAGAAAATGATGAAAGGATAGAAACAGTTCTCAGAAAAATCGGCTTTTCAGACAACTATTAACAAAACATAGAAGAATATCCAAAGGCAATAGAAAGAAGAGATGAAAATAAAGATGGTTGTGAAATTTCACCTCTACACCTCATAAATGGGTAAAGATAGCAAAAGAGAGGAATAGTCAGTGCTGGAGGGGTTCTGGAAGGATGGACACACTGTTGGTGGAGCTATGTGTTAGGCCAGTTATTCTGGAAAGCCATCTGGAACTATGCTAAGAATGTCTAAAGTGTAAAAATGACAACAAAATGTCTCTGAGTTTGGCTTAGAGATCCCACTATTTATACACACACACGTGTATAATATATACACAAGCATATATTGTTGGTGTTTGTCCTCCATTCTTGAAGAGGACCATGACATCAGGGAAGTAATACCATGATATGTAAATGAATTGGATTTTTAAGTGAAGAAAGGCTGTGCAAGGTCACCAGCCTCACTTTCTCCTCTGGAGTCATCTGGGTCCAGTGGCGAAGTAAAGATCAGGACACAGTAGATGCATACATCATATAGACTCAAGCAGGTCAAAAATAGAAAGTCCCCAAATATACAAAAATATTTATAAATACATTTTTTGTAGCAGCAAAGAACTGAAAACAAATTAGCTGTCCATAGATTGGGGAATGATTAAATAAACTGTGGTACACACAAACATAATGGGATATTACTATGCACAATAAATGATGATTATGAAGAATACAGGGAGGAATAAGAAGACTTGTTAATGTCAATAATCGAAGTAAGAAGAACCAGGAATCTACAATGATGGAAGTATCATTAAAGGAAAGAACAACCACAATCAAAACTGAATAACTTGTAAATTATAAAAGACCAAGTGGGATCCCAAAGAAAAGATATGAGCATGCAACTTCTTTCCCTTCTTTGCAAAGGTAGGTAGACTATGGAGGTGCAGCACGGGCACACTGTTGGAACTCATGGATGAGGAACCCCTTCTAAACCAAGGTCAAGCCCACAATCCCACAACCTCCTGCTTTCTCCACCCCATTCCCTTCCCCCCATCATGCTTTCCCCTCTTTCTTTCTAATCTTCAGTTGCTCCCTTTGAATAGGGAGTTGACATAGACAAACTGGGGCCTGGAAAATGACCTTAACTACGTTAAATTAAATGACTAATCATTAAATGACCACCCATTTAAATGACAATTCTTCATCTTTTGTGGGAACTGTAAGAACTGCATTCTTTGACTAAAGAATTCAGGGTGCAGGTATGGTACAAGGATTTCTTAACCTGACTAGCACCATTTATTTATAGAGTTTAACCTTGACAGACACAAGAATAGGCAATATACTCAATAACTTGTGCCAGGATGGAAAGAACCTTAAGACTCTAACTTGACAATGATATACAAGAACTTCCAAGTTTAAATGGTTGCAGTGCTTTGGAGGAAATTTCATTACAACATAATCAGATCCATGAAATTAAAGAAAGCAACTTTCAAGCATTTAACTTCCCTGCATAACCTAGATCTGAGTAGATGCCTGATCTTGGAAGTTCACAATGGAATATTCATTAAGCATCGGTCAATCATTAACCTAAATATCAGTTTCAATGAACTGACTTCATTTCCAACAGAAGGACTGAATGCGTGAAACCAGCTTGAACAGGCAACTTTTATCTGAAAGAGGCATCAGCAGCAAAGGACTTTGTATATCTTGAGTCTTTGTCTGTGCCATATGCTTAGCAGTACTGCGCTGTTTTGGGATTCTTACACAAACTCAAACACAGACCTCCCAGACCACAGCATTTCCTCCAGTCAGGAAAAAGTTGACCTAGCAGATCTCACAGCCAGGACTGAGAAAGAACACAGTCAGACCAGTATCCACTATATCCCTGCAACAGGTACCTTTAAGCACCGTGAATGTCTGCTGGGGAACTAGATAATCCATTTCACCATGGATCACCATGTGATTTATTAACCTTGGTTGCCAACCTACTTGTCCTTGTAATGACATTTGCAGCTTGTGCTCCATGGCCTTCCTCCAATGTTCATAGGCCTGGTTTCTGTGTCTAACTTATGAGAGTCTATACTGGTATTTTAACTTTCCTGGATGCTGTCTCCTGGGGAAGATTTGCTGAATTTGGGATCTGGTGGGAGACTGGCAATGGTTACAAAGTTGTTGGCTTTCTTGCAATGTTTTCCTCAGAAAGTGTCATATTTTTATTGATGCTAGCAGCTGTTGAATGAAGTTTATCTGCCAAGGAGATCCTGAAAAATGGGAAGAGCCATCATATCAGATGATTCCAGGTGGCTGCCATATTGACATTTCTGTGTGCTGTGGTGGCCCAGTATTTGTTCTTTTCCACACAGGGAAATATTCTGCACCTTCCCTCTGCTTGAACTGCCCTCTGCTTGCCCTTTTCCACTGGTGAAACAGATTCCTTAGGGTGTACTGTCACCCTAATGCACCTTAGCATTTCTCCTAATGGCTATTATCTACACCAAACTTTACTGTAACCTGAAAAAAAGAGGACCTCCAGGAGGACTCTAAAGCTAGCATGATTAAGTAGCTCACTTGGTCAATACTAACTGCACCTTTTTTTGCCCTGTTACATTTTTCTCATTTGTGCCATTGATCACTAAGATTTCTGTCAGTCCAAAGATCATGAAGTGTGTCACTCTTGATATTTTTCCCATTGCCTACTTGCCTGAATTCAGGCCCGTATGTTTTCTTCAACTCCAAATTTAAAGAAGACTTGAAGTTACTGTGGTCACATATTACCATGAAGAATGGGTCCATTGCCATTTCCATCAGTGGCCAGGGTGCTTCTATGACCCAGGATTTCTACCATGACTGTGGCACATATTCATACTTGCAAGAAAACCTGACCATGTGTGACTGCTGTGAATGGTTTCTTCTACCAAAGCCAATTATCATGCAAACACTTAATTACACAGATGAGGAAGACTTGTTTCTCTCGAAATGGTTCAGACCAAGTTCAGACCAAATGCCTGCAGGCATGCTTGCTTTGGTTCGCTATGTTTATAATATACCAAGAGTTAAACACTTGATAATTAGTTATTCTTTGACACTCACACACACATCACACACACACACACACACACACACACACACACACACACACACTTTTAAAAAGTAAAAAGATGATTTTTCTCAAGTGCTTACTATTCTCGTTTCATTGGAGAAGAACTTCTCTTGTTTCTGCCTGGAGTCACTAATAAAGAGAACATGGCAGGGTATTTCTCACATCATACATTTTCAAAGGACAGGGGCCTAAACTTAATCAATGAGGACACTGTTTACAAGTACCGTCCTTTCTTTTACATGGTTTCCTAACTTGAAAAACTGTTAAAATTTGTTAAAAACAAATCCAAATCATATTTTGCTTCATCTGATTTGCAAGAGACAAGTTCATCACCACTTCCCTAAGCACAAGGTAAAAAATAGCTGCTAACATTAAAAATTAGTGTAAAATGTGGTTTCCCATAAGCAAAAAAAATTCCTTGCTAATTTTGTATACTGTTTTCAGCATTAATGTCAGGACAATGTAATGCAGAGCCAATAAGAGAATGTCTCCCATACAGAACTGCGAAGGGACGGGGAAAACTGGGATGCTAAATACATTTGCTTTTTTGTTTGGAATACCAGGGTCACCCAGCTAGGAAGTGTCTGAGGTCAAATTTGAACCCGGGTCCTCCTGACTCCAGGACTGAGGTCAAATTTGAACCCGGGTCCTCCTGACTCCAGGACTGGTGCTCTATCTGCTGTGCCACCTAGTTGCCCCAAGGTCATCCATTTCATCCCCAGCCTTCAACAGTCACCTTGACTTTTATCTTGCCACTGAACTTCAGTGACTCTGCAGGAAGAGTGAGGCTGATGGCTTTGAGCAGTTCTATCTCTCTTAAATTCAATTCACTCTCAAGTCAGGATATCGTTCTCGTGATGTCTTTGGGCCTCTTGGAAAACAAAGGATGGACAAACAACAACAATCTGGCTTCCAAAGTCATCATTTAGGTGAACCTGCCCTTACCAAAATCCACAAGGACCACTTATGGCCTACTCAGATGTCTTCATTGTTCTTGACTCCTACAGCATTTGACACTGTTGGCCAGTGCTGCCACGATCACTTTCTGAAGAGTCTCTCCTCTCTGGGTTTTCCTGACACCGCCTTCTACTGGTTCTCCTCCCACCTGTCTGATCCTTCTCATTCTCTTTTTGTTGAAACTTCTTCTACTACATGCACTCTAAATGTGGGCATATCCCAAGGCTCTGTGCTGGGCATTTTTCTCTCTCTTTTTTCTCTCTCTTACTGACCTCATCAGTTCACATCAATTCAATTATCATGTCTAAGTAAATGACTCCCAGATCTCTATTTCAAAACCTAATCCCTCTCCTCAGTTCAAGTCTTTGCCTCCAGCTGTCTACTGGACATTTCAAAATGTATATCCCATGGATATCTCAAACTCAACAGGTCAAAAACTGAATTTATCTTTTCCTCAAAATCCTCTTCTCTTTTGAACCGGTCACAATCCCACTATATTTCCAGTCATCTAGATACACCTCTCTCACTCACCCTACATATCCATTCACAGTTTATAAATAGGGGGGTTTCTTTTACCTTCACAACTTCTCCCAGGTCTACTCCTTTCTCCTTATTCTCACAGCCACCACCCAAATAAAAGTTCTCATCTCCTAACTGGTCTCTATTACTCAAGTATCTTCTTTTTTCAATCAGCACAACTGATATTTATTAAAGTACAAATCTGACCACATAACTCCCCTGCTCAAATTCCAGAGGCTTCCTATTGCCTCTAACATCAAATATAATCTCCTCCATTTGGCATTTAAAGCTCTTCACAACCTAGTTCCAACATGTTCTTCCAATGTTTTCACACGTTATGACTCCTCTCCACACACTGCACTCTCACCAGACTGGCCTTCTGGCTGCTCCTCATAAACAAACACACCATCCCCTGCCTCCCTGAGCCTTCACTAGCTGGCCCTGGACTGGCCTTCCTCCTCACCTTTCTCTAAGAAGTCATAATTTCCTTCAAGGCTCAGCTCAAGGATTGCCTTCTCCAAGAGATGCTCCCTTAATTCCTCCAAGCTTCAAGTCTTCTTCCACAAATCAGGATCTATTCCATACACATTTCCATACGAACAGGCATACCTTGGAGATATTGTGGGTTTAGTTCCAGACCACTGCAATAAAGCAGTCACATGAAATTCTGGTTTCCTAGTGCATATAAAAATTATGTTTATATTCCTGTAGTGTATGAAGTATGCAATAGTATTATGTCTAAAAAGCCATGTACCCACCTTCATCAAAAAGTATTTTGCTAAACAATGCTAACTATCATCTGAGCCTTTGGTTGGCCATAATCTTTTTGCTTAGTGGAAGGTATTGCCTCAATTTTGATGGCTGTTGACTAACCAGGGTGGTGGTTGCTGAAGGTTGGGGTGACTGTGGCAATTTCTTATAATAAGAACAATGAAGTTTGCAATAACATTTACTCTTCCCTTCACCTAAACACTTAGAGGCCATCATAGGGTTATTTACTGGCCTAATTTCAATACTGTAGTGTCTGAGAGAATAGAGAGGTTCAAGGAGAGGAAAAGAGACTGGGAACAAACTGGGTCAACACTTATTGATAAATCTGCAATTTTATATGGGCGTGGTTTGTGGTACCCCAGAACAATTGCAATAGTAATATCAACGATCACTGATCACAGATTACTATAACACAAAGATACCATGAGAGTACAGCCTATTAGGAAAAGGGTGCTGATAGACTTACACAGGTTGCCACAAACCTTCCATCTGCTAAAAAAAAAAATGCAAAGTAATTTTATAAAACAAGGAGAACTAAAGCAAGAAGTATGCCTGTACAGATGTGTCCTCATCCTCTGCCAGACTTCTAGAGAGAAGACTGCCAAACTCCTAAAGAGAAGAGACCATTTTCACTTTTATATTTGTGCCCCCCCAATGCCTGGCATACAGTGGGCACTTAAAAATCCTTGTTAACACACTGATGTGTTGGTTGGTTTTGCCAAACTACTCTTCTTCCTTTTTTTTTTTTTTTAAAAAAAAAAAAAGGACAGATGATAGCTCTCTGGATGAGGTAGGAGGAAAGGATCTATTTAAAAACGAAAATATTATAAAATCAGAAATAGAGCAAAAGTAAAATAACCAGAGGGGCCCTCCCATACCACTAGGTCCAATTTTTCTGAACAAGAATTTCCTCTAAAATCTCCCAACAACTGGAGATTCAGACTGCGCTTAAGCACCTCAAGGAGGAAGAGCCTGTTGCCTTCTAGGGGCAACCATCTTACTCTGGGAGGACTCTAAATGGCAAGACTAAACTGGCCTCTTTGAAACTTTCCCCCTCATTGCTCCCAGATCTGCCCGTGGGGACCAAATAGAAGAAATTAAATCCCTCTTCCATATGACTGCTTTTCAAACACTTGAAGACAGTTATTATGTTCCCCTGGAGTAGTCTCCAAACTTGGTCAAAAGGAAACATATTTAGCCAAAGAGCAGAAGAAGGAGCTTCCCATGGTGAGAAGAGACAGATTTACATCTCCTACTTGCTTTGCCTGTATGTCTTTAGGCAAGTCACATTAGCCCCTGGGCCTCCATTTCCTCACCTATAAAATCAGGAGTCTGGACTAGATATCTCTTAAGTAGGCCTTAGATGACCAAGATGAAGACCGTCAAGAAGGCCTTCCCTAAGAGATCTACATTCCCTGTGCTGAAAATCAACAGGACTTCCTATAGGTTTGGCCTAAGAAGCAAAGAACGATGGAAATGGAGGGCCCATTCTCCCCTGGGTCAATAGAGGAAAAAGTTGAGGGAGTCAGTATCAGTACTGCTATCTTCATTTTACAGATAACCTACCTCTGTTTTCTTAGATGTCTTGCTCACAATCATTACACAGCTAGGAAGTGTTAGAGTTAGCATTCAAACAATAACTCCTATTTTAGAGTGCTTTTAGAAGTTTCCTCATCAAACCTTGTGAGGTAAGGTTGGTAGTACAAGGATTACTATTCCCATTTTACAAATGAGAAAACTGAGGAGGAGAGAGGCTAGTGACTTGCCCACTGTCACCAAAAAAAAATTAAGTCACACTTCTGAAGTGTTTGAACAGAGAACTGAACTAAAAACCCATTTCTGCTAACATCATCCACCCCTATTCAATCAACTCTAGTAGCTCCTACTACCTCCAGGATCTAATACAAAATGCCCTAGTTTGACATTCAAAGCTTTCTAAACTGACCCTTTCCTGCTTTCTGGGTTTCTTCCACCTTACTCCCATGTCCATACTCTGCTACTCTGTGGCATGGGCCTCCTGGCTGCTACTGGCACATACTAGACCACCTTCCATTTCTAGACCTTTTTCACTGACTGTCCTCAATGCCTGGAATTCTCTCCTTGCTTATCTCCACCTCCTGGCTTTCCTGACTTCCTTCAAGGCTCACCTTCTCACCTGATTACACTACTCTGTCACTTTTCTGCCTTTTCCACCATGCTACAATTAGTCCAAGTGATTCCATGTTTAAACATGGTTTACCTTTGGGCATGTGTGAAACCAGCCTACAGAGATTGGTGGTCTGGAAATACCTTGTGCCTTTGTACTTACACTGAGGAAAAACTGAAGTGGCATAAAACCTATTTCTTCATATAGGTACCCAATCAGCATTACTTTTTTCTTTTATATAGAAGTCATTTACTTCTGTCTATAAAAACTATGAGTTGTTTGTAATTGGAGTTGGCCACACCCCAACAGCTTGCAGATTTGGTGTGCTAAAAAAATTACCTCTGCCTTATTTCCTTTGTTTGCCTGAGTTTGTTTGCTATATTGACCGGAACTAGACACCACCAAGCCTGGTAAGTAGCTTCCTCCCTCTTCCTTTTGTATACTGTCTTCTTCCACCCAACTGTAAGATCCAGGGGGGCAGGGGCTGTCTTTCTTTTTTGATATTTGTATCCCCAGAGCTTAGCACAGTGCCAGACCCACAATCAGGTACTTAATCAATTTTTATTGACTTACTGCTCGTTCTTTCCCTCTGAGGCTACTCCTAGTTTATACTGTCTATATCTTTTTAGTACAGTTATTTGTATGTTGTTTCCCCATTAGACAGTGAGGTCCTTGAGGGGAAAGGCTGTCTTTTGCATTTCTTTGTAATGCTTAGCACAGAGCCTGGAATACAGGAGGCTCTTAATAAATGCTAGCTGAATAACTGACTGGCCCTGGAGTCAGGAAGACCTGGGTTCAAATCCTACCTCAGACTAGCTCTATGATCCTGGGCTAGTCCCTTAACTTCTCTGGGTCTCAGTTTCCTCACTGATAAAAAAGAGGAGTTGTGTTCTCATGTCTTTTCCAGTTCTTGGTCCAAGATCTTATAAAGGATCACAAGATTTTCTCACGCCAACCTGATAAAGTAGACAGACTCCAAGCCCAGGGCATTCTTTCCCATTCTACAACTCTTGAAAGATGCCCACTTTGTCTGAAAGCAAACAAAAAGGGAGCCTGTTCACACAGAAGCTAAAAGAGTCAAGGGAATTAGAAAGCTCCTCGTGACCATATGTGGTGGAAACAACAGCGATATCAGTTCCATGAACAGAGTAAACATACGCTGTCCAAAGGGAAAAAATATAAATCACGATGTATTATTATTATTTTGTTAAAATAAACTTTAATAATTAAGAATTAATAAATTATGTATGATCATCACTTAATTGAATATTTATTTTTGTTTGTTAAATTTTATTTTTAAAAATCCATAATGACTTAAAGATTGCTGTGACTGCTGATTTCTTTCCACCTAAAGTATTGATTCAAGAGTTTTTCCTTAAATTAACAGCCAAAATATGGCTTCCTGAAACCTATACCCACTGATCTAAAATAAGTCTCCTCACTTTTCAAACATCTGTGGACAGTGATTATATTCCCATGAAATCTTCCCTTTTCCAACCTAAGCTGCCCCTAAGCTGATCATACGGCATGTTCTCCTGACTTTTCACCACTCTGGTCATTTTCCCTCAAGCATATATGGTAGGTATCTTTCAATGTCCCTTTAAAAATGGGGTTCTCAGAAATAAACACAACATACTAGATGTGGTCAAGCCAGAACAGCACAAGATTACTGACTATTTCTTTTCCTTGTATTTCTATTGGTGAAGCCTAACAAAAATGGCATAGAGGATAGTGCTGGACCTGAAGTCAGGAAGACTCATCATCTTTGAGTTCAAATCTGGGCTTAGATACTTCCTAGTTGCGTGACCCTGAGCAAGTCACTTAACAGTTTACCTCAGTTTCCTCATCTGTAAAATGAGCTAAAGAAGGAAATGGCAAACCATTCTAGTATGTTCACCAAAAAAACCTCAAATGGGGTCTCAAAGAGTTAAACATGTCTGAATAACATCAAAAAAATTATTTTTTTTGACAGCTCCATAACATTACTGGTTCACAGTCCACTAAAATGCCTGAGTTAATGTTTCAATTCAACAAACAATAATTAAAAATCCACTGTATGCAAAAATTCCTCCCCATTCTTGTAATTATGCAATTGATTTTTAGTACCTCTTAAGTTTCGGATTTTATATTTGCTCCTCTTAAATTTCATTGTCTTCAATTTCAATTTTTTTTTGGCATGCTGGAAGCTTTAAAAATCCACGTTATACACAGCAATCTCTCTAAGCTTGTGTCATCTACAACTTAGAAATATCCTTCCCATCTATTCCTTCAGCTAAACCGCTGATAAAATACCAACTAGAACAAGACCAAGGACAGAAAACTGTGATATACCACTAGAGACCTCTCCTTGTAGGCTGAGATTGAACTATTAATCAACACTCTTTAGGCACAGTAAGTTGATTAGTAAAACTACGTTATTTTATATTCATTAATAAAAGCTTCCACCACTGTGCCAAAGCCACTCTCAATTTCCCTAGGCCTTTCAATTCCATTCCACTTATTGTGTTCTCCCACATGGCTCTTAGATGAAATAGCAAATAGGGAATGCTTTCCTTCAATTTGGCAAATATTTATTGCACTTACTGTGTACAGGAGCACCTTCCTAGGCTTTGAAGACACACACACATACACATGCATGTGCACGCACACACACACACACACAAATTTCTGCCCTCTGAAAGGGACAACATATACAAAGTATCCTATGAGGAGTATACACACACACATTCATACGTACACACAGAACTATAATGTAAGGTATGGGAAGAGATAAGGGAAGTCTTCATGGAAGAGGGAAGACTTAAAGAAAGAAGAGAATTCTGAAAAGAAGGAATAAGGAAGGTGTCCATAAGAATAATTCACTGCAAATGCAAATGCAAAAGTAGTATGTTGAGCTCACCAAAGAGTTAATAGGTCAGTTTTACTGAACTGATTATACAAAAGGGAATACTCTGAAATAAATTTGCCTGGAAAGGAAGGCTAAAGGCAGGTTATGGATGGGGTTTATTTAAATGCTATGTTGAATTGGCAGTATTTTATCCTAGAAGTAAGAGGGAGCCACGGAAGCTTTTTGAGCAGGGAAGGAATGTGGTCAGACATACATGCCTTAGGAAGATTATTTGGGCATTTGGGTGAAGCACAGATTAAGAGGATAAAGACTGAGGACAGGGGGACCGGTTAGGAGATTATGATCCTATACAGTTCGGGGCCTGGACTAGGACATGGGCATGCTACAGATCACCCAATGTGGCGGTACAATTGATGGGGCATGAAAAGGAGAGTGGAGTCAAAGTCAAACTCAAGATTGCAAATCTGGGTGACTAGAAGGAGAGTGGTTCACACAAGAGCATCAGGAAGTTGGAGGAGAGGCAGGTATAAGAGCAAGATGACGAGTTCTCTTTGGAATATAGTTATTCTGAGGTGAACATCTCTCTAGGGGCTTGTCCAGCAGGCAGCTGTGACTTTGGTTTGGGGAAGAGATCAGAGGGCTGGACAAGTGCAACCGAGAGTCATGTGCAAAGGGGCAATAATCAAATAATCCACAGAAATGGAGGGGTTCATCAAGGGACAAAATGTAGAGGGGGAAAGTGCCAGGAGAAGGATGAAGAACCAGTAAAGGAAATGGAACAGGAGCCAGTCAGGCAGGAAAAGTGGTAGTATCACAGAAACTAAAGGATATGAAAGTATCCTTCCTGTCCCAAGGCTTCAGAAAGGTCAGGGGGATTAGTAGAGAGAAAACGTTACAGCACTTAGCAATTAGAATACTGGCAACTTTCCTCCCCAGAATCTGACAGCTCAAGTCACAACAGCACTCCTGTGCCAAAGAGCACAGGGAGAAAGACATACCATATGGGATACTCAAGATTCTGAAGGTGGGAGCCCTGCACTTTGCCCTTGTCCTCCAAACCTATATAAAGACAAACTGATATTTTACAGCTCTTGAAGCTTTGCACAAGATTGTACATGCACTCTTTGATGCTCACAGCTCTAAAAGTAGATCTCTAACAGGTATCAGTATTCCCATTTTACTGAAGAAGTGAGGTGGCACACAGCAGGATTTGAACTAATCTCTCCAAAATCCAAGGTCAGCATAGATTTTCCTCTAGGTCACAGGGCCTAAAGGAGAATGAAGCTCCTGAAAAAGATGGGTTGGCAAAATTCCCTGGCCTCACCTTTAGGGGCTGCCCTCCAAGCAGGGTAGAGAGGCACTTCCCATCACCCTTTTTCTAAGTCATTATAAGGGATCATCTGAAAATAATAGGGAGGTGCAAAGGTCAAGCTAGGAATGGATAAGACAGTGAGACAGAAAGGAGGGAGGATGTAAATACAGCTGAAAGAAAGTATGTGCTAGGGATGCCTTGTCTGCTTGACCTGGTCTGGAACGGTCTGGCACCCTGTGCAGGAGATACCCCACTTCCTATGTCCTGCCTCCCCCAAAGAGCAAACTGGCTAGAATGACACACAGAAGGTATATCCTTAGCTCCCTTTCCCTGAAGCTCCTCATTAGGGTCACTCTCCCCTGTCCTTCTCTTCCTATACCAGACTGACTTCAAGAAGCAGAGATAAGGTACAGGTCCCACTGTCCTTGAGGCCCAATTACCTGGCCCTCAATCCAAGCCTGGCCTTTTCAGACCTGGGATTTCTTTTATCCCAACCTCTTCTCCAAGAACCCTCAGGGAGCCAAAGATACAAGTCCTCATTCAGATATTAAGTAGAACACCAAACAGGTTACACTACCCTTAGCACCACAGGACTACCCACAGGGAATGATCTCCATGTTTGTCTTGCTCAATGGAACAGTGGGACAAGCACAAGGGAGTCTTTTTCTCCCTTCTTCTCCCTCCTGCCAAAAGTTATGATTCTGTAGATCTGGCTGAATGACAAGAGACACCAGGTTCCTGCAGCTCCAAAGTAGTTACCAAGCAACTGAGTTCCTAGAGATAAGACAAATCCCTGTACCTGTTGCCATCAGTCAACAAACATTTAGTAAGTACCTACTCTGCATTCAGCATTGTGCTAAGCTTTGCTACAGGAACAGTTCTTCGAACTATTAACCCCTACTAATATGGAAAATCTCAACCAAAGTTGAAACAGCCTTAATGCCCAACCTAGAAAGAGCATTACAGAGCAAATCACCGCGATTTGCATTTTTCCAAGGAGAGGAAAGAAAGGAGAAAGGAGGCTTACTCTACCCTAGGAAGCAATTCTGCATCATGATATAAGACCCCTACAGTTTTTCTGAGGAAAGGCTCAGAATGAAGAATTATGTAGTCAGCTCACTAGTGTCATTGGATCTCTATTTAGTTTATCTACAATCAGGACCAAGTGATCATCCCAAGGACAAGTTGTTAATATGAAAGCAGGAAAGATGGCTATAGCCACAACCATATCCCTTCTCTGCTCCCCACCATAAACCAACCCACCTCCAAACAGCTGATCTAGGTGGGACTTGATGGCCCCCAAGGTCTCTTCAAGCTCTAAATATATGATTCCCTGGTCATTATTCTCATTTACAGGAAAGGAAACTGAGGCTCAGAGAATTTACATGACTTGCCCACCTTACACAGCTGTTAAGTAGCAGTACTAGCATTTGAAGCCAGGTCACTTGACTCCCACCCCTGGTTATAAGGAATCTTCAGCTCTCTTCAAGAAGAACTACACACACTCAGAAGGCACACAATTTCTCCACAGCTCCAGAGACACCGAGGCAGCAACTCTGAATGAGGCTGGCTGGTGGGGAGGTAGAGCCCTCACGGTACATTTGTTGTGAAGGAAAAGCAGCAGCTCTCTTTGAGCTTGGAGAGACCAGCAGAAGAGGAATGAGGCCGTATGAGAAGGGAAATAGGGTGCCCAGGCTTCTTAAGAGCCCTAGGGTGACCAGTTTCATTTCCAGAGGAAGGGAGTGGATGGATAAATGTATCCTATCTATAAGCCTCATTTAATGTATTTTTTTATGCATTTATATAGACTTCTTGGTGTCAAAGTGAGAGGAGGGGCTCCCTCATCCTGGACAGACTCCACTTCAACCTTTAGATCCTGGCAGGGCGTGAAGGCTGAAACCCAGGGTGGGTAAGTCAGGGAAAGGTGGCTGACACAAATCTTCACCAAGCCCTCCAAGAAAGAGAAGAGAAAATTTGTCTAGGTTATTCACAATCTCTGTACCCTCCACAAGTCTAAAAGTCTATGTCCCCTGCATGGGCATACATACAAACACACATAACACAAACAAACCCACAAAATACAGCCCCTCGCAAACTCGCACATATATGACACTATATACAACCCTGCAATCATGCACACACACCCATACTCTACATACAAACAATCCTGTGTGCACACAAACATACAATCACACAGTTCTCAACACCATGGGCCTCAGGACACTTTACTTTATCACCCACCCTAGGACTTACTGTGTCAGGAGCCGGCTGGCCCCCTTCTGGAAGACAATTCCCTTCCCCCATCCCTCTACTTAAGGTATTCCCAGTTACTGCTGCTGAAGCCTTCTCCCGTCTGGCTTTCCAAGCGCTCTCACATCCTCTACCAAAGCCACAGTTTGTTTGTCAGGTTACTGGTCCCTGAAGATATTAGCAGGGGAATCATGTACAACAGAAGGCATCATATCTGAATACCTGGGGACCTTGTCATCCTCCCAGAGTTGGGGGTGAAAGGAAGGCATGATGTTCTGGTTAAAGGATCTTAAACAGAGAGAGCTACCTCCAGGTCAGAAGAGGGGTCCAGCCACCTCAGCCAAGTCTGAAGCTGCTTTATGTGCTAAGGAAGCTCTGAGAAACTTCAGAAGAGGGACCGTATGATGAGCCTGGACCTAAAAGGACTCTAGCTCAGAAATCCTGACCATTCTGCTGACCTCCATCCACTCTTCTCCCTGAGACGTCCTCAGGAATGCAAATGAAGGCTTAGGCTGCAGGGCACAGATGAGGGGCTGAGGATCCAATGGCTCCTAGAGAGGTAGAAGCAACCATTAGGGGAACCAGGAAAGTGGAAGATACCCCCTCATACACAATCATATTGCTATTTATACACAATTACACCTGCACATAAACACATTCGTCTCATTCTATCACACTCAAACAAAAAAAAAAATTCCCCAAACTTCCTTGGTACCAACACAGACCTTAGTAATTCCGTCCTTCACAACCTCTGCTCTCCTTTGGCTGACTGGGAATGGCCTCAGGACAAGGGTAGGGGAATAATAACATCCTACAGGCTGTGACCAGATAAGTTTGGAGACTGTAGGAATCTGAACTGGGGCTCTGCCGAAAAGCTAGATACCAGAGAACAGGTTTGGGCCCCGCCCCTCTCCCCTTCCCCACCCTAGTAAGTCAGCCAGTTCAACCTCCCAGTCCAATGCCCCCAGGTGAAAGGGCCTGGATCCGGATGGGGACAGTGCCAAGGATGAAGCAGAAGACCTCTGGGGTTCTGCTTCACTCACAACGCCAGACTCAACCCACAGGCAACCCAGGAGGAGTAGATTAAGTCTCTTCTTTCCTGCCCTAGGCTCAGGACTACAGTCTATCATCTGCTTCCCCTGTCCCCCTCCAAATTATAAATGCCACAGACTGCAGGAAGACAGTCCAACTCACAGTTCTGTGCAGATTCTGAGCCTAACAGCCACCGAAATCAACTCAACTACTGAAAGAAATGGTCCTATTTTAAAAACTAAGAGAATATAAAAGAATGGAGAGAGCACTGAATTTGGAGTTAAAAAGAACTGAATTAAAATCACAGCTCAGCCACTTACTTCCCCGGGTGAGCTGGGGCAACTCACTTAACCTCCCTGGACCTGTTTCCTCACCTGTAAAACGAGAAAGTTGGATTAAATGATTTCCATCTTGCTCTAAATCTCTGATCTATGATGCACCCCACCTGCTCACTCCCCAAATAAAGAAGACACAGAGAGATGTCAAGAGTTTTGAGAAGAACCCTAGGTTCCATCCCATAAAGTAAGGGAAGATTCCTGACAACCATCCCAGGTTGTTTCCTCCTGGACTTTTCAGTTTCTAAGCCCCTTCAAACACCTGTCCATAAGAGCAATGGATAAGGGCTGAAACAGAAAGACTGGGGGCCCTAAAGACTAAGAAACCCCTCTCTCAGGGGAACTAAACCAATCTAGCTCTCCTCACTGGTGAGTTTGTGGAAACAGCTGTTCAGAGGAGAACTCTTTACCTCTAGCCTCTTCCATTTGGAGAGTTGCAAAGACAGTAGTAGAGCAAGAAGAAAAGTTTCATTGTGCTTGGAGTTTAAGGAATAGGAATCCAAAGAAAGAGTGGAGGTGGAGGGGAGGGTCTTATACCATTCAAGGGTAGAAATGAAAATTCACCCAAGAGAAGGGACCCTGGGCATGATCAGGCTAGAACTGCCCAAAACCAAATACAGGGCCCAGAACCACAGATCACTAAGTGGGAAGTGCATCAAGGTAAGGGACATGTTGGAGTAGAAGACTGGAAGTCAGGAGACACATACTAACTTCTGCCACCTCAATGAACTCACTGCCCTTTCTAAGCATCAGGTTCCACACCTCTCAAATGAGAAGCTGGACCTACACGAACTGAGGAAGGATTCCAACTGTAAAATTCTATCCTGGAACTTCAGATTAAATAGAAATCCAGTGAGTGGAAATTGGGGAACAGTAAAAAGAGAAAGGGAAAAGGTTTCAAGAAGATTGAGTCTTAGGATTCTCCTTCTTCAACCAAGAGAAGGAGAGATATGCCACTTCTTTTCTTTTTCAATCCTATGGTTCCAGGCTGAGCAGAGAATAGGACAAAGGAACCCAAGAAAATCTCCCAGCCCTTATTCCTGGGCCTGCCTCGTCTCCATGCCGGCCTAGAGAAAAGAAAGTCTAATAGACAGGAAGTTGAAACATCAGCAACGCAAAGCCCAAGAAACCAGAAGAGCTGCCCAAGCACCCAGAACAGGAAGTAGGGCTGTTGGGGCAAAGTAAGAGTCATGATTTTCTCTGTTTCCCTCCCCTTACATCTCTGTCATTCCTCCTCATTTGTTTTTTCTTCCCTGTTTCTTCCCATTTCCCAAGCTGTCTTTTCTATTCTTCTCCCCTCACCCCCTCCACCTCTCCTCCTCCTGCCCTACTCTCCCTGTCTCTGATTTCCCCCATCTTGGTATCTCTTGGTCCTCATCCCCACCTCTCCCACACCCCATCTCTCTGTCTCTCTCTCTGTCTCTCTCTCTCTCTCTCTCGTTATGTAAAAAGCCAGGGAACACAGAGATCTTTGTTGTCAAATCAAATCCATACAGAGCCAGAATCAGCCAGTGCAGCTGTTTCCCTTTGGCACAGATGAGGGGTCTTATGAAGGAGACCCCCATGAAGGGAAAGGGGCATTGACCTAACCTCTCCTTCACCCAAAACTAGATTCAAGAGAGAAAAATGCAGGCTGAATTGCTGATTGGTGGCCTGAAACAAACACATTTGACCACAAACCTGGATTTACATGGCCATGATGACACATATATGGGCGAAAGGCACAACTCAGAACCATGGAAAGGCACATGCCAAAGCTAGAGTCACACAGTAACCATAAACATGGCTACACAGAATAGCTAAAGCCTGGACAAGAAAGAGCCGTCAGGAAGTATGACCCGCTCCATCTGGTCACAATGGCTTCCCTCTCCTGAATCCCCCAGGACTCCCTGCTCATCCCCAAAGTGGACAGGGTGGGATTTTGTCTCCTGTCTCTGAGAGTTAACCAAGAGAATAGGTAAGACATGGGGTTAATAACATACATCATCCATATATCTTTTTCTGTCCCTCAAAACAACTGCTCATGAAAACATTCTATCTGAAAACAGCTGAAGCTACTAACAGCTGGAAGTGCTGCCCCCTTAGCCTGGGAACCTCACAAATCCACTAGATGGCTCCGTTCTTTTGGGGACACCAAACCTCTCTCTCATATGCTGAAGCTCTAGCGTAATTTGGTTCTCTGATGACTGTGGATCAAGTTGGAAGATGAAACACAGGGGAGAAAAAAAAGAGAAAGTAGAGTGGGGCAGAGGAGAGGGGGAAAGATAAGTATTGAGTGTGGGTTGTACTGTGTGTGTTGGGAGACAGAGGGGGTTCTGATGTGTAAAAGGCAAATGAATCTGGAAGGAGTGAACAAAGACCCCAAAATGGGCTATCTGCCCCCACACACACACATACACCCATCCACAGTAGGCCCAACCTGTCCACTGACCCCCACCTCCCATTTTGGAGACACAGATTTTGGTGCAGGGACCAAAATAGATTATACAAAGATTACTCAAGAAACTGGGTTTTCAGTCTGGAGCTCCAACTTACCTTTCCACATCACTATCAGTTCACACACAATGTTCCAAACAAACTGGAATATTAGCTATCTGAACTTAAACTCACCTTCACATATACCTAGTACACTTCCCTTTCTTATCTCTGCCTTTCAGAATCTTTCTTCAAAGCTCAGCTCAGGAACAGTCTCCTACGTGAAGCCTCCATATATCGTCCCACCATAACACTTTTGAACCTTGTATTATCTTCAACTGTGTACCTGTCTCTTCCCCAACCGCCAGGAAAAGCTATGCTCTTCAAGGGGTGAGGACTGTGTCAGTTTTTAAAATCTTTGTACACCCAGTACCTAGAACAAGAGAAGGTGACAGGAGGAGAATAAACGTTTAGAGAGGACATCTGCTACCTGCCGAGCCCTTTACAAACATCATCTCGTTTAATGCTCAAGGTAGACAGTACTATTATCCTCATTTTACAGGTGAAGAAAGTGAGGCAAACCCAGGCCAGCACAGCCAGGAGTGACTTCCACAGAGACAGAAAGCATTCCATAAATATTGCTGAATTAATGAGCTGAACTGAGAAGAGATTCAGGGAACAATGGGAGAATTGTCTTTCTTTTGTTTTAGATAAGGTCATGGGATACTGAGCTGAAATGAGTGATTTTACACAATACCTAGTTCAATTCCTTCATCTTACAGAAGAAAAAATTGAAGCCCAGAGAGGTTAAGTGATTTCCCTAAGGTCACACAGGTAATAAATAGCAGAGTCGAGGCTCAAACCCAGATCCTCAAACCCAGATTCCGCTATACTGCCAAGCACTGCTTTTTTCCAATAAGACCACAAGGAACATGTCCATAGAAGGATGACAAAGAAATCTGGACACGTGGAAAATGGGGTCAATAAGATTTAGGAAAAACATGATGGCTATCTTCAAGTATTTGAGGAGCTGACAGAGAACCTTGCCACCAACCCCCGAGAAAAAATACTCACAAACAACTTAAGTGGGAGCACCCAGATCTCAGCTGGGTCCCTCTAATCCAAGACAGGCCGAAAAGGGGCATCCATGCAGTGAAGCTCCCATCACCCCAATGCTGGCAGAGGTACTAGCCATTGCTACCCCAAGGCTGGGGCAGCTAGACAATATAGAGAAAAGAGTGCTGGACTGGGCAGTCAGAGAGACCTGAATTCAAAGCCTGTCTCAGAAACTGATACCTGGGTGACCTTGGGCTGAACCTGGTTACTAATCTGTAAAATGAGAGAACTGAACTAGATTGCCTCTAAGGCGCCTCCCAATGCTATTCAGTGATTCTGTCGGCCAAGTGGACCTACTTGGTAACTTCTTTCCTTACCTTTTACCTTGGCTCTCTGACCCAGCAGGGCAGGGCACAGAGCTGTACAGAATGCTATAATCAACCCAGCCTCTCAACAAGTCAACAAAGCTAACAGCCGGAGAGTGTGCTCAGCTATACATACGGAACGCTTTCAAATACTTATTGTTAAGATTTGGTGTAATATATTAAGAGCTCTGAACCACTAACCAAATGTATGATCTCTGGTCAATCACCTCACCTCTCCAGGATATAATTTATTCATCCAAGGCATTAGGATGGTTAATAAAGCCCAGAGATCCATAGGATCAGGAATGTTAGAGCTAGTAAGAACCTCAGAGATGGTTGATACTCACTGAAGCCTCGAGAAATTTACCTTGGATGACACAGATAATTAGTGGCAGAGCCAAGTTAAAATTCAGGTCTCCAGAAACTCTACCCATTAGGAGTCAAGATGCAGACTATCTCTCACAGTCCTCCTCTTCCCTGAGTTCCAAGAATGGCAACAACTTGGAAAGGGAGAGAGGAAGAAGGGCATTCCAGGCACAGCAAGGTAGGAACAGACATGGCAAGGTAGCC